>CM070032.1:20532154-20555063 GCA_036250615.1 Ptychadena robeensis
AGCAGTTCTACGTCTCACAGATTGGGCAGGTGAACATAGCGGGCTCCAATCGAGCGGGCACACCAACTTGACTAGAAAGGGCATGGTCCCACACGGCCCACCCATAACGCCAGTGCTTGACTCGTGCATTAAGTCAAACTGGTTGAATTAAAAAAAAACTCTAATTTTGTGTATTACATTTGTATTAAAAGGAAAGTATAATATTTGTTGTTTGTTATTGGTATACAGTTTAAGGGTCTGACTCGTTAATTAAAAAACAATGTATTCATTGAGCCAGTAGTGAACGGAGTGCTCAGGGCCCCCATACACCTTTAGATCTCCTTTTGTTACATCCAAAACTATGTAATATAAGGGACTTTCTAAACAATCAAGTCCACCTGTGTTCAATCGCAGAGGACCCGACACTACATTGTTGTTGGTAGATCTAAAGGATATCTGACAGAAGGTGTATGGCCAGCTTTACTTATAAACGTGTTATAAACACAGGACAACCGCACCCTCCATTGGGGGTCATGGATGCATTAACGCTGCCACATCTATGATGCCCAATGTAACCATGGCCTAACTCACAAACTCAACTAGTTGATCATTTAAAAAAAAATGACTATCTCTATTTATTTATTCTATATTTTGGCCCCAGTTATTTTACTTTAAACCATTGTTTTAGATTTTAAAAGATGAGATTCTATGGAAATGTTTTCACAATTGTGGGCAGCACAGTGGCTCAGGTGGTTAGCACTCTGACCATGCAGTGCTAGAGTCCTAGGTTCATATCCTGGCCTGGGCACTATCTGCAAGGAGTTTGTATGTTCTGTGTGCGTGGGTTTCCTCCCACACTCCAAAGACATGTAGTAGGTTAATTGGCTTCTCCAAATAAAGATTATCCTTTGTTACATGTGACCTATGACTGTGTTAGTTACATATACATAACTATGGTAGGGACATTCGATTGGGAGCTCCTCTGAGAGACAGCTAGTGATATGACTATATATGCATCTGTAAAGTGCTGGGAAATATGTCAGCGCTATATAAATACAAGATAATAATAAAAAGAGATAGTCATTTTTTTTTATTATCACATAGCTGAGTTTGTAAGTTAGGCTATGGTTACATTGGGCATCATGGACGTGGCAGCGTTAATAGAAGTCACCGGGGTAAAGGTTCCTCATTTATTTTCTTCCATATATAACGTACCAGAAAACCACCTGTCATTTTCAAAAAGCGAAGTCAGTTTTGCCAACCAGCCATGAATGACAAATGAACCTTTATATGAAACACAAGGGCATATTATGCGCCATTGTAAGTTTCTCTAAGTGCTAATTTATCTGGCTTGTTCCCTTTAGCAAACACATGCACAGACACAAAATAATCCATCTAATTATGTAGCTATTTAGGTATAGAAGAAAAAAAACAAAGCAAGGGTTTTCTTTTTTTCTTTTGAAGGTAGATGATATAATAAAAGGCTCCTCCCCACCTAAATAATATGATTAAATAATATAATTTAAACAATAATGTATTAAACATATTATGCAAAATCAACATTTTCAAGCTGAACATCAATAGCTCACCCAGTTAGGTCAAATCAATAGATTTTATTATTTAATATTATAATAGTATTTTATCCTCATTTATAATAAAATCCATTGATCCCCTCCCCCCTAAAGAAATGTTATACAGAAAATAACACATAGTACTTCTGCATATTAATTTAGCAATTATCTTTTGTAAAAATAGTTAAGATTATTAAGTTAATAAGAGAAATTAAAAATTTTCTATTTTTATGTCTATTTAAATGAATTTATGTCTATTTTTTCATAGCTTGTTATAGATTAAAGCTAAGATTAAAGCATATACAATGTTTCTGTGTGTTTGTACTAGTCTTTTTTTTTTTTTTTGTACTCAGTCAGCTGCTATTCACAATAATTGCAGAGAAAGCCAATTATAGTTTAAATAGGCCTACTTGAGCACAATTGAGCGTATGGTGGTCAAAATCGCCTGGAATACAAGCCATGCACAATGCCCGTATAATTTGTAGTATGTGAAACACTGGAAATATTAATAAAGGACCCATGAAATGGCAGTGACCTAAAAAAAAGTGCATTCTTTGTGTGGCTGTGTAATTCCCGAAGCTGGTGAACGTACACATACACATCTCCATGACCCAGGTTCTCAGATCACCCCATCAGTTGATGGTAAATTACGGAAGGTAATATGCTGGAAAATAAGCACGCTTCCATTTTTATCATTAATGAGCGGTCATTATATAGTGTAGCATGTTCAGCTGTTAATAAATGATGTTTAAGTATATGTAAAGCCGGCCAATAAACCCAAACAGGGTGCATAGATAATTTAATGTCATTCAGCTAGGCTGGAGGTAATGGGGCAGAAAGGTGGGTGATTGGCAGCTGCCCAGCAGCCCATCACTGCCTGGCAGTCTCTGCTATTTCCCACCATTATACATATATAAATGTGAAAGTTGATTGGACATCAGCTGATGGTACTCAGGGCCGCCATCAGACATTTTGGGGCCCAATACTAGGAAATCCCCCCACACACCCCCCTGACTGCCCGATTCAGTCCAGTTTTCTGTGCTAAGTGAAGTATGAAAAATGAGATCCAGATTTCTGTACCAAAAGAGGTACATAGGATCATTAACTCACATTGTCAACAGAAATTCCTTCATCTCTAGAAAAAAAAAAATCTCGGAACGTCCACAAGATGTTTGCAATTTATGTCACTTGGGTAACTGCAGGGAAATATGAATAACTGTGAAAGGTTGCAGTTAGGGGTGTGAAATTGGTAATGTAAATCAATAATCCCCCCAAAAAGATTGGACTTCTAAGGGTGTTGGAGATCTGGGGGATGAAAGTCAGAGTAGTCATATGTAAGGGTAAAATCTGACTTAAGTAAGGGAGAAAATCATTGTGTGACAGCTGGAATGTGACTATGAAATAAAGACATTTGGCCCTCAGGTAGTCTCAGGGGTTAGTTACTAAGCCAGAAAATTTCA
Source organism: Ptychadena robeensis (assembly GCA_036250615.1). Lineage (NCBI taxonomy): Eukaryota > Metazoa > Chordata > Amphibia > Anura > Ptychadenidae > Ptychadena > Ptychadena robeensis. The sequence continues at coordinate 20,535,165 of CM070032.1, forward strand.
GGGTTGTACTACTGAGGTATGAGATCTGGGGGTCCAAACAGTGTTGCACTGTGAGAGTTACATTTGACCCAAAGCCAGTGGGTGACCTGCGGATGGAGACAGCTAATCAGAGGATCAATCAGGAACAGGGAGGTCCATCTGCAGAAGAAACTACCATGCAGGAGGCTGATGCAGAGGACAGTGAGGAAGACTACCCTACATATGGGGTGTGTACCAAACACCATCTCCTGGTACTCCTCTGAGGAGCTCAGTAAACTAGTTATGTGCGCTACTGGCTATATATTTGGAATTGTGAATATTTGAGATTTTTCCATCAGTAGTTGATTGCAAAAATATGCAAATTTTATTGTGAAAATCTATTGCGCAATGAAGGTAATAATGACTGGAGATCACAAATTCTTGAATTTGTTGAAGATATTAGGTGAAAAATGTGCGATATTTATTTTTAAATACGCATATTGCCTATGCTTCTCATCATTAATCCTATGACATGAAGATGAATTTAAGGTAAGATGGATTTTTCCCGGCATGTCATGTGCACATCGTTTACCAATCAGAATCAAGCAGGAAACACAGGCATAGATATGGGCCAGATCGATGACCACTTAAAGGGGAATCAGAATATTCGTGATCATCACTACTCGGAGCTGGAGACACAGAAGTGCTCGTCATCGTGCTGCTGCCAGGAACCCCGAACGGCTCGTACATCGAGCCATGTGTTACCGGCTTAAGTTGTATAAAATCAGAATTATCCTTCCAAATCTGTTTTATTCTTTAATTCTTGTTCAGAATTCGCAGCCTTAGTTTCTTCAACATCTTTGAATATTGTTTTATCCCACGGAAGGGCACTCGTTTTGTTTGATTTGTGAAGTTTGTTTCCTCTCCAACTAGCCAAGCCTCATTTTCTATCATCTCTTCTAATTTATGTCTGAACCCTTTGAACCTTCTCGAGCTCTCGTGTATCTCCTTCCTAGAGGAAGATGAATTCAGCAAACAATTCTTTCTGATGTTTTCTGCTTTGAAACAAACATAATTACTATATTTTCCACATCTTTATTTTCTTGTTTCTAGATACCTGAATGGCAATTCTCCGCCCTACAAGACAACAAACTGTTTCCAGCCGGACCTTATTAGGCACAAAATATTATGCCTTGTTAGATTGTAGTAATTCTACATACACATGTCTTGCTCCTCTTGGACAGAGTCCCACAATATACACTAATGACAATATATCTAATCTACAAAAGTACATTCATAGGTCGCATACCTGTATGTGTTCCCTTTATCTAATAAAAGAAAACTTACAGGAAGTGAGGTCACAATATTTCGCAAATGTGCTCTTGGATATTCACAATGGTTTAACATTGTTTACTGGCTTACATATTTGTGCGCATTGCGAATGGATACATGCAATACGCACAGTGCTCGTACTGGCTAAGATCACAGAATAAAGAAGAGAAGCTGTAAAGCTGGTTTGCGAATCTTTGCGAATCATTCTATGCGCAATGGAAGGCAATAGAATACAGTGGAATCAAATGTTACGAATTGCGAATGTTCCTTAATTTATTTGTAAAATTACGTGAATGTAATGGCGTCCTCCCCATGGCTGATTGCCTATGTGGGAACATAGCCTAATGCTAGGCATACACTTACCGACACACGCCGATATCTTCCTCCGATATCTTCCGGGATGCTAAACGTGATGACGTCATCACGTTTGGCCTCCCGTTGCATTCTGGGGCCCCTTCAATCGGCCGGGCACCCTTTGTGTGCCGGCCATAAGCTGCGATGAAGATGCCGCTTCATTGCAGCTTATGGCAGCGGCTTTCATCGGCTCCCATCGGCCAGAGAAGAACGGACATGTCCGTTCTCTGGTTGGCCGAGAAGTGTGTATGTGGGCACATGCCGATTAGCGGCCGATTTTTAACCTGACCGACGGTGTGAGCGTGCACGCCCGTCGGTCAGATTAAAAATCGGCCGCTTATCGGCATGTGTATGGCAGCCATAACTCTGGTGCCCTGAGGATCATGGTTATCAATCAAGCCCTACATAAGTCCTACCGTAGACGTATAGTAGAAGAAAGGTTATACTAGAGAATGCACTCTGTCATCAGCACCCAGTAACATAAGTCTATACATGGTGCTGGAAAATATCATTTTAGTTAAACTCTCTCCACAACTTCTATCGGGATTGTGCTATAAGTACTATGACATTGAGTCTGTTATTGTCTGTCTGCCTACAAATTTATTTATATGACTTCAGTTTTAATATGAAAAAGCCTTTTGTTGTCCTGTTGCTTTTGCCCTGTATTAATATTCTGCTCTTCTGTTACCCTGCATACACTACTGTCCTTGCGTGGAACCTATTAGTCAGCCTGTCATTGGCTATTCTAACCTCTAGCCTTCTTCATGTCCTTGGCTATGCGGCTGCTTTGCCTTACATTGGCATCTGCTTTCCAGTTTCTCATTGTCAGCTCATTTCCCAATTGTTTGTTTCTGCTTTGCAACAACCCTCAAGGTTGCTGCTGTTACAATAGTAAAGTTATTGTCTCCACAAATGGCCTCTCATGATATGCTAATCGGCTATTTATTTTTCATTGCTCTTGCCAGCCGCTGGACTGTTTCTATGTTATTAATATCCCCCCCCCCCCCAGAACTGGATAAGCATTCTGAATGAGGTTATATTAATCATGAATAGAAGACTCAGGACATCATTCCTAGTCTGGTGTGAGCCAGCATTAGCATGGTTTGGACTTTCTTTCTAGTTTTATTTGTATTACAAGGTTGTTAGAAGACTTAACCATAAAATTATCATGGCTTAAAAATATTAGGAAAAATATCTGTTTTAGACAAACTCCAGGTTATGTACGCACCCTGTATCATCCCACTATTCAGGAATTTTTAGTTCTCAACATCCATCTCCACAAATTCTAATTCATAACAAGACTGGAAATGTATCAGTTGCAGGGAGTGCAAACCAGGAGACACCATTTCACTTCCAGAGGACTTTCCAATCACAGATGTTTTTTTTGGTATACAAGAGCTAAAAACTTTGCAAGTCACCAGAAGGACTCCAATCTTCTCCAAGGTTCAGGAATTGATCAAACAACAAGTGGTGGCTGTACTGCTTCAACAAACTTTATTTCAATAATGAGGCCCAACAGGGTCTTGTGAATGACTAAATTGACTGGAAAGATAAGTAAAAATATAGTCCAACTTAACTTTGCTCAACCGATGAAGGGAGCTTGCAGGCCTATGTCCACTCAAATGTATGGCCAGCAACAGTGACAGCAGGGTTGAATGGGAGCAGCATATCCCTGGAGCAGGTGCCGTGGGCTGGCAGGGCCGCCACACAGGCGGTAGTACCAATAAGGCTCTTTTGTAATCCAAGGCAGGGGGGCGTTATTACCCCACCGGAATGGGAGTCGGTTGACCGGAGTCAGCAGCTGTATAACACTACACTTCTCAAGAACCACAGCTGCAATGCAACGTTTTTAGCTTAACACCCCTTACCTCTGTATGTATCATGTATGTAAGAACTTATCTTCCCTTTTCTGCAGCACCTCCCCTGTGTTCCTGGCTACTCATATCTGTGAGTCCTTGACATCCCTTTAGTCATGGAGAGATTATTGATGCAGTGTGTCAGGGCTGAGCAAAGTAAAATGAAAAACATTTACAAATATCTCCACTATGGGATTACACGGTGGGTTTATGGCATTAGGTGTCACCAAACCCTTGCTTCTAAGTGCAATCATTCCTCTTTATAACTGCATGTAGTGAGGTGTTAGTAGCTGCCATCTATATGAGTAAGCTGGGCTTTAGCTTGAATAAATCCTTCTATGTTTTCTTGCTCAAAAACTTGGTTCATAGAGTTTAACATGGATTTAAAGTTTATAATGAAGATACGGTTATTTTTACACATAGATGAGGGATTGAAAAACCCTCTCTACAGCATCTTCAAACAATAAGAGAATCAATAACTAAGTAGCATCATTAATTATCAAGAACTTGTTACAAATGATGGCCAAACTGTCCACTGGCGAACATTGAAAGTTCCCTTTTCTTCTCGAGCCGGCAAACGTGTGTTCGAACTGCCCCCTTCACCATCAAGAAGAAGTCTATAATTCCTTCTCCGGCCGGACAAGCCACAGGAAGGTCTGGCTGGAGGAAGAATTATTTTCATTAGACACCGGGTAGAGACACCAGATCTCTAGTGCTATTCTGGGCATGGGCCGGAGGTGATGTCAGTCAAACTTCACTTCCAGTTAAGGAACAAGCAATTGTGCGTTCCATACACCGGAAGTGACGTTGTGGCGTCATTTCCAGTATAGTTCCGATTCAAATTCCCTGCCAACCCTTTTTAATAGTCCGATGCCTGTTCACAGACAGACACGACTGTCACTACTTGTTACCATCGCTTGATACAGTCCCAATGCAAGGACATAAAAACAATGGCTGTCTGCTTGAAAAGTGTGTGCTTAAGCTTTGCAAGTTTCTTCCTCATTTACTAGCAGAAAATAGTGGAAAAAAACCTAAAGCTCATAAAATATGTCAATATACATATATATTGATCCACAAATCTTTACATTCTATATATGCACAAACAGTAAATAACTGAATGTGTGATATAAAGTTTATATAACATTTTTATCAGGGCGAAGGCCTGTTGCTCTCGGCCTATACATGGCAGCCTATAATGTTTTACTTGGTTGGAAAAACAGACACTTTTTTTGTGCTTGAATGTTACGGAGGTTATTTCTTTGAGGTTTGCAACAAAAACTTGTCAAATCATTCCATGACCTGTGAAATATTTAGAGAGAGGAGCAAATATAGATGTTATTAATGTAAAGAACTTCTGTCTGAGGGATTATCTCAGCTAAGTAAGTGTTGATAGCTCACTGAGTCATGCGCTCAGCCAGAAAACAAATGCCCCTATTGCTACAATATCTAACTTCTACACCGTTTTGGTACATTTATAACTATTGCAATGAAGTTATCATTTCAATGGGACAACTCTATAATTTAATCGGATAACAAGTTCATTTGGTGCACCACTGATAACCCATCCAAGCATAACTATTATCTATCCTAATAACTATTATCTAACAATGTTACCTGTTATTATTTAGTTTGAGAAATTGAAGGTATGAAATATAACAAGTAATCTCTCTATCTTACTAGAATTTGGTAGCATCTGAATAGTATCCAGAATTCTTCTAAAGATAGTCCTTATTAGAATCCACATAATATTCCTCCTCCCGTCTAGACCTGGGGTGTTAAAATCAAATACACTGAGTGAGCTTAAAATGTAAAAATTTGGTCACGGACCAACCTTGATACACTACGTGGCCCAAAAAAAGTCACCACCTGGATTTATTTAGCAAATAGGAACGAGCCTCCTATTGGATAAATCTGGGGTTGCTGCTGTTGGTCAGGTTTAGGTTCAGCAACAGTATGTGCTCCAAGAATAAGGTCAGTGACTACCTGACTATACTGAATGACCAGGTTATTCCATCAATTGATTGTTTCTTCCCTGATGGCAAGGGCATATTCCAAGATGACAATGCCAGGATTCATCGGGCTCAAATTGTGAAAGAGGTTCAGGGAGCATGAGACATGATTGTCACACATGGATTGGCAACCAAAGAGTCCAGACCTTAACCCCATTGAGAATCTGTGGGATGTGCTGGAGAAGGCTTTGCACAGCGGTGAGACTACCATAATCAATGCAAGATCTTGGTAAAAAAAATTATGTAACACTGGATGGAAATAAATATTGTGACATTGCAGAAGCTTATCGAAACAATGCCACAGCAAATGCGTGCCATAATCAAAGCTTAAGGCCGTCCAACTAAATATTACAGTGTGTGACTTTTTGGCCAGGCAGTGTATCTATTGAAAATATGTCTACAATTGAGGAATTTGTTTTTTTTTCTTCAGATAAAATGTTGAACATTTCAAAATGGAAACAAATGTAAGTTTTGCTTAAACATTTATTACAAAACTAGCAAATCATAATACAATAACACATGTGACATCAAATGTCAAATAAAATTCTCACCTGTGCCATTTATTTCTTGAATAAAACATTAAAACTCAATCTGGCAGGCCAAATACAGTACACTGCAGGACTGATGTGATGACTCCTTGTCTAGAGCTCATCTACATTAATATATCACAGCAATTTATTATACCATATTTTTTGCATCATAAGATGCACCAGGGGGGAATCACCGTATTTTGTGGTGGGAAGAAGAATCTTTCCTATAGCGCTTTGCTTACTGTCTATGAGCTGGGCAGCTTGAGCCCAAATCCCATACAGTGGCAGAAGGGTGGCTCTTGCATTGGCACTGTGGCACTCCGGCTGAAGCTGCACAGTTCCCATACAAAAGCTCTGCCGTTGGGGCTGCAGGCAGGGAAGCTGTCTCTTAACTCCTGCTCTGCCCGTCAGAGCGGCCATCAGATGCTCCTCTGTACAGGGTGCAACCTATACATTTGAGTATCTAATGGTACAAAAAGAAGGGTAGTGGTCACTCACTTGCAACATACATCAAGGAATATAAATCAATTAATAAATATAGTAAGACCACTTTAGTGTCAGAGGTTTACCTGTAAGTCCATAAATAGTTCAGGAGTGCTTCATATTATATCAAATCACAGACACTATACTCTTAAGCTAGACATACATGGTTCGATTTTAGCACAATTGATTTTCGATTCGATTTTGTTTTTATCATAATGGATTTCAAAGTAGTGCCACATGGAAGTTTGGATTGCAATTCGACCAAAATCTTCGATTTTAGTTTAGATAAAAAAAACACTGGAAAGAGTTATATATAAATGTGTTTATCGAATACAATCGCCCCGACCAACAAACCCAATGCTACGAATTTAGTAGCAAAATTTTTTCAACATCTTCGATCACTTTTCAATCAATGTTTTGATATCAAACAATTTATACCCATAAAACCATGTGAGTAGTATATGATTTAAGTTCGATCCATGTAAACGTTGAACACGTTGTTCGAACGCTAAAATTTTATCGCGTATGCCTATCTTTTTAGTTCCCCCTGACACTTATCATATTGTATATAGAGGCGAATGCCCTGGATGGTGACAACTTGTATGTCCTTCTGAAACACCAATCTGATTTTGTGAGACATCAAACTAGTTAGATGTTTTGTGACCATCTTTAATGGTGAACTGACCTTTATTTTATATAACAACGTATATAAAAAGAAGATAGTTTTGAGGCATATTTCGACCCCTGTACTGCACTACAGCACATAAGCCGCACATCAGCTCAGACCACCCATCAGACCACCCATACACTCACCCATGTGCTCCACTACAACATAAGGGCCCACCCCTATATATCTAACTGAGGTGTAATGCCTGACGTGCAGTTTTAAAGAATTCTTCAGTCCCACATGTAGTAGGGATGAGGGATCAACTTCAGCGTGATGATGTCATCACACTGCAGCTGGCCCCTCAGAGGATTAGCCGACACCCTTTGTGTACCGGACATTACTTTAGATGGGGACTGCCGTGCGATCCAACATGCAGGAGAATTCTGGTTGATCTTACCAGTTGGGCGCACCCGGTAGTCGATTGGCCGGGAAAACGGGCAGGAATGTGCCTGTGTATGTCTACCTTTGAACACATCCTATACAAATGCATCTAGCAATATATATATATATATATATATTTGCATCACACAGCTTAAAATTAAAAACTAATGCTATTTCTATACAAAATATAATAACATATTCACTTGTGTTCCTCCATTGTCTTGAGTACATATTTTCGTGTCTTGTGCGAGCTTTAGTTGGATCTCCAATCAGACCTATCACATGGCTTACTGTCTTCCCACCCATATGTGATGACACTGGGCAAATTACCAAGCAGCACTGCTGTGCCATGGAGTCAAATGCTTTTTAATATCCAAAGCAAAGGGAAAGTTGATTAAAAGTTTAAACGTATTGCTTTGCCTTGCATTTGAAAATGTTTCTATATAATCATTGGGGGTGAGTCTTAGAATGCCTTCATCATTGGCGTCATTGGAGGTGCCTTCATCATTGGTTTAATATGTGTGACAGAATAGTTAACAGTTGCAAAGCAGGAACAAAAATAGCAATCAACCAACAATCTCTTGTTGGTACATGTTTATTAAATAAGTGTGTAGGGCTAATATATAAGCTACTGTCCATTTCCAAAAAATCATTCTTTATACATAATTCAAACTCTACCTCATATCAACACACACTAAAGCTGGCCATAGACTTCTCGATCTATGGCCGACTTTTGTAGCAGACTCATCACGGTGTGGTGAGGTCACCATACTGTGAGGAGTCGGCTACAGAACTGATGGGAATCCTGTGTGCTCCACCAACACAGGGATTCCCGGCAGATTGTAGCCAATTAACTTGAAAGGGGAGGAGACTCCTCATCCACAGTTATTGCCTACAAAAGGATCGACCACAACAAATTCCAGCAGGATGGATCGCCATGCGATCCAAACTGTGGGCTATTTGGGCCAAACCTTCAAGCTGGGCACCCCTGTAGTTGTGGGCGACTGACAATCATGCATTTGTCATAAGTGCGCACGCTGGTCAATCGCCTGCAACTACTGCTGAGAATCGCCAGGTCTATGGACAGCTTGAAATTAAAGCTGCTCAAAGTCCATCTTTTATAGTGAGGAAGGTGGGTTATCTTTCCTTCACAATCAACCACAAAAGATAACCCCCACTTTTTGGACACCAATTCCTCATGGACAAACCCATGCAGTGAAATGGCTAGGTCGGTGTCCAATGATTCCAGTCGTCCCCTTATTCTAGCCTTGTTAATGCATTCTAGATTTTTTAAAAATAAATGAAAAATAACTAAACCCTCCACCAGCTATAAAAGAAATAGTTTGATGCGGACGGACTATTTAACATGTAAAGGAGAAAAGTTGCATTTGGCATGGAAATGTGGTGATCCTTCTGATGACAGTCAGGTCTCTCCCATAGCTAAGGGCAGATTACTATAATCATGACACATCCTGATAAATGCTCAGCAAAGATAAACATACGCTGTTCAAATACAACCTTAAGTAGCTGAATGGAAAGAAATAAAATAAATACCTGCATAGGTATCTGGAGGATGAGTTAAGAAATTCTTCACTGCGGTTCTTTTGATACAATTTAGTGAGTCATTTAGTTCCATTGAAATCATGTCTGGCCTTGTGTGCTGATTGAAACTACATTATATTATGTAAGTAGTATGTTGAAGATCAGCCTGTTATGTAAATGTATTGCGGTGCAGACTCCATCACAGCTATTTGCAGATCACATCTGGTCAGCCTGGGCAATACACAGGAATTTGTGGATGGCTGCAGCATCTGCACTGCAAATACCAACTTACTAACATGACTAAATAAATACGCAACACAGATTTCTTTCTTTGGAATTTTAATATATATTTTGATAGACCAGTTATGTAAACAGACCATATCCAGTGGTAAATGTGCCAGGGGGTGTATCCTGAAATAGGGATAGTATTGCTCAGCAATGGTTGGTTGCTGAGGAGTTTTTTATTTAATTTTGGTCATAGGGTCTCGAACCCTGGGATAGGAAGGATGGAACTGGTTGGGCCTTCCTATTCCCCCAGGTACACTAAAACTGTTGAAGTTGAAAATTTGCATTAAAAAATGTATGTGTGGGGGTTCAAACGGGTGCTTTCAAAACATGTAAATCCACCAAACAAGTGTCTCTATAGGGCTCCTGCTCATTTATTTATTACTAAAACAAAACTCACCCTCGTAGGGGTTAACAGACATCCAAACAAAAGTCACGCGAAAATGCTAAGCCTCCTTGCTTTCAAACATCCAACATTACTTTTGTCCTGGGTTCAGCTTCCCAGCAGGAACAGGTCTGGGCCTCACAGTCTTGGTCAGAACCCTGTTTTTACGGCTCCAGTAGCCACAGGTCTAGGCCCCACACTCCTTGTGTGCCACCTGTCTACTCTCAGAAGCTCACAGTCTCTTACTTGGTCTGAAACTCTCACACTCTTGACTCTGCAGCTATTTGGAGTCACACCCAGCTTTTATCACCTGCAACCAGGTGTTAACTCTTTCAGTGTACCTGGGGGAATAGGGAGGCCTACCCAGTTCCATCCTTCCTATCCCAGAGTCTAGGAACTCTGTATTGGGTATTATGCAATGTGGCCTATGTTTTAGATTCAACAGGTGTAGTGTAAAAGGTCAAATGGATGAGATATAATAGGCAATACAAAAAAATGTCCATTTAGTCAGGTGATAAGTCAGGTGATGTGCACTGTGCTTTCAGATTTATGATCGTACTATGGTGCACATACTCCGTAGTATGATTGCATACTCATTGATTGAAATATACACAGAAACCATCAGATACTAGTACTATCAACTAAAATGTACCAGCATGTCCAATCGTTTTTCTATTGATTTTACGTTTTTACGATGGACACCAGGTCATAGATGAAGGCTAGTCCATCTGCCACAAAAGATCTGCTGTTACACACATTCTGAGAAACTGGTGTCTCATATTTATTTTGGCTTTTTGCCCTCAGTGCTAGGGTTAGATATCCAATTTTGATAGGGCTAACAAGATAGAACTGAACTGAAGTGTAAACACAGGCCTCATCAACATGCTAATAACATTCCATGTAATGCTTTCTAAAGTTTGGATTCTCCAATAAACATCTATACTAAATCATACATAACTATTGTTGGATCTTGCAGAAACGTTTGTTATTGTTTTATCAAGGCAAATGTCTTTACTTGGCTTGTAAGTTGAATTTCAGGTTAAAAAACTGCCAAAATAAATTCATGTATTGGTGTTTATGCTGCGTTGTTTTTGTTTTTTTCATGCATCAGATTGCTAAGAACCTGAAGACTGAATCTACAATGAGCATGGAAGAGGCACAGGGTCCTCAATACACAGTACAGTAAGACAAATCTGTCTGTAGTCTGGGCTCCAGACTAAATACATAGATGTGTACTAGCGGGTAGTCCTAACTGCCAAAGGATTTGTATATTGTCCACATGCACTGTTCTTATATGTCCTCAATCTCATACGGGGACCGTGCACAGAGACCGTGCCAGGCTTCTAAATCTTCTTTTAGTCTAACAACTTTGGGGGACACTTGACCTGTGAGATGTTTTTTGTGGGACACTTGACCTGTCATGGGGACAAATGGATTTAGTACAGTGGAGTACTTTTTAGGAAACTATGATGAAGGGCAGAACAATTTTCAGTCTGGACACTTATTTCTAGGAAATCTATTTCAAAACCCCTTCTGAATGGGTAAGAGATCCTTGGGTCCTCTATACTAATTCAGTAGGGCGGGGAGCGGGATCCTGGTGTCTCATTGTTGAAGGGGATCCCTGGATACTTAATGAGTCCCCACCTTGGCCCCCACAACACCTGCCCAATGTTGTGGGGAAGAGGCACTCCTACATTAATGAGGGGTCTCCCTCTCATATGGCATGGGGCCTGGTGAAACGAGGGGGTGCCACCCCTTTTCTGTCATTACAGGTTTGCCAAAAGGGGTTTGATATGCATGGGGGGGGGGACAGAATTTCTAGAGCACACCAAACACCCTGCTAAAAGGGGGTTTGGCATGCTCTGGGGGGACCCCATATATTTTTTATAATTCAAATTAAATTACACTTTTTTATTGGATGGTGGGGTGTCTCGGGTGGGAAAAATACATATTTGGCTGTAGTGTAAAATCTGACTGTGGTGGGATGGGTAAAAGTTTGACTACATGTTAAGTATGGCCATCAATAGTGCTCTTTAATGCAGACCTATACTTATTCTTTGAACGTCATGTCCCTTGCTGTCAAACACAACATTATAGAGAAAATCTGTGAAAAACAACAATGAAAAAAGTTTACCTGTAATGAGTAAATCAAGCGTGTCCGTCATCGCTTTTCCTCTGTGATGAAGTTTCGCCATGGTGGAGGATTAAACCTGGTAGCTAGAAGTGACCATCAGGAAAGACCTAATCAGACTCTAAAATAATAACACAGATACATTTACCCTATTGAAAACCATCATTTGCTGACCTCCAGTGGCCACTCACGATACTGCAGTTGATTAACCCCTGGAAGTCTGGCAGCTAAATAGGGAATCTTTTTTTTTTGTTAGGAATAGGAGCCGCTTCTCAACCATTGTACCAGATCAGACATTAATTAACACTGATTATTATATTATATATATATATATTTATATATGTATAGAGAGAGAGACAGAGAGAGAGATACATTCAGTATATATCAGCTTTAACCAAAGAGAACATGTTTCCAACTATGAACATGTTCTTTTCATGACAATGTGCATGCAGAACAATTCTGTAGTGAATTAAGTCAAATTCATATTTATTTCAGTAGCTTTGTTTGTATTAAATATCCAACTGTCATCATTAAGTGATGCCACATGAGCCATGGAAGTGCCATTGAAGGGGTGGCTTGGGCTGTCAAAGGCTAATCTTAGGAAAATGATGCTTAAAATGCCAGAGATCATCGAAGCTTACATTTCTACAAATGATGAATGTTACAATAAATGTAAAGGCTGCCATACACGGCACGGATTCGTGCCGGATTCCGGCGCGATGGATTCCGGGCGCGTGCATGCGGATCCATCGTGCCGGAATCCCCTGCAGCCCACCTTGCCCGTCCGATCGCATCCGATGGATCGGGGGCACAGAATCGGATCCGAGGAAGAACCAACCTGTTGGTCTTTTCGGGTCCGATTCTGCTCTGATCAGGGGGCGTTGCGGTCCGGGAGGCGATCCATCGGACACGGATCCGGCCGTACAAGGTGGGCTGCCACGATCGGATTCCCTAATCGGCTGATCGTTCTCACCTGTGGATGCTGGCGGAATCGCCGGAATCCATCGGGTGCTGAATCGATCAGCCAGGGAATCCGTGCCGTGTATGGCTAGCTTAAGTTTTATTGAATTAGGAAATGCATTGCAAATAAAAGGAACATGGACTCATGTACCAGAATAATAGAGACTATTTACTTAGCAAAGGGAATATTCACTGAACAGGGTGAAACTTTGGTCACTTTGAGCACATATCACATGCAAGGGAATTAAAAAGATATTTGTGCATAAGTAGATGACCACTGCTCGTGGCTAGTGGAAGAATTCTTTGATGAGAGAACGCAGAGAGAAGCCGGTCTCTCATCAAAGAAAACCGGCTTAAACCGGAAGTGAAGTCAGTGACATCATGTCCGGATATAGAAACCGGGAACTGTGTGTTCCAGGTACCAAAAGTGACGTCAGTGACATTGACTTCCATTTTTTTTTGTAAAGTCCGATCCGCCTGTTCATGGATGGACCTGGCAGATGTTTGGCCATCACTAATGACCACAGGTTCTCTGTATTGTAGTGCACATTAAAAATGAGGCTTCAAACTATTGCCACTGTATATATTTAAATACATGCAGATGCAGTGCGGACACCCCCGGCTTTTCCACTAATCTATATTGGCGCATCATTACCTCTGTCATGGCATGTGGCTCCAAACATTTTTTATTTTCTATTGAAAGCCCTCTGTATGAGCTTGTGCACACACAAAACATAAACTTTTCACCCAGTACAAAAAAGGTGAACCACACAAAAATGCACGAGTTGTTGTATTTGTTGTCCTGCTCCTAAAGGAACTAAGGACTTAGTACCCTGGTAGGGGTACCTGGCAGCCAAAGCTACCTGGCCCTTGAAATGTCCTGTTGCCTAGGTGACCAAGACTGCCAGTCTCCAAGTACTAGGGACCCATGTGGGAGCCTCCAAAGAGGACGTGGCTCCAAAGCATTCACAATCAGCATTGTCGCGATGAGGCACGGCAGTCATGTAACGCACCCATTGATAAACTAAATATAAACAATATAAACGTTACATGACATGCCTAAAACATATCCGATTGTTCATTAAAATGTATTAATATTCATCACTAGAGATGGTAGAATTTTTCGACTTGCTAACTTTGTGAGCTGATTGCAAAGTCCCTGAGCATGGTATCATCACTTAAGTTGCTGGAGATGTAGAGAATGGTTGTAGAAACATATGGAAAAATTTTTTTTGCTCTAGCACATGGAGTTTTTGGATAAATTAAGTAGGGATGGTCAAAAAATTTGCGGTGCGAATTTTTAAGTAGAATTTTCGACTTTTTCGCCGCAAATTCGCACAGTCGAAGTTTGATGGGGTAATTTCGACTTTTCGCCAAAAAAGTCGAAAATCAGCCTGATATTTTGACTGAAATCGAAATTTCAACGTAAAAAATAACTTTTGATTTGCCGTGCCGCTATTTCGTGTGCGAGTATCGCCATTTTATTTAAAAGTTTCGCATGCGGGAGTGATTGGAAAATTCGCATTGGCGTAAATTTGTCAGCTTATTGCAAAGTCCCTGAAAATGGTATCCTCACAAAAATTGCTGGAGTTGTAGTGAAGGGTTGGGGAACATTGCTGGAGTTGTAGAGAAGGGTTGGGGGGACATTTGAAAACAATAAGTTTTGCTCTAACATGTGAAGTTTGTGTAAAATTGGGTTTAAATCTCAGCTCTGATTGTAAAGCTCTGCTACTGTGTACACTAATTCTTCTATTTCAGCTCATACAGTAAATCCAAATTTTCCACCTTATGTGAATTTTTGACCTTATGCGAATTTTAGGCTTTATGCGAATTTTTTAGTGTTTTATGCGAATTTTTGGCGTTGCCGTTGAATCAAAATTCGATTGGGAAACCTGAAATTTCAGTAGAATCTAATTTTATCCATTTCGACCATCTCTAAAATTAAGTTCAAAATCAATGTCGAAATTCGATTTTCGAAATTTTGACTTAACTTTGAACTTCATTTGTGCAAAAACTATTTGTGTTAGAGACATACTTTTTTGAGGGAGTATACCCCCAATCCTTCTCTACAGCAAGTTTGGTGATGATACTATGTTCAGGGGCTTTGCAATTAATCGTCGAAATGGTCGAATTTACCCTAAACTCTCCACGGGGCTCTTATAAGTGTAGACACAGCTTGCATGGGAATGTCCACCCCCCTTGTTTTCCTCACAGGGTTGGGTGTCTCAGCATGCATTTATAAACATAAAAAAATCACTATATGTGCCCAAGCTCCTCCTCTCTCAGTCTGTCTACTCAATTTAGAAGCCATCATGCTTCCTTTTTATTCGTTGGCCTTGGTGAGATAATATGCACACTATCTGGTGTGGCTTAACTGACTTTTCAATTCTAAGTAACATAGTTGAATGGAAATTATTATTATTGCTAAGGAAAACTTCTTCAAAATGTGTATTTTTTTTTATCAGCGTCTGTACAAATACGCGTATCTGTTTTCTTTTCTTTTTCGTAGACATATTTTTAGATTTGCCGCAGATCAGTTACCAACTGTTGTTTCTTTTCCCTTAAAATGCTTTTGCCTAAAACTGGTGGACATGCTACATGTTGTTGCCATGACAACAATACGAAGGAGAAGTAGAAGAAATCTATAGTCTTTTAAAATACTTTTTTTTTTTTATTCGGAGAACGTGATCGGTTTAAAGGGAAAGTAACATTTATTTACATTTATTTGCTATTTTTAGTTTTGGCTAAAATTGGTTAGTTTTGTAGCAGTGTTTACATCGAAGTTGTTTTTTGTTTATGTTTTATGTTTTTTTTTCCGCTTGTTACATTATTTTGTCACTGTATTAAAAAAGTGCAAGTTAGCCACTAGAGAGAGCTCTAGGAAATCTCTCCGCTTCTTTCATTTTAAATAAGAAATGGGCCACACTGGGAGGGCATTGTTTTCTGGAAGTGGAGCAACATATTAGTATTAGAGGAACACAAACAAATGTATCTACCTATCAAATTTTCACCTAACTTCTACAGGTCATAAACCCCCCTGGCATTCCTGACGGCCCCATCTTGTCCAGCTTCTCCTGTCTTGTACTTGACGGATGGAGCCGTCCGGCAGAGATCAGTGTCCCAGCAGGGCAAACTTACCGTTGCTACGGTGGCTCTGATCCAACGAGTAGGCTGCTGCAGGAGAGAGAAGAGAGAAGACCCCCCCCCCCCAATTATTAGGTTACACCGGGGCGGCCGATAATTTAAAAATAAATCTATGGAGAAAACTGTCTTCAGTGTCATTCCCTAGATGTTCCCCTTTAAAGTTAACCCTCTCTCCCCTGGTGTCATGTAAAAAAAACACAAAACACATTTCCAATTGAATCAAAATGTGATTATATAGAAATTATAAATATAAATACATACTGTTTTGCAATATTTCATACAAAAGAAGTATTTTAGAGATTTTATATTTCAAATGATACCTTTTATTCATTTTTTAATGTAATTTTTTTACATAATTGTGTGTTTCAAACATTATTATATTCCGGATGACTACTAGACCCTTGTACGGGCATATTTTGGAAAGTTACAGGCCTACAACATAAAGAAAAATTCCATGTGAGTTTATGGTCCGCTTTTGGTACAGAAATCTGGAATACAGATTATTTATAACTCATTGAGATGGTTGGTAGGACCATCTCTGGCCAGCAGAAACCTAAAACCCCCTGGGATATTTTTTGCCAATTTTATTCAGTCTCTCATAGGGATAACATAAGGGCGTCCATCAGTGATTGACAGCCATTGCCTAGATGAATCTATCTCTCTCTTCCTGTCTGTGGAAGCTGCAATCACAGCCGGAGAGGGAGAGGAGATCTGAAGCCGTTCCCGCCGCGGCCCCTTTCCTCCTGATCAGTGAGGAGGTGACATGTGGGCCTGATAGTACTGCTGTTAGTGATTTGCTCCATTGCATTGATCCAATTGACTTCAAATATTTTTTTTTCTGGTTTTCCTGTTCTAAAAACTGGATGCGCCTTATAGTCTGCAAATCCACATGCACAAACACACACTTGCACTGACACTGATACACATATGTACACACCTACTCACAAGGACATTAAAACACACATAAATATTCACATTTATTTATTTTTACACACACACAGACACACTGATACACACAGGGACACTAACACACATGGACATGCGTGCACACATACACTCACAGTGATACACATATCTACACACATACAGTATATACACATATACATGGACGTCTACATGCACTGATACACATATATTCACACAGGGACACTAACACACATACTGTTTATGAACATATACATAGACATGCACACACACATACACTGATAGACATATGTACACACATACATACTTAGTCACATGCCCACATACACTGATACATATACATACATACATACATACATATATACATACATACACACCTAGTCACATGTACACATAGACATCACACACTGACCGATAAGCATGTGTACATTTATCACCTGACATACATATCAATCTGTCCAGACAACATGACATTTTTTTGTACATAACAAATGTGCAATGTGTGTCATGTCATCTGACCTACATCTTGATCACAGTGACAGTGTTAAAAAAGAAATCCCCTTCCAGCCTAATTTTCTGCTTCATATTTCTCTCCATCAATACACGAGCCAGTGCAATAGGTGACACAAATTAGCGGGATGCGGCGCAGCCTCGCTCTCTCTGTTCCTGCACTTGACTTATGTCAGCTAAAGTAGTGAAAATGAAAGGGGGAAGCAGCTCTTATGGGCCATCTTCAGCTTCTATAGGAAAGGAAAATACTGTACATCTTTTATTACCATTCTCCATTTTTTTTTTCTTTTTTTGGTGGAGATGAAAGGAGAAGAAAGTCTTCCCATCTGCTAGGTCATGCCTACAAGACACATTCTGTCTGGTCTTAAAAGCAGAAACAGCCTTGCCTGTGGGATACCTATAATTATTATGTACAAGAGCCTTGTGCCTGTTGAAGCTCATTGTTCTGCTAACACAAGCCTGAATGAGAACAGTGGCTTCAGGCTGTGAGTTGATAAAGTGCAACTTTTCGATTTTGTTCGGGCATTATGCGGAATCTGTGAGTGACATCTTTGGCCTTCCTTTGGGCTCAGCAGATTGAATCTGTCAAGCTGAGTTAAACAATGGATAAAGGACATAACCTTAG
The DNA here is from genome assembly GCA_036250615.1 of Ptychadena robeensis. Classification (NCBI taxonomy): domain Eukaryota; kingdom Metazoa; phylum Chordata; class Amphibia; order Anura; family Ptychadenidae; genus Ptychadena; species Ptychadena robeensis. The sequence goes on from CM070032.1 coordinate 20,553,241, forward strand.
CATAGGCTGTCATTTTTTCCTCACTAATTCGAACTACGTTTAATCAATGGAAAGTCATTCCTTGTTTGTTTAAGTCTTCTATACAATGGATGGTCGGAGTACTCCAGAAATTTGTCTCTGCCTTGCCCCTTTTGGCCTTTACAACAATAAGTTAAGCTAAAAGGATCAAGATGAAATTGCCAAGTGACAAACCTTTCTGTGAGGTCTATAATATCTGTGCCCCTGCAAGTTCAACGCTAATAACCCGAGAGGCAGTTCATCAGACAAAAGACACAAATGTCAAATCTGGAGGTCCTCTAGGAGGTTTAGATCAGTAGGACCGGCATTGTGTTTCCGAAATGACTTTACTGCATATCGCTGTTTAATGATCAATGAGGAAAAAATAAAGATTTACTTATTTTATTTCCTGAGATTCTTCTTTTATGTCATTTTTTTTTATTATTTCACCTCTCCTGATTCCTTCCTCACAATATATTAATCATACTTGATTCATACAGTCATACAGTCCCCATTGATACTAACACATACACACACATATCATTACACATACTCCCAAGGACATTAGCACACACATAAATATTCATATTTATTAATTTATGTTAACACATACACCCACACTTTGATATACAATATGTAGACACAGGGACACTAACACACATACAGTATATGCACATGTACAGGGACATGCACACACTCATTCACTAACAATGATACACATATGTACACACATACACACAGGGGAGCTAGCACACATACAGTATACACACATATACATGGACATCTACATGCACTGATACACATATGTAGACACAGGGACACTAACACACATACTGTATATGCACATATACATGGACCTACGCATACACTGATACACATATACCGCATATCGTTTTTTAACAATCAATGAGATTCTACTGAGGTGAGACTGTTGTTTTAAGTCAAATATTTAATAATTTTCACTGATTACTTCCTCACAATGTATTTATAAAATTTTTAAAGTAACCATTTTTACTTACCTTAATTAGGGGTCCCCATACACAGGTCGATACATGGCATCATTGTGATTTCACATGCTGTGCTCAAGCGCTAGTCACTTAAACGGCGTAACGATGTGCACCACTTTGTGCAACCAACATGTTGGATTTAACATGTTGGTTCTCTGTTCGATTGACCTTGATCTCGCTGCAAGAAAGAGCGGCCATGCTCAATTCACAAACGATCGCCACGAACGAAAAATCGGCCAGTGTATGGCCACCTTAAGTCTATGTTATGTAATCAATGAGTAGATGGTCATGAAATTTCAACTTGCCAATTGCAAAGCCCCTAAACAAGGTATCATCGCCAACATTGCTGGAGATTGCTAAAGACATTCATTTCAAAATTAAGTTGAAATTTTGACAAAAAAAATTGACCCGACTAGTGTTGAGCGGCATAATGTATATTTGAGTTTGTATAATTTTGCGAATATATAAAGGCACATTAATTCGGGCTAAATAAAGTTGCTTAAATGGTTTAGCCCAAATTAACTCGGGCTGCTGTTACCTGCATTCAGATGGCTTGCAGGCAGCCCAGGAGACTTGCTGCTTCTCTCCCCGTGTCCCCCGATGTCTGAACTTCAGATCCCAGTGTCCGTGATCGCGCCGGTGGGTGCGCGATGACGTCATCGGGAGGGGCGGGAAGTTCAAAATGTGAAAATTTTCTATTTTTTTTTCGTCCTGTATGGTTCCCTTTCATTCTGACATTGATTGGAGCGATTCGTTTTGCTCCAATTCAATTCAAAATGAAAAAAACACATAAAAAAAACATGGATTTGCTTATTATGA
>CM070032.1:20555163-20569465 GCA_036250615.1 Ptychadena robeensis
AACACGTCTTTTTCAATGATAAACAGCGTAACGCTTTTGGTACAGAAACCTGGACCTCGGCGAAACGCTCAGGAGGTTAATGAATTTTTGTGTCTCTTATTGTAATGGATAGAAGGAGCCTGCTGAGTGCTGCATGTAGCTTTGTTAAAACATCACATTACCCTGTTCTAATGATGTCAGTAGTGGACAGGCTCTTAGAAGGAGTTATTCAAAATTACTGGCAGCCCTAGGAGACACCCACTAGCTTCCATGATTATCCTCCCTGGTGGTTACCCCAAGTGTAGCTCAGGTATGAGTTTGTTTACACATGGGGTATTAACCTGCCCCCAGAGAGTCTGCAGTGATGCACTACATCTTCAAACTCGCTGATTGCTTCTGGGTTCTGACCTTTGTCGCTTTTTGTCCTCACATGTGAAGGGGGAGGGAGTGAGGGTGGAAACAATTTTGTTATAAAAATACATTTTACCCTAAGCCTACAAAGCCTACTGACAGGATATACAAGGATACTAATCTGGGAGGATGGTGAGAAAGAGGAAGAAGTAAGGGGTAGGGGGATAGGGAGGTTTAGAGGGGGGGAATGTAACCCTCCCCACTTGTTAGCAGGGAGGGTGAACCTTAACCTCCCCGATTTTAAGGAGGATGCCCGAAGCATCACTTCCTGGCTTTTGGAACGCGGAAGTAGCAGCTTGCACGGCACCTGTGACGTCATTTCCAGTAAAGATTCCCCTATTTAGACCCTATTTTAAACCTTAATGTACGGTGTAGACTTTGCTGTTATGGTTTGTGCATATTAATATTTTAGGACTTTTAGGACTTAGGAATTCACATTTTTCAGTTGTTATTATGGATGCTCATTTTCCTTAATTTCGGCTTAACTTAATTGTGTATATATGGAGTTCAAGTTGTCCCAACAAATACCAGTTATGTTTTAACTTAAAAAAATATATTCAAAGTAACACTGTCAGATATTCATCAAAGCAAGATGACTATGTTCAATCCAGCACTGCAATGTCAGTATGACAGTCCAGTGAATGGTACAGTCCAGAGTTTATACATAGCTCTGTTGGCTCCCATGTGTTGTGTCCTGTCTCTACTGGTTGAGACTTCAGCATGTAGATCATCCCTACTATCACCACCATTGATGTCAGGTGACATGTGGTTGGAAAGCTCTGAGCACTATCAGTGTTATGGCAGTGAATGTGCTAGAGGGGATGCTCGTCCAGAGCACGGATCTGCCTAGGACCTCCTCTGTATGAAGGAAATTGTGTGTATAATGATAGTTTATTTCAATTTAACCTCCTGGTTCTTTATCCCAAGTTAACTCGCGTTAAGTTTCATTGCTCATAAAACTCACCCGAGCTAACTGCGGGCAAACTCACCCAAAATCCTCAGGTGATTCTTCATATCGGTGTACACACCAATACCCCTTGGTCCATCCCCATTATGTCATATATGATGCCAAAGAGGCAGGGGGTAGGCAGCACCATGGACCTCCATGTAATGGAAGAGGCGTTTTTAAAGCTTTCCTCTGGTGTCAATGGGGATGCTTGGGGTGTGTTCTGTGTCTAGAAGAGGGCATGAAAAAAGTGCACCATGTTTGAAACACCCAGGGGATAATATTCATGATTTAAGGAATCTCAGGCTGAGGTCGGCTCCCAAAATTTCACCCCACCAAACCTGGTCCTTTTTGCAAAAAGTTTGGAAAATGTATGTTTATTGAGTTTTTTAGCTAGATAGTTCCATCCTTTATCTTTCTATCTTTTTGAATAGCAAAATGGTAACACCTGGATTTTTATGTGGGCATTTTTAATTCAGAAGACACAGAATCCTTTCCTTGTCCTTCTGTGTACAGTGGAAACTAGCACCACCCTGTACACATTGAACATTATAATCAGGAACTAACTCCTTGAGCGCCTACATCATATGAACCCATGATGCAAGTCTACCTTCACCGTTCATCCTTCTTCATGTCTACCAATTACGGACCATTGCCTGGGGCCTACTGCTAAATCATTAAATTATAGCATAGAAACACACAGCTCATAAGTGTTTGTTTCTTTCCAAAAGTGGAGAGAACAAGTGATAGGCCGCTGAGCACAACCCCACCATGCAGCAGGGGAACGCTACATTTAGTAAAAACATAACTAATTCAATAGTGGATTAATTTGCTATCTTAAATAGAAACTTAAGCATCAATGCATTAAAATTACATTAGAAATAATTACCTATTGAGCCAAAAGTAAATCCTTTTAAATGCTCAGCATGAGAAATTAATTATTTTGTTTCATTCCGGCTTCCATTCTAAATGTAGAAAATCATATTTTTCACAGTTTAATGTAATGAGATAGATAACCTTACTATGTCAATTATACCTTCTACTTCTAACAGGCGTTTTTTTTTTTTTTATAAAATGACAACTGTAACCTGTTAATGAGGCCCATTAAGTGCAAATGTGACCTACCATTCAAGTATCTAACGTGCACAGCTGGAATAAAACTGATACGAGGTGTAAATGAGGAGATTCAATTAGCAATCTTCCTTTACTTTGGAAAGATGTTGTAAAAAAGGAGACACTTTGGAAATAAGATTTTGCGCAATTTGTTCATATAGGAGCTTTTTTTGGAAATATATTTAAAGTCACATGACTGTGTGATGACCAGTTCATTGAAACCATTTACAATGTCATATTGGTAAAATTTCAAACAGGTAGTTGTAGTGTAACATCACAAACATTCACCACTTACGTTGGAATTCATTGTCTCTGATATGAAAATAATGTTCTGTGATTCTCATTTGATCTCATGTACTATGCTAACGTGATGTTATGTCTCAGAACCTTTCAATAAAGTCATTTTGAAAAAAAATATGATAAATAATGTCAGCTTTGGATATAAGGATGCTTATCCTGATTTGTATTAAGTCTATTGCATCTGTTTTCTTTACACAGACCTGGCATGAGATATTTAAAATGTTTCATTTTAAAGTGTGGGTGTTAGGGCTTGTCCCTACATTTGAAGCTGTCCGCGGGGAGCGGCGTGGTCCCACAAGCCGCTGGCGGCTGTCAAAGATCACAATGTTAATGGAGCCGATAGTGGCTGGTCCCGCCCAAAACAATGGTGCCTGCGCAAGTGGGGATAGCCCCAATGTAAACAATGATGGGGCGGTTGCGGCTCAAAACCGCACCACCGCGTGGCCAAATTCAACTGTGGGGACAAGCCAGTTCGGCAAAAAAACATGGATGAGCAGTACAGGTGTTTGACCCACGCCAGTTCGCTGACGAGAAGGAGCTTACTATTGTTCCTCTGGCAGAAGCAGTAAGATTCCGCTAGAGAAAGAATCTTTTCACTGAACACCGGGTAAGGAACCCAGTCTTAAAGTGAAAATCCAGCTCCAAATACCGGAAGTGATGTCAGTGACTTCACATCCGGCAATGGTAACCAGGAACTATGCATTCCTGGTACCGGATGTGACGTCACTGACGTCACTTCCGTTTTCCCAATTGTAATTCCCCGCCAACAGATGGGGAATTTAAATCCCTCCCTCCTGTTTCGTAGCTGCCTAATTTAGGTGGGAGGGGGTGTTAGTCTACAGAACTCCCTCTACTTGATGTATTTTGTATTTTTTTTTGTATTTGTGTATTTTCATGTTTTCATGCATCAACCTTTATTTTGTGTACTATTTATGTGTATCTTTGAGTGTCCATGTTTTGGCACAAGACCATAACACTCCAAAAAGCTTTTGTAAAGATGACCATATACTATGCGATCCAGTCCCAATTGCTCGAACATTCGACTGCCATGATGACGCCATCACGCTGTGCCCATTCATTCAGGGAATCAGCGCACACCCTTTGTGTGCCGGACGATACTTTGTATGGGGAAGTTGGTTCCCATCTAAAGTAATGCGATTGGCCATAGAAAAATGGCCATGTCCGTTCTTTGGCCAGTCAATGTTTGGAGTGACCGGTATCGCAGGTAGGCATCGAAGCATCTATGGCTGGCTCAATAGCCTTCTAAAACCAATCACACCCATAAAAACCCATAAGACACTGTCTTATATTTCTTAGAAGACAGGTCTTATTTAGAGACAGGTCTTATTATCGGGGGGATGCCTTATCTGAAGGGGAAGGGGACAATGGAAGGCACAGACTCACCTTTTGTGGGTTCTACCACAGTCTAACAGACTTTTAACAGACTTCGTTTCAGGCAGCAGCTTCTCCTTCCTAGCGTGGGGCAAGGGGCGCATGCGCAAGCCTCTGCACTCACTTTCTGCTCCACTCTTCACTGTAGCTGGCCCTGAGGCACAGGGAGATTCAGGCACTCATCATGGGCGATCGTGGGTGTCCTTTAGCGGTGAGTGTCTGCTTTGCGAGGGGGGGTATCTTATTTGCGGGGGGGTGTCTTACTTCAAAAAAAATTCTAAAAGAGGGGTGTCTTATTTGATGGGGATGCCTTATTTTCAGGGGGAAAGACGAAGGAATTTTAAAATTGTCCAACCCCAATGGACATACATCCAAAATCCCGTACGAGTGTTAGATAATAACGGTTATGTTATCTAAATATAATCCTTTCTCTTTGACACGTGTCTGAAAATCAGAGTTATGCTTTAAATCTGGAAGCCAAAATCAGGAAAATACAGACGGACAGATGGCGATAACAATGTCATCTGTTCACTGAGCAGAAATACATGGCTACATTGTGTCAAGAAAATCAATATACATGATCTCGCTTTTGAAGAAATTACTGCTAGAGAACATAATATAGGGCAGACGCCCCGGACATATGTTTCATATAGTATATTCCCAGCATTCATAGCATTCATTCATATCCCCAGCATTTCATATTGTCCTGTCAGAGACCCCAACGTCCCTGCCACACTTTCTTAGCAAATATTTCCAACCTTCCGTTCATCTAACCTCCAGATTGTATTGTTCCCGTCCATTTACTCAGCAGCTTATTCCTTTGTAATAATACGGGTTTTAGGTTACAATTATAAAGAATGCTTCATTAGGTCGCCTGTAATTATCGCCGAAATCAAATAAAACTTGACAGTGGTAATTGGAATTAATTGTATCGTGTTTAGCAAGGACAATGGGAATGGACAATGTCTTATGAACTGCTTCATTACATCACACCTAATGACATGACTTTACACAAGAAAACATTGATTTGTTGAATTCATTACTTGTGTGCGAGCTTATTAAACCTCTGCTCAATGTAGTGGTGGGACTGGATAAACTGCAGGAAAAATGTTCAGCGTTAAGGGGATTCTTGTAATCACAATTTAGATAAATCGGTGACCTGTGTCGCTGTTACCAAGGTTCATTGGGGTTTTTAGCAGCTAGAAAATAGAGATGGTTGAATTCTTTTTTAAAAAATTTGACGATTTCGAGTTAATTGCAAAGCCCCTAATCATAGTATAATCACCAAACTTGCTGGAGATGTAGAGAAGGGTTGGGGGTACATGACAATAAAAAGTATGTCTCTAACACAAATAGTTTTTGCATAAATTAAGTTCAAAGTCAAGTCAAAATTTCGAAAATCTGAATTTCGACATTGTTTTTGAACTTACAAAAAGTACATGTGCTAGAGCAAAACTTTTTTTTTTCCAATGTTCCTACAACCCTTCTCTACACCTTCTGCAATTTTAGTGATGATACCATGTTCAGAGGCTTTGCAATCAGCTCACAGAGTCAGCAAGTCGAAAAATTCGACCATCTCCACTTGCAAACTCCCAATATATGAAACCCTTATCTAAATGACATTTTATTTGTTAACTTGCCATTTATATTTAAAAAAATAATTGCCATCTGTAGGCTGTGTCTACACTGCGGAAAACTGCACAGCTGCCCCCTCTAATCCCTTTTGGTGAATGATGTGGCAGTCTATACTGGCACGTCATGCCCACGGTTGAGGGCGGCGCGGCAGCTGGAGTCTGGGGTGGTGTAGTGTTAACTCAGCCTTACAGCCTATTCACTGTCTTTTCCTGTCCGCCTGGAGGATCCGGGGGCATTCCACAGCAGCACTAGTAACACGTGTGTGTGTGACACACCCAAACCGGCAGCGGTTTGCCAGTAGGAATGTATAGGACGTGCTATTGCCGACATGGCAATACCATGCCCTAAACAGCGGGCACTATGAGCATGCACACGCTGTGGTGCCCATAAAGCCCACCGCGGTTGCTGGGGCAGTGTAGTGTAGACCCAGCCTTACAGCCTATTTACTGTCACCTCCTGTCCACATGTGGTCCAACAAAGCCTGTGTGGCTTTTCTCAGGAGTGGGATCCTTGTGACAACATTTAGTGGTATTACTAGTCTTTCAGGGGCCTTATGCAAGTTCTTGCTTCGGGCCCCCTGTCAATGTGGGAGGGGAGGGGGAAAAAGGACGGAACCCATCTGTACATGTCACTCCTACTTCTTCTTTTCCTTCCATCCCCGCCCTCTGCTAAGCTGGATCTGCACGGGGAGGGATTGCACCCCTGTCAGGGAGGGAAGGCAGCGGATATGCATGTCAGGGAGGGCCCCGGGGCCAAATGTGCATGTATAATCGGCATAGCGGGAGAAACGGCCCTGACAACAGTGGGCTATGCTGGTATATTATGTTTTACATTGCCACTTCTATACTTCACCATAAGCCCCTGTGATAATGGAGGACCAGCATTGGAAGATGAAATCTGAAAAAAGAACAATGCATGTTATGTAAAGCAGCTTATTCCTTTCCTGGTAAAAATTTTTAATTCCAGCAAAAATAAGTTTTTAATTCCAGCAAATCTGGTCTGCAGGGTGAGGCGTGAGGCTTTCTTTATAGTCTTTTTACAGAATTCATATCGCAGATGTGTCTTTTATTTTATTTGACCTTTGAAATCACAGTGTTATAATATTATCCCTTGCTTATTCCAAATTAAATGTTTAGGCAAAACGTATGTTTGCTTTCATATGAAAAGGTTCATCGTTATATCTTCCTCAATAAATATCATGGTTTGCCCGTGGCTTTGCCCACTTTGGCTCACTGTGTATTTTAGTTTGACACCCCTGCGCTGGGGGGTTATTTCAACAGGCTGGCATGGATGCATTGGCGTGACCAGTCCATGCTGCCCAATCAGCAGATTTTCAGGCGAAGAATAAAATATCCTCGGACAACTTTGGAGAAGGTGAGACCAACGCCTTGCAGACAGAGGCATACTAAGTCCCTTGCACACTTGGGAACAGCTCCACCATCACCACACCCCCTGCCCCCCCCCCCCACATAGAATAAATGTACCACAGTGTCCCCCCCCTCCTCACTATTTGCACCCCCTTTGGTGCCTGGGCCCCAGGATGATAATTATCTCATCTATCTCATATCTATTATCTATCTATATATCTGCTATCTACTATCTATCTTATCTATCTATCTATCTATCTATCCCATAATCTATCTATCTATCTCTCTACTCTCGATCTATCTATCTATCATCTATCTATCATCTTTATCTATCCTATCTATCTATCTAATCTATCTACTATCTATCATCTATCTATCTATCATCTCAGCTATCTATCTATCTATCCCATAATCTACTATCTATCTATCTAATCTATCCTATCATCTATCTATCTATCTATCGATCTATCTATCTATCTATCATCTAATCTATCTATCTATCTATCTATCCTATCTATCTATCTCCTCATCTATCTAGCTATCTTCATATCTATCTATCTATCTATCTATCTATCTATCTAATCTATCTTATTTCTCTCTCTTGTTATATACAAAATCTTACGTCACCGGTTTCCTGCCTGTGTAATAGAAGAAGCCTTTACTTGGAGGTGGGTGGGCCGATCCCTAAATCTCATTATGTGTGAACTGTTGATAAGCCCCTTATGTGTTGTGACTGTAGTGAAATATTAATGAGAGAAGTTTGTAGCAGATTGTGCCATGTCTCATCCATAGGTCCATTCATCTTTCTTCCATGCTACACTGGGAGGCAGATGGGCGGATGGAATTCTACCTATTGGCAACAGTGTCATTGATGTCAGGATCTGCAGAGGTCTTCTCTACCCTGGGCTGTTTATGGGATAACGTGCAGTACTATCACTTACACTGCTAATACTGGAACAGATGTTCCTCTGCCTCGTGTAATCTCCACCTGGCACTTTCTAAATGGACCAAATGTTGTCCTTAACTTCAGTTTAATGTGATCATGATGAAATATTAAGTAACTGAAAGGCAGCGATGACATCACTGTGAGTAATTATCTACAATGCTTCCATGATACTAGCGCATCTTGTTTAATTGATTGACCTGAGATTTTTTATTGTGATACTAATCATTTACAACTTTTTTCAATGGATAGAATTGTAACAAGACGACCATCAAAATTTTTTGGAAAACTTCTTTATGGTAATGCAGGATTTCTTCTGCTACAACTTATTTCATTTGTAGTGACATTGGCTGATTAAATTTGTAAATACCATCAACAGATCTAGGTTGTCCTAATTTGGTACTCAAGGGCCACATACAGGAGATGCATATGTTAATTATTTTTCTTTTTTATAATGCATCACTAATAAATGTCAACAGTAGCTCTGGTATTAACAATGTATAAAAAATTGCAATTTTGTTAATAACAGTGACCCATAAACATGTTAACAAATGAAACTGTTGGTTCTGTGAAAGGGATCTTTGGTTTGGTTTTCAGTAGCCAAAAGGCAACACAAAAAAAAAACCACTAACTGACGCAAGGCGGACAGTTCGGCGGCGAACATGGATGTTCGCCCTCCTTCTCGCCGGCAAGCAGTACGGGTGTTCGACCCGCCCCGTTCGCCGGCGAGAAGAAGATCTATATCTTCTAGTGAAAAAACCGGCTCGGAGCAGGAAGTGACGTCAGTGACGTCACATCCGGGCTCCCTTAACCAGGAACTATGTGTTCCAGGATGTGTTCACATCCGGTTTTTCCGATTCAAATTCCCCCGCCTGGAGGCTGGGAATTTTAATGTGTCCACGAACAGGCGGACGGCGGACTTCTTTAAAAGTCCGACCCGCCCAATCGCGGACAGTCCAGGCCGATGTTCGGCCATCACTAGATAACACTGAAGATGTGACACTTTGATACAATGATAGGTAGTCAGTGTACAGTTTGTATAACAGTGTATATTTACTGTCCAGTCCAAATAACTTAACACACAGACATTAATGTCTAAACACACAAACATTTGGTTGGGCTTTTTATGTGTATAAGTGTGCCACATCCCGAACTATATAAATCCTTCAAATTACCTCAATGGTGGCCATAGGCCCACCATAACCAAACTGATTTTTTGGCACAAAAATGTGACTGCATATATTCCATTGATGGTCAAGTTAAAAGAATAAAAGGTCTTTATTAATACATATTCAGACCAAAATCGATAAAAAACTGTATAAAATGTCCAAGTAGTGCCGGATTCGGCATTAATGTCTACACACACTGTGCAGGTGCACAGTGATGGGTCTATAACTCGACTCTTAAGCAGGGAACACACAGTTCGATATTGGAGCTGTTCGAGGTTCCCTGCAGCAGCGCGATTACGTCATCACGCTGCTGTCAGATATCGGAGCACTGCTGTATCTTCAGCTCAGCCGATGCTTTGCATGATGGAGACCCCGTGGTCTCCATGCAAAGCAGTGGACATCGATTGTGGTTTACGATATTGTCCGATATCCCTGTTTTCGAGCAGGGCCATTCAATATGATATGGGCCAGATAGAGGGCCATGAGCGTGCACAGCGCTCAAAGCAGCCATTGATCTGGCCCATATCTACACATGTGTTCCCTGCATTACAGTTGGAAGAGTGACACCCTAGAACAGGCCAACTGAGTTGATATGGAGGGCCGCACATAACATCTTCAATCTATACTGACTTGTATAAGCATTTTTTATGAAAAATTTCAGCATGCATAGCTGGAAGATATTGTTTTTCATTTTTAAATAATTGTTTTAAATTATTCTTCAAGCATTAGGGAACACTGTAGTATGGTAATGCACATTTTGTGTGAGTTATAACGTCAAATGATATGTGCCTCATAGATATCATCAAAGCCTCTGATGATATCTATGGGGAACATAACCTTTGAATCAAAGGTTATAGGCCCCTATTCTGAGCTGAGCCGCAATATATATTATACAATCATCCCCCGTTCATTAGTGGAATAGTGGGAGCATAGGCACTCACCAGTCTGCTGATCCCCTACCAACACTAGAGGCGAGTGACTTGCTCAGGTCACGAGGCGAGTGACTTGCTCAGGTGCCCCCTGGGTCGCTGATTGGCTTTTACATACAACTTTCAGGTACGTTTATCGCCTCTCCTCCTCTTCCCACTCTAAGAAACTCCCAGACAAGGACCTGTCAGCAGGGGATCGGTGCACAGGTTTCTATGCCCCATGCAACAACAGTTAGGTTTCAGGGCTGCAAGTGGAGGCCGCTGAGGAATGCCCAAAGGGCTGCATGAGGCCCCCCGGCTGCAGGTTGGGCACCTGGGACCTAGAAGATACTTTTATTGACTGAAATTTAGCATGAAACCATCTCCCTCTGAGCCATGCCAAATGACTTAATGTTATTTACTTATAATAAATATTATTATTACTATTGTTTATCAATGGCTGTAAAATTTCACCATGTTGTTGTAGTGTACTTTGTTTTGTTAACTTTAGGGTTTCATTTCAAATTGGTCCTACTGCACTACAAAAGCACATTTTACTGTAACCCCAGTATAAATGATATGTCTGTTTGTTTCTGCCATACATTCCTTGTAACAAACAGCCAGACATGTGAATGAAATCCCAGCTAATGAAATGCAAACTGCATCACGATCTACAAAAGGCACATTGAATGGAGACCAGCCAGGCACCTGGTATTTTCAGGTATATCCATCAGCACAGGTCCCTTTCTTTTTTATAATCCACCTTTTACAGACGTCTATAACCTTTATTAGTTAACTAATCTGTTTTTAATTCTGGAAATGCCGACATAATCAACTTGAGATAACGCTCTATCGCAAATGTGTATTTATTGTTTACCGATTAATACTTTCCAGGATACAAACAGTTCCTGGCAGGATATGGACATCAATGGTTATTGTCAGAGGGGCTCAGTTTATTTTATGGTTATGTTACCAGAGGAAAGATATTGAATTCATTACACGGATAACTAATTTCATATTCCGGGAAGGAATATTTGCGATGCTGTGGCTGCTTGCTGTGAAAATGTTAATTGACCTTTTTATTTTAGTGGAGAAGCTGAGGTTCAGAATAGTGAAGCTGGTCATGTGGAAGGTGCTATACAGGTACTCATGGTCAACAATGGTTTATTCTTCTGCGTCTTAAGGGACCCATACATGTCTTGATTTTTTTTGTCGATTGATTGAAAATCTATGGCAGCACACATGATTCGATCATCCTAATACGATTAAAATTCTCGATTGTAAAATGATCAGACATGCTGGAAAATTTTAATCGATTGTATTTAACCCCCTAGCGCTTCTAATGGCACCATCTTGTCCAGCGCTGTCCTGTCAGTACTGCTCTGGACGAGATGGTGACGTCCAGCCAAGATCAGAGCCCCGGCAGCGCATACTCACCGTTCTGCGCTATCCTGGTGGCTCCGATCATCTGTACAGGCTTCTGCACTGAAGCCGATATCCACCCCCCCGAGTGACGTGATGATACATGGGGGGGGGGGGGAGCACAGGGATTCCCAGATGTTCCCTTTGAAGTTAACGCTCCCTCCCCTGGTGTGTTCATCAGGTGCCAAAGGGAATTGTACTTGATCCAATACAATTCAATGTAAAAAAACAAACACTTCCAATTGTAATAAAATGTTTATTGCAAACAAATTATAAATATGAATACATACTGTTTTTAAATCGTTCATATCAAATTAATATTTTAGACAATTTATCATTCAGATGATACCTTTTATTAATTTTTTTACATTTTTTAAATAAAAAATTATTATATTCAGGATGTCTACTAGAGATGGTCGAATTTTTTTTCAAAAATTCGACCATTTCGACGGTTTCGACTTAATTGCAAAGCCCCTGAGCATGGTATCATCACCAAACTTGCTGGAGATATAGAGAAGGGTTGGGGGTATACTCCAAAAAAGAAAGTAAGTCTCTAACACAAATAGTTTTTTCACAAATTAAGTTCAAAGTCAAGTAAAAATTTCGAAAATCGGAATTTCGACTTTAACTTTGAACTTAATTTATGCAAAAACGACATGTGCTAGAGCCATACTTTTTTCTTTTTCTTTCTTTTTTTTTACTTCTCTACATTTCCAGCAATTTTGGTGATGATACCTTTTTCAGGGACTTTGCAATCAGCTCACAAAGTTAGCAATTCGAAAAATTCGACCATCTCTAATGTCTACTAGACCTTCTTATGGACAGCTTTTGGGAACATTAAAATATTCCATTGAAGTCTATGGTGCGCTTTTGGTACAGAAATCTGGACCTCAGCAGAGCGCTAGGGAGGTTAAAATTCAATTATGTTTTTGTCGATTGATGTTAAATGGTTCAAAAATCTGTTTTTACTGTGGGAAAACATTACAATCGATCACCGATTTCACTGACCCAAAATTTTATTGAAATTAAGGCCCCCATACACGTCTAGATTTTTCATCCAATCAACTTAATTCAATAAATGTTTTTGTTGATTGATTGAAAATCTATGGCAGCCCACATGGTTAGATTAACCTAAAACAATTAAAATTGGGAAAAATTTGATTGAAAAAGTATTGGACGTGCTGGTAAATTTTAATTGGTTGTATTGAAATTCATTACACTATCAGTCGATCCTAAAAAAGTTGATCAAATATCTGTTACTACAGTTGGCAAACTTACAATCAATCGCCAATTTCCCTGACCCCCCAAAATTGATCTTTTTAAGTTGATTGAACAGAAAATCTAGACGTGTATGGAGGGCTTAAGTCGAATGAAATGAAAATCGAGATGTGTATGCTTAGCTTTAAAGAAAGCAAGAAAGCATTGTTTACCTACAAAACTTACCCAACTTTTTATTTCTCAGACGCCTCCCTCCAGGCATTGCAGAATATTGTTGGAGGGTCACAACAGAAGAGACAAAGATGCCAATGGACATAGCAGTGGGCAAGGCTGGGCATGGCTAGGTGTTGACTGGCAAGCTACATGCTTGTGGTGTCAAAGTGTTGATAGCCATGCTTCTTGCATTTGTTTCATTCTACAAAAAACTCTTCTTTGTTGGATCCAATTGGTTTAATCTTTTCAGCTATCTTACAGACTTAAGCTTTCTACAGGGGTTTTCCAAATCCCCAAGCCCTCTGGGGCATTGCATGTCAAGGCAGCTTTTAACCATTGCTCCTTTCCCAGAATGCACATGGGACCACAAAGCAGCGGAACTTTTCCTAGTACAGCATGCCATCTGTAGTCTTTAGTTGTGGATAATACCATGGATGCCTGAAATGTAGCAACAAGCTCTGTGCAGACAGAGCAAAAAAGGAAAAGTAGTCGACTCTTTTTATTACCATTAGGCATTTTGAGAATACAGTTGTAGTTTGTAAGAATTTTAGGTTATTTCTGACAATTTTTATATTGGCATATTGATATTAAATATTTTGGTCAACCAGGGTTGTCAAGCTCCAGTCCTAAAGGGCCAAATACATGTCCTTTTTTCCTGAGTACAGTAAACCAGTTACAGCTGAACTGTCTTAAGACCATCTTGAGTTATGAAATTTTAGTTGTAACTTTCAATTTAAACTTTTCATCTTTTCAATTCTACAAAAGTCTTTAGATTCGTCCAAGGAGAGAATAAAAGGGTACTCTCCTTCCAAACAATAGCTACCTTCTATTTTATTCTCTCTTCCTAAAAGCCAAACATGTCAACCTTGAATGTTTTGTTTCTGGTGTACAGATGCCCAGGGGGCTTTCATCAACGCCTTCCTGTTACCCCTATCTGATGCAGACGCCATTGTGAATGGTGCCTTATGCAATTATAAATATGTGGGTGGATCTGGCCCTCCAGAACTGGAGTTGGACAACCTTTTGTTTAACAATCAATCAGTAATATAAATTATTAATAGAAAAAAAATTATTCATGAGTATTTACTAGTTAGGCTTCATACACCTGCTAGCTACAAGTCTGTGATGATTGTCTTGAACGCTCAATATGCCCAACATCCACTGTGTATATTGGGGGAAGGATGCAGTGGGGTATCTCTGATAGTGATGTCGCGAACCCAAATTTTCGAACACGCGAACACGCCATTGACTTCAATGGGAGGCGAATTTTAAAAAACAAAGGGACC
>CM070032.1:20579545-20609902 GCA_036250615.1 Ptychadena robeensis
ATGCCGTGTTCGCGGCCGAACTGTTCTCCGGCGAACAGTTCGGCCCATCTCTAATCCTGGATGGGCTGCACTGACTGAGCCACTTGTGTGGGTTGTAAACGTCTCATGCTACCACAAAAGTGAAAGCACTGCCATCATTCAAAAGTGACCAAAACATCAGCCAGAAAGCATAGAAACTGAGAAGTGGACTGTGCTCACCACCTGCAGAACCACTCCTTAAGCCCTAGGCTCCAATGTCCATTAAGCTCCTGCATTTAAGGTATATATTAAAAAAAACTACAATGTATTAACAATGTAATGTTTATCTGCCTTACATAAAAGCTGATATATTGATATTGGTTGAACAATAAACCTTCAGATGATATATAAACAACAGTATTTCCTGTGCTGTCCACAGTATTGATCCAGTGTTGTTAAGTTAAACATCAGTTTAAAAAAACCTAAACACACAGATTTTAAAATCCATATGAGGACTTGATGGTTTGTTTCATGGCTGGCATAAGCAGTCTGGCTTGAACCTGACCATTATTTTCTAGAGATATTTTAATTGAACCATTGAGGGGAAAACATTAAACCGGTTTGTTTAAATGTTATGCCCCTGTGTCACTCCTGCATGTCATTAATGATGTGAGGACTTGGGATGTCAGATAATACAGACATAGGCACAGGAGCCTGCCCATGTCCCTGGTGTCACTGATGACATTCCTGGTTACATCAGGGCTGGCCTTGCCTATGCCTGTATTATCTGACCTCAGCCGGCATCACAAAAGGATGTCACAGGATCACACAGAAAAATGTATACACTTTCCGTACAAGGGTAAAACATTCTATTGCAGACACATGAAAACAATGACCTCTAGAAGGAGACCATAACAATCATCCACTAGGCATTATCTCTACTTTTGCAAGGAAGGAGTGGGAGCCAGAGTAGCTTGACACCAAAGTGACAAAGGGCCTGATTAACATATTAAATGGGCCAGATATGGCCCGTGGGTCGGGATGCACGTTTAGGGAATGTAGGCCTCAGCCAGAGCGGCTGTGTACAGGGACCTGGCTCCTTCCTCTTTCTCCCCAGTGGGCAGTGCCTTGGAGGCGGAGCCCCTCCTTATATACCCAATTTGGCCCAGGGCACCCTGGTCTGGCATCTTAAAGGGGCCCTCACCCTGACTATACAACTCCCAGCCACTACACCATCATTTTCTATTTCTGGTTGTATTTAATGGTTAACTATTAACTCAATTGTAAAAAGATTATTTTTTGTTTTGGCTTTAATAACTCTTTAACATTTTTGTCTATGCCGTGCATGCATGTGCATGTGCGTTGTAGTTCTAATCTAATGTCCAATCTGAACCAAAACCAGGAATAAAAACATAAGTGCTAATTCTGTGATAATGTGTGCCACTCTACACCAGTTGATCTAAATAAGAGACATAAAGCATCTTAAACATGGCAGTACACAGCTGCTGCATGGAAGATGATGATGAGTGAGAACAAGAAGCACTGTGACGGGTGGCGAAGTCTCTGAGATGTGTTAGCAGCAGAGAGGTACAACCCTTCTAGATTAACTTTTGGATACAGCATAAACAAGACCTAGAAAACTTCTTACATAAGTAACTATAACATAAGTAACAAAAAATATTGGTAAAAAAAAACACCCTTAATGTTTCAGAATATCAATTATGAGTTCAAACCTGGAAAGTTGATGTTCGCAGCCTATCATCACTCTTCTAAACAATGAAGGGTAAAAGAAGAGCGACTGTCCCTTTAAACACATTACCATAGTAGGTCAGGAGATACAGCCTAAGTTACTTATACCTTTTCATCTTTATATTTCTTATTTCATTTGATTTTCAGGAACCTTTACACCATTATTTTGTTTGTCACTGATTTGTTTTGATTTTACACTTCACTGATTATGTTTATGTACCTCACACACCCTGATTACCCACCTTTCCTTTACCCGCTCCCTGATCACTCACCACAGATAGCACCTTTACCCTTTCACACACTTCCCCAATTTGGGTTTCTATTCCCCCAGCACATTTTTATTGACATTAAACTGACATATAATTAAACATTGGGTCGACTCCTCATGTGCAGGTTGTGTTGGTGGCGCTGGTCGCTGGACTTTGGGCTTGGACCCTCGATCCTTAGCTCCCCCCAGGGGGAAGCCTTTTGCTGCTTCTCCAATTTTTGGCTTGTTCACACAACTACTTGTAAGTAACCCATTATACACTAAGGCTAAATTTACACTGGCGATTTCCGAGCTGTTAGCAGCTCGGAAACCGCCAGTGCGCTCCCGCAGCCACGGGATAAACGACTCCCTGTGGTCGTCTGCACAACAGTGCAGGCAATTACAGGGCATCTAATTTTGGACCCCATAGACTTTCTATGGGACGGCCGCCCGAAAACTGACCGGCGGACGCCAAATGTGGCATCCGCCCGTCGGCCACCAAATGTGGCATCCGCCCGTCGGCCACGCTAAACGGTCGTTTACCTGGCGGTAAAAAACCGCCAGTGTAAACTTAGCCTTATTAACGTGAGTACTAGATTAGTAGCTCGTTGATGCTAATTGTTACCCTCCGTGGTCTTGTTTTTATCTTTGGCTGGTGTTTATCTTGATGACACAAAAACAAAACGGAAAAGACATAATCCCTGAAGAAGTACACACGAAACGCGCATTGGGGTGGATTCTGGTGGCACAGGATCCTCACTTTTGCGATCGTATTCATTGAATCATACTATTCAATGGTGATTGTGTTTATGCACTATATGTATTGAATGGTGGGACAGGATATTATCCCACTCCATGTACTCACAACTATCGGCCAACATTGCTAGGTTTTATATGTTTTTAATTGTGCATTGAATTAAATGTTATTTATGTTTTGCGATTAATGATTTGAATGTACAGTACCCGTAAAACTATTATATTACGCCAGTGACTGTTGAAGTCCCCTTGCCCCTGATTTCTCGAGGGGAATCTTTTGTGGATATGAGTTTTTTTCCTCATTTCTAATTGGGTATGCTATAAGCTACTTAAGCTACTTAAGCTTAAATTTACCAACATGTCCAATGACTTTTTGATTTTGATTCTATGTTCGGTTTCAACTCTTCTGATCACTTTTGGTCGATTGTACCAGTGGAGATGGGCGAACACCAGCCCGGAGTGTCCGCGAACAGGGCGGGTCGAACTTTTAAAGATGTCCGCCGTCCGCCCTGTTCGCGGACACATTCAAATTCCCCGCCTCTAGGCGGGGAATTTGAATCGGAAAAACCGGATGTGACATCAGTGACGTCACATCCGGTCCATGGAACGCATCCTGGAACGCATCGTTCCTGGTTGCGGGAGCCGGATGTGACGTCACTGACGTCACTTCCTACTCTGAGCCGGAATCTTCACTACAAGACCGGCTTCATGCCCGGTCTTGTAGTGAAGAGATTCTTCCTCCGGCACGATCTCGCAGGTTCTGATCCTGCCGGAGGAAGAATTTAGATCTTCTTCTGGCCGGCGAACAGGACGGGTCGAACACCCATACTGTCCGCCGGCGAGAGGATCGGCGAACATGCCGAGTTCGCGGCCGAACTGTTCTCTGGCGAACAGTTCGGTCCATCCCTATGTACCAGTTGTACGGCAAACGATTTCAGTATGATTGACTTATAAATCAATCTTTTTAAGTCAATTGAACGGCAATATCAAACCATGTATGTCAACCTCCAACAACAGATGCACAATCTATGTAGGACTGGGAAGTTAGGGCTATATAATGATTTATGACAATACCTGGAAAACTCCAAACATAAGCAACAAAAAAATATTGGTCAACTTAAAAAAAAAACGCCCTTAACGTTTCAGAATATCAATTATGAGTTCAAACCTGGAAAGTTGATGTTCACAGCTTATCATCTCTCTTCTAAACAAAAAAGGGTAAAAGGAGAGCGAGAGAACAAGAAGCATTGTGGCGGGTGGCAAAGTCTCTGAGATGTGTTAGCAGCAGAGAGTTTGCAAGGCTTTTAAATAAGGGAAATGTAATGGCACAACCCTTCTTGTTTAACTTTTGGATACAGCATACACAAGACCTGAAAAACGACTAACATGAGTAACAAAAAAATATTGGTCAACTTAACGTTGATAAAAAAAAATGCCCTTAACGTTATAGAATGTCAATTATGAGTTCAAACCTGGAAAGTTGATGTTCTCACCATATCATCACTCTTCTAAACAATGGGGGGTAAAAGGAGAGCGACTGTCCCTTTAAACACATTACCATAGTAGGTCAGGATTAGAGGACATTCTCTTGCTGGTATATGATATTTCCAGTGAGCTAAGTAGTAGCTTGCTTCATATGTCACAGCCACATATAGACACAAATCTGCTGTTAATAGCCCTTAATGATAATTCGTTTCACTATCCTACTTCAAGCTTTATAATTGATGAGAACAAAGTGTCACTTTTATGTACTGGTATTACCCTTGAGAATTTATTACAGCCTTAACAAAATCTTTATAAGTCTACTTTCATGTTTAATATATTGCCCGGTTTCATGGCCGTAAAAATAATGTTCAGCTTTTCTCCCTGCACCTGTACGCTGGCCATAATGGATATACACAAGGGAGCGGATTCTCTGTACGAGTGGCATTTGCCTGGTCCCTGCGGACAACTTCAAATCAGGAAGATTATTATCAGGATTTTAAAATGTATTAAAAATTTTAAGTATATTATTTTACTTTAGATAAACGGATGTTATAAATAAGTACAAGTTCATTAGCAGGGACAAAAAAAAATACAAATAAAGAATATATATTTTTTAATTTACTCTCTGAATTTTTTTACATTTGGAATTGTAATTTTTTTTTACGTTTCTGAAGTTCCTGTGTAATGAAGGTGCTTTTTTAAAAATAAAATATCTGAAAAAGAAATAAAAAATTTTATTGAGAGAGAGAGAGCATAAGGGACATAGATCACGTACTAAGGTGCTCTACATATGTTATTCATTGCATTCTTGATACAGTCTTAGGCTATGTTTCCACTATATGTCGGGACCCCCTCCGCTAAGCGCATTGTTTGGCGGGGATCCCTACGGATCACATAGATCTTACCTGCTCGGAGCATGCTGTGTTTAGACATCCGCCGATGCAGAGGCTCAACGTACTCGACTACGTTGAGCCTTGCATCGGTGTAACGGCTCGGCGCAGTAAAGACAGAACGTCCACTGAGCAGGTAAGTAAACATGCTCCGTCTGAACCTCCCGCCAAGCAAAACGCTTAGCGTATCTGAAAAATAAATAAAAAAATTAATTGAGAGAGAGAGCATAAGGGACATAGTTCACCTACTAAGGTGCTCTACATATGTTATTCATTGCATTCTTGATACAGTCTTAGGCTATGTTTCCACTATATGTCGGGACCCCCTCCGCTAAGCGCATTGCTTGGCGGGGACCCCGACGGAGCACATAGATCTTACCTGCTCGGAGCATGCTGTGTTTAGACATCCGCCAATGCAGAGGCTCAACGTACTCGACTACGTTGAGCCTTGCATCGGTGTAACGGCTCGGCGCAGTAAAGACACAACGTCCACTGAGCAGGTAAGTAAACATGCTCCATCGGAACCTCCCGCCAAGCAATACGCTTAGCGGAGGGGTCCAGACGCATGTGGCAACAAGGCCTTAGGCTTGCCACACATGGGCTGATCACAGTGAGATGTGTGGTGCTCATACTCCATAGTACCATGGCATACAAATCAACAAACAAAAAAGCCTAGAAAACCCCTAAGGCTATGTCTCCACTGATTTATTGGTCCCCCTGCACTAAGCGCATTCCTTGGCAGGGATGCGACGGAGCCTATTCACCTTACCTGTCTCAGACACCGATGGTTTTAGCCAATGGTTCAAGTATCATAGTCTGTGTCTCCACTGCTTTATCAGCTCTGTCGCTCTGTCGTTTCTGGTTATGATAGCCGGATGTGACGTCACTGACTTCATGCCCGGTCTCCTAGTGAACAGATTCTTCCTCCGGTGGGATCTCGCTGCTCCTGCTGGAGGAAGAATAGAGAGTTCCTTCTCACCGGTGAACGGGGCGGGTCGAACACCTCTCGCTGGCAAGAAGGAGGGCGAACATGCATGTTCGCTCCCGGACTGTCTGCCGTGCAGGCAGTTCGGCCATCGCTATTAATAAATTAACACTATATAACATATTTTTATGTAGTTGAATTTTGTGGTTGATTTCCAACCTTTTCGTTGAAAAGTCTAAATGGTCCCGTCGAGGAGGAAGTCGAAGCTTCGACTCGAAATTTCACATTACAATTTTCCTAACCATCCCGTCACCCTGGTAAGCACACGGCCCTGAGAGATCAATCCTTGCTAACCCCCCTAGCGCTTCTGACAGCTCCATCTCATCCAGCGCTTTCCTGTCAGTATTGCACTGGACGAGATCGAGCCGTCCAGAGAAAATCAGATCCCAGGCAGCACATACTCACTGTTCTGTGCTGTCCCAGTGGGTCTTCTTAGCTGGCTTTTTCACTGAAGCAAGCCGATGTCACCCCTCCCCTTCCCTGGCGTGATGACGTCACATGGGGGGGGGGGTTGGCCGCGGGACATTCAAATGTAAATTAGGTTAACTTAACAAAGAGCACATCTGTCCCCAGTGTGATTATCAGGTGTGCACTTTGAAGTTAACCCTTTCAGAGGGTGCCAAAGGGCATTGTATTGGATACAGTGATAACTACAATACAATTCAAAGTAAAACAAACACATTTCCAATTGTAATAAAAATGTTATTATAAACAAAACATAAATAAATACTGTTTTGAAATGAATTACAGGTCTACAACATTAAAAAATTCCATTAGAGTCTATGGTGCGCTTTTGGTACAGAAATCTAGACCTTGCAAAAGCGCTAGGGAGGTTATTGTGCATACTTTATCTTTTTTTCTTAACGTTATTGCACTAGGTTGTGCAGTTGGTGTCCTTGTTTCTATTTGTCTGTTACCGAATTACCTTCCCTATAGCCGACTTACACACTGATCTGGCTTTGAGGAGTTCTCCATGGGGAAATGTCTGGCACTGACTTCAGAGTAATCCAGATATTAAATAATTAGAGTTATTGGAGTACTGCAGATTCTCTGGCGGCACATACAGTACCTGGAATGGGAAAGCTCCAGTCACTCAGCATGCCTGCTTTCCTTTCCTGGCAACCAACCTGGCGTAAAATACCTACCCTGCCAGAAGTCCGGTGCTGTCCAATGGGAACATAGTACCTCATTGAACTTGAAAAGCCCATCCAATGCCGCCTCTACAGAACAGCGCAATGTAACACTATGTAAGTGACGGCAATTAGATACAAATCCTACCAGTGAATGTGACAACAGCATTCCTCGCCAGATGATCAGTAACAACAGATTCTTTCATTTTCACTAATTAACTCTACTGGGATTTAGGGAATGTAACCCAAGTATCCTAAATGGCGTCCCCGGCTGTAGGTGTAAATTACCAGCGTTCACAATGTTGTTATACACTTTGGCTTAACTTTTAAACAGGCTTTTCAATAAACATATAAATTATATTAGCATTAGTGTAAATGTGCCAGGAGGTAACTTTTAAACATTTGTTTTTTTGTGGAGCAAGTGGCTAATATTTATGCCTTCCCCGGACCGACGCTGAAAACAGACCCTATGAAAGCTTGTAATGGAATGGAATGTGTTACGGCATATGGTTACCCGCTAAAATGTGTGTACCAGGGAGGGTCATGCAAACAGTGATAAACTTAATCCCACACAAGACCAAATTAAATTGCTTTGCTTGTTTAAAGGGCCACTTAAACTCAAACACAATTTGTTTTATATAAAAGGCAAAGACGGCAACTTTCCGTAAAACTTGCAGCCACATTAAAAATCACAACGCGGTTTAACTCCTTCCTGTCCGCAATCTACAGATCTACATTGCCATGATAAGGGAATTTTAATCAATGTTTACAGCAAAGAATTCACAAAGCGAAGACCATAATGTCAACCATCACAATGACAGTTACCGATAGCTTGCTCACAATGGGGAGCCAATCAGAGCGGGTCCTGGTCATGTGATCAAGCCTTGTTTGAAAAGCACCATTACTGACAGTGACAGCTGAGAATGTGTTTCTTCTCTGTGAAATTCAAAAATGAAATGCCTTTCTAAAGCTGGCCATACACCTTTAGATCTCTCTGTCAGATATCCTTTAGAACAACTATGTAGTGCCGGGTTCTCTGCGATTGAACACAGGTAGACTAAAGCCTGCCATACACACGCCGATGTGTGCAGGCAGACTAGTCCCGATATCTTTCCGGGAGGCTAACGTGATGACGTCATCACGTTAGCCTCCCGATGCATTATGGGGCCCCTTCAATCGGCTGGGCACCCTTTGTGTGCCGGCCATAAGCTGCAATGAAGACCCCGCTTCATTGCAGCTTATGGCATCGGCTTTCATCGGCTCTGGCCGGCCGAGAAGTGGGGCGACAGGGATCTGTCGCCCCATGTGGGCACATGCCGATTAGCGGCCGATTTTTAACCTGACCGACGGCGCGAGCGCGCATGCCCGCCGGTCAGATTAAAAATCGGCCGCTTATCGGAATGTGTATGGCTAGCATTAATGGTTAAGAAAGTCCCTAATATTACATGGTTTTGGTAAAACAAAAGGAGATCTAAAGGAAATCTGACAGAGAAATCTAAAGGTGTATGGGGATCCTTAAAGAAAGTATGAATGTAGTACATTTTCTTTAAAGAATATATAGACTAGATTGCCAAAAGTATTGGGATGCTTAACTGTACATACACATGAACTTTACTGACGTCCTATACCCTCCAAGCTTTAATGTGGACTTGGCCCATCCTCAGTGACTAAAGCTGGCCATAGACGGGTGGATTCGCATCCCATCAATGAGCGATCGTTCGCAACGTGGTGATGCAACTAATCACCTTGCCGATCGTTTGGCGAATAGATGCGCACCACCTTTGGCGATTGATACCTGGTTGAAACTTTAGATGGGAACCCTTGTTCCTCATCCAAAATAATGACAAATAAACAGGGATTTGCCAACATGTCAGATCCCGGTTCAATTGATTATTCTATGGGGCGGGATCGATCGCTCAAGGTGGGCTGCATTTGATTTCCGAACGATTGTTTGAACAGCATGACGATTGATCATTTGCGAATTGAACGCTAAATTGTATGGCCAGCTTGAAGGCTCACCATACCCGTTACAATCTGGCGGCCCAATGTTTGTACAATCCAATTAACTTTTACCAAAACCATGTAATATGAGGGCTTTTCTAAACTATCCAATCCATCTGTATGCAAACAGGGAGGCTCCTGCACAACATAGTTGTTGGTAGATCTAAAGGAGATTGTACAGACAGATTGATAGTTGATTGGCTTTAGACAGTATAAACTCTTCTGAGAAGGTCGTTTCACAAGGTGTAGGAGTGTTATGGAAATTTGGACCATTCTTTCAGTGAGTAATTGTGAGGTCAGACACCGATGTTCTAAGATATGACCTGATGCCAATCCCCACACAAATCCCTAAAGTGTTCTATGGGGTTGAGATTAGAGCTCTGAGCAGGTTTATAAATATCTTCACACCAAACTAACTCACCCATGTTTTTATGGACCTTGATTATGCACTGGTGAAAAGCTACAATAGAACCCCCCCCCCCATACTGTACCCTTAAAGTCGCAAACATGAAAATGTCCAAATTGTCTTGGTGTCCTGAAACATTTAGAGCCCCTGAAACTTAACACCCTACAGTCAAATTCTGTTTTCCTGGCATCTTGTTGTTTTCCTGGCATCACATTGTCAGACAGAGAAGCTTGATTCATTATACCCGAGAACACTTCTGCAGACAGTGATTGCAGACTGCTGTACTTTACACCACTGCATGTGACACCTTGCATTGCAGTTGGTGATGTTAAGCAGGGTACAGACGGCTCTGCTCTCTCCCCAACTCAGCCGATGCTTTGCATGGAGACCCCGGATTTAACAGTCATGTCCGATATAGCCGTTTTTGAGTGGGATTGATTGGTCCCGCTCAAAAACTGGGATGGCCGCATATTATATGGGCCAGATAGATGGCCGTAAGCACACATCCAATTTGCAGCCGAGCGACTGTTGAGGGATTGGCGCAAACACGCACAGTGGTCGTTCAGCCACAAAATCCCATGCAAATTGTACAGTGTATGGGTACCTTTACTCTGCAGTTAGTGACCAGTATGCACTGAACCCACTTGGTGATTTTATGTGACCAACCACACCCTGGCTGAGTTGTTGCTGTTGTTCCCAATTGCTTCCAATTTGCTAAAATAGACCTCTACAAATAAGCTCCCCAGTCAGGGTGAAACGTGCCAGAAAGGAGTCCCTCCAATGTTGTACTGTTCTTGATGATTTATTAATAAAGAAGTTTGGACTTTTCATCTTGAGTGCAAAACATATATACTGTGGGACAGTATACCGACAGGGAATATGAATCAGAACTATACCGGATGTCCCTGACATCATTTTCTGTATATGCAATGCACAGTCCCTTGTTCCTAAACCTGAAGTGACATCAGTCGAACATCACTTACTGCCTGCGCCCGATAAAGCACTAGAGATCGCGTGTCTCTACCCAGTCTCTAGTGAAGACCAGGCGCAGAAAGGTCTGACTGGAGAAAGAATTATAGACTTCTTCTCACTGGCGAAGGGGGCAGGTCGAACACCCATACAATGTTCGCCCCGAACTGTCCGGCGTTATTATCACTAGTTATAAACATGTGGCCATTAAGGTAATTAAAACATCTTGGCCATCTGCATATTAATTGTATCTTGTCAACTGGAGTTACATTTACCTTTCTTGGATGCAGTTTACCAAGAATTAGATGGACTGTGCTGGGTCTTCTGGGTGGAGATTTAGCCTTATTCCACATGATACATGAGAAGAACATAACCAGATGGTGAGAATGTGAGCATGTAAGAGTATGTTGATTGCAGATATTCTTTCTATGGTTAATGATTCATTGGAAGACAAATAAAACAATTAAGAAAAATAAACATCAGCAAAGTTATGCCTGCCATACACATGCCGATAAGCGGCCGATTTTTCACCTGACCGATGGGCGTGTGCGCTCGTGCCGTCGGTCAGCGGAAAAATCGTCAGCTTATCGGCATGTGCCCACATGGGGTGACAGATCCCTGTCGCCCCACAGCTCAGCCGGCCAGAGAACGGACATGTCCGATAATCTCGGTGTCTTTATTGAACCTAATGGCCGGCACACAAAGGGTGCCGGCCGACTGAAGGGGCTCCATAATGCACCAGGGTGCAAATGTGATGACGTCATCACGTTTGCATTCCGGTGCATATCGGAGTAGGTCTGTCTGCACCCGTCGGGGTGTGTATGGCAGCCTTAAATTCTTCCAATCAAGTCATCTCTACTTCATATGGAATATGGTTCTCAGCTTCTTCCCCTTACTTTGCTGTGAACTTATCTGTGTTTGTACATATATATATATATATATATATATATATATATATGTGTGTGTGTGTGTGTGTGTTCCTTTCCCATTCCGGTTAGTATGACATTATAGGAAAATTAGATTGTTTACTACAGCAGTTGATTGGATTGGTTAAGTGTACTCAGTAGAGCGCCATGAAATATGCTGACACTGTAAAGAAAGGACAAATTCCATTTCTTGCTGACTAGTAATGCAATTATTACATTTTGCAATATGTACAAGAAAATGTACAAAATATTTTATAAAAATATTTATGAACCATTTACTTATAATTGTGCTGCAACATCTGATATTTCTTTAGGCTTTCTTTTCACAGTGTTAATATCCTCATCCATTGAAATTCAATGGATCCATTTCCACATGTGCTCTAGGGATGCATTGGATTAATGCCAATTGACATCATTGCAACCCAGGGCAAGAATGGGTAAATAAACACACCCACATCAAAGTAATTCCCCTCATCCCCCTCTGTATATGGTTACATCTGGCTAGGATTTTGGCTTCCAGTGGTCCCAAGTGGTTTCAGTGGTCCCGACCCACGAGGTACTTGGATGCGTATATGCTGATATTATTGCTGATACTGCAATGTTAAAAACTTGGATTATCATGTAATTTATTGTAAATTATTGTCTTCAGGTTTCAGAAATATTGATGTAAAATGTGTCCTCTTCCAGTGTCCTCCTTGAAAAAGCCCTGTTTGGCGAAACATGTCAGAGGGCAAATTGCTGTGATACATCAAATGTGATCTGCAACTTTATAACATGGTCAGAGATGTGTAATTCTGGTTTTAACATGAAATAAAATATCTCAATTTTACTTATTATTTTTGCTTGGGTATTCGGATGCACCTAACCCCCCCCCCCCCCCCCCCCCCCCACAAAAAAAAGAACTGGTTTAATTCAGGTGTGAGATGTATAATATGTAAGTCCCCTTTAATAGAGGCAGGGGGCGGTGCACATGACAATCTGCAGTTTAAATAAACAATTGATATGTAATGGATATTATAATGAATTGGGCATGTCAAAAATAAAATACAAGGGTATGCATTTTTGACTCGCATCCTACCGTGACCCCCGCATCAAGTGCATCCTTAACGCATAGTGAAAACATAGCCTTATTCTACTATAAAAGCTTGCCCACTATTTTCCATGTTGAAGCCCTCTTATAACTTTATTCACAACCTTTAACCTCCCTGGTGTTACAGGGAGGTGTCATTTTGTGTACCAAAAGCAGTACGTTGGATTTTTTTTCTGTATTTCCTGCCCCTTCTTATCCTGAATCACTAAAGAAGAGGATGGAAAGCTGGAGACGGGCATCCCATGCTGAAGAAAAAAAAACCTTTTTTTTTTTACATGGTGGCTGACGCTGAATCCAGACCAGGTGACCACTGTCAGCAAGATATTAAGCCCTACCAGGAGGTTAACCTTTCTCCACTTTATGTAATTCAAAGACTAGCAGTTTTGGTTGGACATATACTTTTAAACAGGGTTGTCAAACGCTGGTGTCAAACTCAGTGTAATCATATTTGGCCATTTAGAAAATTTTGTTTTACATTTTATTTAAGAAATAAATACATATTTGTCTTTAGCTGATGCCATACATGTATAGATTCCCCTTCGATCATTGAATGATAGGTCTAACCATGCTTATGTCACCACTAGTGATGGGCCAACATCAGCCACATCAATTCACAAACAGGTGGATGGGACTTTTAGAAAAGTCGAACATCCGTCTGTGTTGAAATTAAAATTCCCCGCCTTTTCGTGAGGAATTTGAATCGGGAATCAACAGAAGTGATGTCACTGATGTCCTTACAGGTACCTGGAACGCACAGTTCCTTATTCTGATTACCGGACGTGATGTCACTGACGTCACTTCAGGTTTTAAAGCTGATTTTTCACTAGAAGACCCGGTTCCCTACCTGGTCTCTAGTGAAAACATTCTTCCTCCTGCAGGATCTTTCTGCTCCTGATCTGGCTGGCGGAAGAATAATATTCTTCTTCTCGCCAGCGAACGTTGCGGTTCGAATATCCGTACTGTTCGGCTGGTAGAAGAAAGGAAACATTGCTTGTCGATCACTAGTTTTGTCGATCACTAGTGTTGGGCAAGAATATTCAAATATATTTGACGAATATGCGACATTCAAAAATTTGCAATATTTTGCGAATGTGCACTGGCATATTTGCAATGGTGGATAGTCGTCATATTATGCTTCAACATAGTTAACCGGTATATGCATATTTGTGCGTATTGCAAATGGATATGCACAATACGCACAGTGCTCATACTGGCTAAGATCACAGAATGAAGAAGAGAATGAAGAAGAGAAGCTGTAAAGCTGGTTCGCGAATATTTGCAAATAATTGCGAACAGCCATGCGCGATGTAAGGCAAAAGAAAGCAGTCGAATTGAATATTATGAATTGCGAATTAATATATTAATTCCTTAATAAATTCAGGAAATTACGCAGATTTGAATATACCGTATGCTGCTCAACACTAGCCATCACTAGTCACCACACCGATGCGCACCACCTTTGGCAAAATTATCCCTGGCCAATACTTTGGATGGAGTTTGAGGATCCCCACCCAAACAAATGGAGATCAAACAGGAAAATACTGACTTCGATCGCTCAAGGTGGGCACATTCTATTCCCGAAAGCAGTCGTTTGACCACAGAATCGATACGTGTATGGCTAGCTTTTTGTTTGACATTTGATGTCACGTGTTATAGCATTACACTTTGCTTCTTCCAAATTCAACGTTTCAGCAAAACTTTTTTTCCATATGAAAAGGTTCATCATTAAATGTCCCTTTGTTTCCAATAAATATCAAGGTTATCCCGTGACTTTGTGACTTTGTTTAGGTTCTTACCTTTGGCATGCTGTGTGTTTGACTTGTACACCGCTGCTTTAAAAAATAAAAAAATATATCATACCGATACTGATTTTCCTACTCATCAGAGCAGCAGAAAGAAAAAAAAAAAAACACAACGGCATTTTCTCAATCTGTAGAGATGCAATGTGATAAACATAAAAAAAAATAAACAATTCCCCTTTTAATTCTGCAGCGGGTCCCTAACCGATATAACAAAAGAAACAATTACAGCTATTTCTAGAAGCTAGACAATATCCTTCATATAATTAGCATTCTTTCTGTGCCGTCAGATGATGATTGCTACTTGGCAACAGAGTCCCCCGTCCACTCTTTGGTGGCGGTTGGGCATTTCCTAGTTAAGGCCCTTGTTAAATAGCCAGCGGGATTAACATGGAGTCAGCTTTGTTGGAAGCCGGAGCCAAAGAGATTCTTGGAAGTCAAAATACTTCAAGGCAATCACACTGTGCTGAAAATCTCCAGGCTTACTAACCTTGTCACATTTAATTTAACTATTGACATAAACGTAATGCAGCAGTGGAGTGCTCCGTGTTTATGAAGCTCGTTTTATTGCTACCTTATAACGCTGAGGATTCCAATGGTTTGTGGAGTTTTGTAAAAGTATCTTAGAAGCTGTAAATGTGACATAATTGTTCAAGTACATAAAATAAGTCAGACTGCACAGTTGAACAACAATGATTAAATTTGCTGTAAGAACTTTCAATAGTAGAAACTTAACGTATTTATTTCTTTCCTAATATTGGATTTAGCCTTAACAGCTCACATATCTGAATGCACTATTTGTTCTCCTGCACAATTAAAGCAGACAGACTAACACGGGTGCTTCTATGCGACATTATAAATATATGTTTGCTATAGTTAATGAGACATTTTCATTTTATTTTTAATTGGTACTTCGGTTAAGAGTGTGGGGTTTATTTTTCTGTAAAAAAAGAATGCTGAAGGACGAATGCAACTGTAATGCAGCCTTCCTGTAAATGGGCAGTAGAAAGGCTGTCAATTTTGTGAAGCCGGGTTTGTCTCTGGCGGCCCCTGTCTAAAACGTTCAATTGCTCCCCTTTTATCACTATGGACAACCATGGGTGAGATACAACATTTTGCCCCAGGGTTGCAGTTCCCAGTCGGATAGGAGCACCAACCAGATGAATTCCTACCATCCTTCTGAATTTACCTTCATGTTGATAAAGCTGATCAAATTTGTAAGTGAAATTTCGACTAACTGACTTTAGCTGACCACACACTTTAGATTGCCATGCAATCGACTGGCGATCAATTACAGCGTGGTGACGTCACCACGCTGGGATTGATCACCGATCAATCGGACAGTAATTAATGTGCACCACATGGGCACATCAATAACTGTACAATGGGGACCCGTTTTTCCGGTCCCCCGGTTCTCTCTACAGCCTGAGAGGCAGCCAGCTTCTTCAGCTCAGGAGTCTGTCTGCAGCCAGCCTGCTCCTCTTCTGCCAAAGCTAGGTCCATGCTGGCCACGCCTCCTTCACACACACAAAGAAGCTAGCTGTCAGCTGAGCTAGCTGTGTGGCTCAGCTGCTCGGTGTGTTCGGCTAGCTGTCAGCTTGTCCATTACGTTGGATGGGGACAGCGCTGTCCCTATTCAATGCAATGGATTTTGACCAAACAGGTTTTCCAACATGTTGGAAACCTGTTTGGTCGAGTTCCTTCGAGCAGGATCCATTGATCCTCCTCGAAGGAAGCGTGGATGGCTCAGATGAAGTAAAAGATTAGAGGAAAATCAGGAGCCATGAGCGCGCTGTTACTTCATCGATCCAGGTGTGCCTAGCTTTTGTGAATCACAAAGCCCCTAAATGTAGTGCCAGCAAAAAAATTGCTAGATCTGTAGAGAAGGGATGTGAAAACATTACTACTCTAGTAAATGTCATTTTTAATAAATCATGTTCAAAGCAGTGATCAGTGTTGAGCAGCATATAGTATATTCGAATTTGCGTAGTTTCACGAATATACAAAAGAACATTAGAAATTTATACATTTGATTCGCCTGTATTCTATTGCCTTCCAGCGCCTGTGCACATGATTCGCAAAGATTTGCAAACCAGCTTTACAGCTTCCCTTGTTCATTCTGAGATCTTAGCCAGCACGAGCACTGTGTGTATTTCGTGAATCCATTCGCTATGCGCACAAACATGCGCGATGTATGCCGGTAAACAACACTTCCTGCTCCGAGCCGGTTTTTTCACTAGAAGACCGGCTTCATGCCCGGTCTTCTAGTGAAAAGATTCTTCCTCCGGCACGATCTCGCAGGTTCTGATCCTGCCGGAGGAAGAATATAGACCTTCTTCTCGTCGGCCAGCAGTACAGGTGTTCGACCCGCCCCTTTCGCCGGCGGCATCCATGTTCGCCACCGAACTGTCCGCTTTGCGGGCAGTTCGGCCATCACTGCTGGTGGTTATGAGCAGAATAGGCAATATTCATTTTGGCAAAATATCCTACATTTTTCGCCTAATATTCTCAATAAATTCATGATCTTTATTCAATATGCCTTGATTGCAAAAAAAGATTTTCGCAATAAAAAGTGCTGATATTGGCATATTTTAGCAATTAACACTATCATATGAAAACGAATAATTTATTACCCTCATCACTGCACTTGTGCATATTGCAACACAATGACACAATGCACGATAGTCCTGGGTACTGATGTAAAAAATCTTGAATATTCAAACTACCCTGTTGTGCACCTGTTGTGCACTGATCCTGCCTTCACCTGTGTTGCTGTTTCAGCTACTGGACTCCGAGCCTGACCCTAGATCGTTGCATATTCTGTGATGACCCCAGCTATACCGGGTGCTTGCTCTTCCCTGGGTTGTGTCCCTAGTCACAAGTAGGTGGCTCCCTGCAAGTGTAGGCTGGGTTGAGGACACCTGCCTCGTTAGCCTGAGGGCTATATAGGTAGCCTCACCCACACTCGCTTGCTGAGCATTCAACTTTTCCTGGACATCTAATCTGCAATCTGTGCCTGATCCTGGACACTCTTAATTATCCAAACTCTTGCCTCTCTGCATTAGGATGTGCAGTGTCTTGTTTTGTATGCAGCAAGTTCACAATCAACTTGTTTGTTTACCATATCCCTGTCTGTTCACCCCCCCCCCCCCCATGGATCCTGACACATTCTCACACATGTGCCCTATGATCCTCGTACCCCCCCTTCTTTTGTGAGAGTAAAGCTACCCATTCACGGATATATTCCTGTCCTGTGCATTCAGCCAGCGAGCAGTCACAGCATGATGACGTCACAATGCTGTTTTCAGTCGTCCGCCCAACGTACAGGAATCGCGATGTGTGGCACTCACACATAGATTCCCATAAGACACTTGGTAAGGGTCATCATTCAAATATACAGTGAGAAGGCCAGTCAATGTATAGCTATGTAAAGTTTTGTATTCAGTCAGGCCCCTGAACTATCTGCTAGATCTAAAGGAGAAATTCATATTATA
Source organism: Ptychadena robeensis (assembly GCA_036250615.1). NCBI lineage: Eukaryota > Metazoa > Chordata > Amphibia > Anura > Ptychadenidae > Ptychadena > Ptychadena robeensis. The sequence continues at coordinate 20,597,431 of CM070032.1, forward strand.
ATGTGAGGCAAATGGTATATTCAGTCTACAATTACTTATCTATAAAAAAAGGTAGAAGAATCGAGTTGGTATAAATGTTAGGAATGAGTGAAAATCAGTTTTCTTTCCCTAAAATTTTCAGCAATAATTGGGAGAATTTTACAAAATGTAATTTTAGCTAAATGCATAGAGTCAATGATGAAGGAATAATTAAGGTGGTTTTGGTGGCTTTTAAAGGTGAAATCATCTCTAAATGACTGATTCACATTACATGAACTGCTCTCAGCTGTCCCGGACCTTTTCCTGCACTACAAATCGCTCATTACATTAATCGCTGATCATTTATTAAAAGGATCACAATGAAAATAGTAAGATAAAACTTTTCTCAATACAATTTCTCAAGTGATTTTTAACGCAAATATATGTAACCAAATATATAATCAGATACAAAATGTAGATAAAAAAAGTTTAAAAAGTAAATCAGAATGGAGGGGCATATATAATATAAATTTAATAACATTTTAAAAACCCATTTTCTGTGAAGAAAGACAACTTTTCACCAGTGAGGTAAAAATCTACTGTAGTTTATGGAGATATTTCTAATTTTCTGTGCACATATTATTTCCTTGTAAAATCTCAGTAAAACAAGCTTTTTAATTTCTGAATTTATTTTCACCATAACCTAATGGTTGTTCCTCTATGTTCGGCTCCCAATCCCTACTCCATAGATCCATGCACTGCACTGATGATGGCCATGGGCCTGAAACAGCTGTATGCATTTTGAAATTAATGGTTCTGTACCATTAGGCTATATTTGCATGGGCATGGGCATTTGGCTGATGGGGCGTATAAGAAGGATTTTCATAACCCCACCCACTGCCCTAAAGTGAGGATTTTTCCCTTTTTGGACATTTGTGCATGTAAATACCTTCTGTTTTAAGAAGACTGCTTGACTGCTTGAGTTGAGTTTTTTTAAATTCCATTAATCCTCTCTCACCATATCCTTCATGGTTGTTCCTCTAAGGATTGAAAGGAAAAATGTATGAAATTACTAATAAGCCTAAAGGTAGCCATAGACGAGGCAATATATGAGGGGATCGACTGCAGCGTGATGATATCATCAGGCTGCAGCTGCCCCCTTAGCTGATCGCAGGCACCCAAAGTGATAGGATTGGCTGGGAATTTACCAACATGTCATGCCGGCATGAAACATTTTATGAAAGAGAAACAACAATTCCCCAAAACAGAATAGGGGGTGCTATACTCACCTTTCCTCTAGAGCTGTTCTCTGCAATAAGTATTTTCCTCCACTAGATGTCCTCAGTCAACAAAATCGAATGATGATCAGTAGTGATGGCCAAACTGTCTGCAAGGCAGCAAACAGTATGGGTGTTCTCCTGATAACAGTATGTGTGTTCAACCTGCCACGTTAGCCGACCGCAAACACATCCCTGGTGTCACCCTTGATACCGGGGATGTGCTTCATTACATGAAGGTCAATGGTGCCACCTACCCCTTGTCCCTCTGACGTCATGTATGATGTCATCGGGACAGACCCAGAAAGATTGGTGGGTCCACCAATACAAAGGGTCGCCGAGGACTTTCACCAGACAGGTGAGTAGGCCTGCAGTTAGCTCAGGGTGAGCTTTATTAATAAACAAACTTACTCCAAGTTGACTCGGGCTAAACGCCCAGGAGGTTAACAAATAATATAAGCTAGAGGATTCTTATTGAGCATTGTGTGACCATAATTTACATAACCTTGTATTGTTGTTGACATTTGAAGGGTTACCTGGTATCCATAAGATCATTTGGGTGAAATTTCTAATGAAGCTATTTTTTTTATTCTGTGTATATTTATAATTCTTTATCCCAGATGTCATCATCTGACCATATCCTACTTTTTTAAGGCGATTCAGTGTTTATGTTCTAAATGAATTCCTCTATTTATCCCTCTGCATACTTCTCACTTAGGGACTTGGCATCAGATAACAGTGCAGAAGGTAGACTGTTTAGCATGGAAGAACTCCCAAAAACAGTCCCCAGTATCTAGAGGAAAGGCAGGTGTTTGGGTGGAGTATTTGTATAAAGGCCATTTACCAAAAGGACTTTAGCCAGTTTATCCAGGGTGGCAAGCCTAACACAGGGTTTTAATTCAGGAACGACATGCGCTTGGATATTTCAGTAGGAAAGGAAATATAAACCTAACAGGTATGCCAACAGTCGCTACAGTAGCTACTGTACGGGATAAAGCAATTTTTTGACATGTGCATTTACTTAGTGTACATTACTTGTACTACAACATGACAAGTTTACTCTTGGGGCTGGGTTCTCACTGGAAGATCCCGCCATTTTGGCGTTTCCATCCCAAAAGGAAAAGGGTTAAAGAGTAAAGGACACCCTTTCAGATTTTCCATATCATTACTAGTGATAAGCGGCATAGGCAATATTCGAATTCACAATATTTTGCAAATAATTCTACTTATATTCAATTCGATATTCGTAATTATTCGCAGTTCGAATATTGCAAACATATATTCGCAATTACCTTCAAAATGAATGGTCACATGGTATTTATTTTCACATTGCGAATATACTCAATCAAATACTTTCCCACCTCTGCATCTGCCTTCTATTATCGGTACCAGAGGGGCAGAGCGTCACCGTATTTAGATCTGAATTGGTGGTGGGGCCATCTTGCAGCCTGGAGGACCGGACACTCCAGACATGGTGGCATGGGTGGCCTGCATTTGTTTTTTTATGTTATGTTTATTTTTACTTGGTGAAAAGACCCCGTCTCACTTCTTCTACTGAATAGATGGCGGAAGTCATGGGTGCCAGCTTGAACTTTAACTCTACTTTTCTTTAATCCAATTAAATAGAAGTGATGCAATATCATATCATAGGTTTTGTGTAGAGAGTATGGATAAAAAGCTCGTATTTGAATTGCCCCAAGTATCTCTAGTGGTGAGATTTCCACTTATTTGCTGTACAATGCATAGGCTGGAAAATGAATAAAATTAATCCAAGAAAATTCAACTTTAAATAAAAATAAAAGGTGTCCTTGTTGGATTTTTCAACAACTACAACTACAAAATTTTAACAGTGCAACTAGAACAACCTAGAAAAACAGGAGGACATGAGGGGCACATGCACAGGACTGTGAGATCCAGTGCCGGAGTTTGAGACCATCTCTGGAGCTTCAGGAGAGAGACCGGCCTATGTGGGACAGCTCACCCGCCGTGGAAGGAGATGGTTTTACAACGGTGAAGTATATACTGTTTAGGAAACTATGTGGATTGGTAGAATTTTTAATAAAAACATTTTTCACAGTCTCTGCTCTTATTTCTAGGACACGAAAAACCATTCCATGTGAATGAGTAAGAGCTCTTTGGGAACACTGTACTCAATAGGATGGGCAGCAGGATCTAGGGCGGATACTAGAACCCCGGATACTCAATGAGCCTCAACAACACCTGGGCAACATTGTGAGGAACAGTTCCCTGTTACCTCAAAGAGGGGACTCTGCCTCGTTAAGGTTTCACATGGGGCTTGGTTGGACAGATTACCCCCCTTTCTGTCCTTCCAGACTTGTCAAAATGCTCTTCAGGGGGGACCCCACATCGTTCTTGGCCCCCATTTCCAGAGCTTACCAGACCTTAAGCCAGCAGGGGGTCTGGTAAGTTCTGGGGGGAACCCATGCTGTTTGTGGTCCATTTTCCAGAGCATATGAGACCCTATGCCAGCTCAAGGGGAGGGACCCCACACTGTTTGTCTGGTATGCTCTGAGGGGGGGACCCCACCATTTTTATATGTCATTTCTGCCATCAAACATACAAAAAGCCATAAAAATATGTTTAGATATTGATCCCCCTCAGGCATGACACTGCTTAGGTGTTTGCATACTTTTAAAAGTTTTTTTATTGACATGAAAGTTTGAGAACTTCGTCTGTCATTAAAGTCAATGTGGTTGATCCCGAACATGTGAACCACTGGTATTTGTGGAAGTGTTAGCAGATGGTCAATGAACATTGTCTACGTATGTTCCATCACTATATATATTGTCTCTACCAAGTAGGTATAACAAATGTCATAAATAAGGACATTGTTTTTAAAGGATTAAGTCATAGAGTTCTACTGCAACTTTAATTATATCGCTTCTTCTAACATTTCAGTATATTATGTATTGTTTTCCATTTAAGCTTCAGAAACTGAAAACCGCTGTTTCTATGTGTGACTCCTAAAGGCCGACCGTGAATTATGTTTTTATAGTAGGAAACAATTACTAAACACACTATCGTGTAAGCAGATACAGGATCAGGGCTGTTCAATTCAAGCCTTGTTATTTCCATTTGTGCCATGTAAGTAACTTAATATTGATAGTGTCAATGAGAAATACATTCATATAAGATGTTTTTTTTTCGTTGTTAAAAGCATTCTCCCATCTGTTATAATGATTGGGATATGTAATTATCATCAAAGTGCAAGGTTGTGCCTGCTAATAAAACATTGCTATCGGTGTAACTTTCAAAACACATTTACAGCCTCATTTATAAAGTGCCATGGTGTCAACAAGCCTACAATTCCATGGAGCCATCTTCAGGGGTCATGGGAATTGAGATTCTAAAAATTAGTCTTTTTAAAAATGTTTAAGCTTAGAGGTTCTCCTGGAAAGAGGTAAGCTCTTTTACTCAGAAAGGGAAACAGATCAGTCATTTAGAGGGCTCAGCTCATTTACTTTACCAGCAATCCTGAGGACATTTGAAGTTTAAATTCTATCCATCATGCTGAGACGTATTGGTTGTTTGAGGTGTTGCCATTTATACCTAAGCAGTTCTGTGGTGTATATAATTTTTTATGGTGTCTAAAAGCATGATCCAACACTTTGCTCCTTAGCTAGCAGTAATTAGTCACATTTAAACAGACTTGCTTGTTATAAATGTGTTGTAGTTAATCAGAGATACTGTTTGAGTTCAATTGAGTTTGAGGATCATCAACATCTGCCTTGACAAATTTCAAGGAGACTCAATTGAGGTCTATATCCAACAAAGGACTCTTGATTAACCTAGAAAGCTGTGATGCCACGTCCCAAATAACATCCAAAACCATAGAATTTCTTATTGTTTTGCCGTGTTCTATTAGTACGGACATTTCGGCAACTTGGGGACTTTTAAGGCATTCAAACAGAGGTAAAATCAACATAAACAGTTTAATTAAAAAAATCTTAGGATCCAAAAGGGATAAGTGACAAAGTTCATTGACTTTTGTATATGATATACTGAATGCGTTTCCCTGATCACTTCTTCGGGAGTTTATATACGTAGCATTGTATTCAAAAGTCTGCAGTGGATCTGTAGACACATATGAGTATATGTACAGTTGCATTGCATAATTGAGAGTACACAGGTAATATCTAAATGGTGAACTAGTAAATAATTGGGATGAAGGGAGAACTAGTTTTTTCCCCTGGACTTCCCTCCCTTCTTCCTGATGCTGCGACAGGGAGGATAATGCTTGTACCTGTGCATCCTAGTGTTGACATGTGCATCCTAGTGATCCCTATATTGTGACCAGAATTTCTGGACTAAGATACAGGTCCTTCTCCATACCTTTACTTTACTAAAGCTAGCCATACACGTGTCGGATTCCATGTCCAATCGATTCATCATCCGATCGATTCCGGCGATTCTGCCGGGAATCGCAGGTGTGATCAATCGGGCAATTAAGAGTATCCATCGCTGCATACCACCTTGTCCAACGGATTCCGGCACGATTCCGGGACGATTCCGTGTCCGATTCCACCTCACAAATGGCAACTCCCCCTGATCTGTGCAGAATCGGATCAAAAAGACCAACATGTTGGTTCTCTGACGGATCCGATTCTGGGCCCCCGAACAATCGAACGTGATCGGACGGACAAGGTGGGCTGCACACGATTCCGGCACGATCGATTCACGTGCACGCGCCCGGAATCGATCGGCCCGGAATCCGGCCGGAATCCGACCCGTGTATGGGGGCCTTAACAACACTAACATACACACCCCCCCCATACTCGGACATACACAACCTATTTGGGGAAGCAGAGATGCTGGGGAAAACAAGTGGTGATTCCCTACTGGGAGATGAAAGCTCAATTACTTACTAGTTCACCATTGGACAAGATTGATATTACCTGTGTACTATCAATTATGCATTGCAACTGTACATATACTGATATGTATCTACCATCAAAGACCCACAGATTTTTTAATACAACGCTACATATATAAACTCCTGAAGAAGCGATCAGCGAAACATGCTGAGTATATGACATATAAAAGTAAAGCATACTCAATAAACTTTGTCACTGATCACTTTTGGATCCGTTTTTGTTTATTTTACCTCTGAATGCTGTAAAAGTCTTTAAAACTCGATGGTTTTAGACTCGATTGAGGTGTCTGTATGTATTGGCATGGTCTTGTTGGCGAGAATGGCTTACCCTTTAAGGATAGTACTCCCTAATTTGCAACGGAGTATAAGACAACTTTTTAACACAGGAAAAGGTGTGCAAAAGTCGGGGGTCGTCTTATATGCTGGGTTCCGCCATGGGGGGGCAGGGGACATTCGTGTCCCTGGCCGAACATCTAGGGGAGCCCAAAGGTCTGCTCCGCCAATCCGTACCCCCCGCACTGCGCTGCGCGCTGGCCGACAGTAGCCAGAGGCAGACTTTAGCATCTCCCTTACCCCCTCCTTCTCCTTCCCGATGTGTGTAAAAGTAGCTGGCTGCTACTGACCGCAAGTGTGCTCACTAGCATTATTGTGGCTGACATTGGTATTGCAGGGAGATTGAGATTAAAGCTATTTTATTGTCAAATGTATGCAATGTATGTATGTCCCATGGATAACCGCAGGGAAACATTAATAACTATGAAATGTTGCAGATAGGGGTGTCAAATTGGGAATGTTAATTACTGATCCAAAATAAGATTGGACTTCTAAGGGTGTTGGAGATCTGGGGGTCAAAAATTCAGAGTAGACATAAAAAGTTGGAAGAGAGGTAGTCTTATACGGCGAGAATATCCCAAACTCTTTATTTTAACTGGAAAAGTTGGGGGTCGTCTTATACGCCCAGTCGTCTTATATGCCGGAAAATACGGTACTGTCATTTCTACCGTACAGTAAAGTGTTTATTGTGTGTGCTGTGAAAAGATTATAAACTATTTACCACAATGTCAGGGATTAAACTTACTTTTGTAACCAATAAGCATCCTTGAAGATTTTTTGTCCCCCTATAGTCTGTTACATAAGTTAGTAACGGTAAAATGATTCAATGAACGTCCTATTAATTCTAGTTTACTTCTAACAAAAAGAAAACTTTCAGTTAGTCACCATTTACAAAGGTAGAATAAACATTACAAGTATTGCTGTGAGCCATTTGGGGTTTAGTGATGAGGTACAGGTAGTTACTTCGTGCACAGCAATTATTGTGCAGATTACTGATACGTTTGGGATTTAGATATAAGGATAATTTTGTTTGTCATTCGTCTAATACGATTATTTGCTATGCAGTTGTTTGCTTGGTATGCATTATATTTCCCATTCTCCCTCTAGTCTACCCATTGTCAGATATCTTATTAAATAAAAAGAATACAATGACAAGTATAGCAGTTAACTATCTGGCTTTTTGCAGAAAAAAAGAGCTAAAAGAATAGAACTTCTGTATATGTTCAAACTTTCTTATGTATTTTATTAATACTTGATGCAACTTAATGCCATTAGGTGGAAATTTGTTAATTCATTTAAGATAAGACTAAAGCTCAGGATCCAGAGCAGAAGGAGCAACCAGACAGGCAACACACACTGACATCCAGACAGAGGAATGTGAACCAAAAGGGGTTTATTGTGCACTTGCACAGACAGGAACAACCAAACAGGTGCAAAACAGTCCAGAGTTCAGATTCCCAAGTGTCCAGGGTTCAGGAGAAAAATCAGAGGAGTGACAATGCTCAGCCCCCATGTGTGGGTGAGGCACATCTATATAGCTTTCAAGGTAATGAGGCAGGTGACCTCAACCCAGCCAGGCATGCAGGGAGCCACCTGCTGGTCACTGTGGAAACAATCCAGGGAAGGGCAAGAACAGTGCCAGCAGTAGGCGGTACCCTACACAGCTGGGGTCCTCACAAGCCCCCCATACACCTTTAAGGCCCCCATACACGGGTCAGATTCCTGTCTGATTCCGGTCCGATCGATTCCGGGCGCGTGCACGCCAAACGATCGTGCCGGAATCGCGTGCAGCCCACCTTGTCCGATCGATCAGGTCCGTCCGTTCCGGGGCTCAGAATCGGATCCGACAGAGAACCAACATGTTGGTTCCATCAGATGGATTCTGCACAAATCAGGGGGAGTTGCCATTCGTGAGGTGGACAATCGGACACGGATCCGTCCCGGAATCAGCTGGACAAGGTGGTATGCAGCGATCGGATCACTTAATTGGCCGCTCGATCGGAGCTCCGAGTCCCGCTGAGATCGCCGGAATCGATCGGATGGGTGATCGAGCGGACATGGAATCCGACACGTGTATGGCTAGCTTTAGATCACTCCATAAATTTTCCTTTACATCTATCAACAACTATGTATTGTCTGGTCCTCCCTGATAGAATACATAGTGATTGGATGGTTTAGAAAGGTCCTCATATTACATGGTTTTGGTAGAACAAAAGTGGATTGTACAGAAATTGTATGGTAAGATTGTAAGGATTGTAAGGTGTATGGAGGGCTTCAATGATCTGTTCATTTTGTTAGGATCCATACTTAGTATCTAAACCTAATTGTAAATCTCATGACCTCCACTTCCAGCAAGCTTGCCTTAAAGCCGGCCATAGACATGCCGATTCCCAGCCATAGTCACATAGTACTGTAGCCGATTCCTCACAGCGTGGTGACGTCACCACGCTGTAATTAGTCTGCTACAAGCCGGCCATGGATCCAGGTGTCTATGGCCAGCTTTAAAACTGCCCTCCAGTAGGTCTCTTTATCATAGTTGCCTCTTCATTAGAGCTATGGAGGATTTAGAAGAAAAAATACCAGCTCATATGAGAGATGAGTATTGTACAGTCAACAGCAGGTCAACTGCAGTCCTAATGTACCTGTTTATGCATTAAATATCAGTAAATTCAACATTATTTTACATGCAGGCAGAATACACAAGGAATAATGATGTATTTGCTAATCTACACAAGACCAAAGGCCCTCAACACTGTCTCTAAAAGACCTCAGACACTCTAACCAAAACATGGGAAGTTGTCCAACCAAATCCTGGGAAATGTCTATGCTGGATCATGTTCATGAGCTGCTTGATAACATTTTTAATCTGCTGACCACAGACAAGTTTCTTTTTGAAAATCACCAACCTCATACATTCCTCCTTATACAATGGAAATACACACTTGTGTCTGTCCAGTATGCATGCCAACTTTTCATTTTAACTCTGTTATGTGGGAAGAGCAAACTAAAGCAAAATACCCATAAATTCTAAATTGTCTATGCTTTCCACCCCTCAAAAAACTACTAACTGGTGGATGTGACTACATTGCCTTTCTGATAACAACTTGGGAATGTGGGAAGGAAATGTAAACAGAATACATTGTAACTGGTTCCCTAATAGTGTTGATTGCGAATATTCGAATCGCACTTTGTGTGAAAATCTTGAATATAGTGCTATATCTTTGGAATCACAAATATTCAATATTTTTTTTATCAGTATCTGGAATTACCGTGCATTGTGTTTGCAATATGCGTATGGACATGTGCCAATTTGTGCAATGAAGGTAATCTATGGAAAGTTCCATGCATTGCATTCCCAGCATGTGCATGTACAAGTGCCGATTTACTCAATGAAGGTAATAATGACTGGAGATCTCAAATTCTTGAAATTACAAATTTACTGTGGCCAAAATTTGTGAAGTTTTCGGATCATCATTAATAAGGAGAGCAAAAAGAAGAAAATGGTGTTAAAAACAATTAATATCCCTATACTACCCCATATATATATATTCATTTCTTTTTTGTGGTGCCCAAACTTCTGCACCTGCCTAATTTTGTTTAAACAATTATTGTACACTTTCTGTAAATCCTATAAACTTTCTTTCACTTCTCAAATATCACTGTGTGTGTCTCCGATAGGGATGGTCGAAAAATTCGCAGTGCGAATTTTTAAGTAGAAATTTCGACTTTTTCACAGAAAGTTCTCATAGTCAAATTTTGATGGGGTCAAAATCAGCCTGATATTTCGACTGAATTTGAAATTTCAATTTAAAAAAGAACTTTGCTTTTGATTTGCCGTGTCGCTATTTCGCGTGCGGATATCGCCATTTTATTAAAAAATTTTCACATGTGGGAGTGATTGGAAAATTCGCATTGGCGAAAATTCGCATGGTGCTAGCTAACTTTGTCAGCTTATTGCAAAGCCCCTGAAAATGGTATCCTCACAAAATTGCTGGAGTTGTAGAGAAGGGTTGGGGGGACATTGCTGGAGTTGTAGAGAAGGGTTGGGGGACATTTGAAAACAATAAGTTTTGCTCTAACATGTCAAGTTTGTGTATAAATTGGGTTTAAATCTCAGCTCAGATTGTAAAGCTCTGCTACTATGTACACTCATTCTCTATTGAGCTCTATTATAGCTCAAGCTCATACAGCAAATCCAAATTTTCCACCTTATGTGAATTTTTGACCTTATGCGAATTTTAGGCTTTATGCGATTTTGTTGCGTTATGCGAAAATTTCGCAGTCAAATCGAAATTCGATTGGGAAACTCGAAATTTAAATAGAATTTTATTCATTTCGACCATCTCTAGTCTCCAATATGATATTTTTTATTTAATATATTTATCGTAACAACCAACGATTTATACAGGAAAATCATGAACATTGACAAGGTTGGCCAAACTTATGCACCCTCTCTCTCTCTCCCTCTCTCTCTCTATATATATATATATATATTGTGGGGATCACACTCAAATGGGTGCTCTCAAAGCATCAATCCACATGGCTGTTTACCTTTGAGGGCTCCTGCCCGTGTTTATTTGCACACACAAACAGTCCAAACAGAACTTACCCTCACAGGGGTTAATGGCAATTGAAATAAAAAAGTCCTGAAAATGCTAATCCTCCTGGCTTCACACCATTCAACAAAACGGATTGTCCTGGGTTCGGGTTCCCTCACAGCAACAGGCTCCCTGTGAGTCCCTGTGAGTCCCCTGTATCAGCTGCTCCAGTACCACAGGCCTGGGCCCCACACTCCTTGTGTGCCCCGTCTCCAACTTCCATGAGGAGCTGTGTCCACTCTGTCAGCAGCCCAACACTATGGTCTGAGCTCCTTTTGTGGAGACACACCTGGCTCCATTCACCGGCAAACAGGTGTTTACCATTTAGTGGACCCTGGGGGAATAGGGAGGTCCACCAAATTCCATCCTCCCTATCCCAGAGTCCGCGAGCCCTTTAAGAAGAACACAAACAAAACACATTCAGCAACCTTATGGTGCCGGGCAATAATTTCCCAGACTCCTTCCAGGATACCACCTAACGGTCCGTTCATACAGTGACAGGTGACCAGTCTGTCACAATATATATATACACATATATATAAAACTAGCACATACTACTGCCCTACAAAAGTTTTTAGTTGGGATTTGAGTACATTTTTCCATATAAATTTTGTGTGGTCACAAACTAAAACCCTACCAAGTCTGCTAAGCACTGACATCAGCTTGTAGCCAACATTTATATTCAACAGGGCGCTTTTATTTTACTTAAACATATATTGCTGTTCCAGAGTACTTCTTCAATAATTTGCATACATGAAAGCTTAAACAAAGTATCTTTAACATTGCTAAGTTTTGAACCCAAGAAGAAAGAAAACCCAGATGTTGTGGATCATGCCAGTGGGGCAGATGAGTTGGCATTTCATCATGAACCTGCAAAGTAAGAAGGTTTGCACCTGTCACTATAGAGCTCAGATTAGTTACACTGAGTAATCATCAAGGCAAGTTGTGAATGCTAAATGCCGCCTAATACTCCCCAATATAAATATCTTTAACAGAAGTACAATCTAAAGTTTCTGTTGTGCTTTTCCACAAGATTGAAACCCTCACATTTCCTTAATAGGGGGATTTTAACATGGCAATCATGGATACTTTGCCACATACATCGATGTTTTACACAAATTACAAGGCCCTTTGATCCATTAAGATAGAGAGGCATAAGACGTTCATTTTCTTGAAGGATTTTTGGTCTGTAAAAGGAATTTAGTAACAAGATCCAACATCAGGCCTCACACAGCTACTGCATTCAGACTTGTCATTCTGCGGCACTGGAGCACATGAAATAGCTAAATGATTCTTAACAGCGGAAAAGTACATTACTTCATGAAAGAGGGATTTAACCATTTCACACCTTACTGACCAATAGTGATGTCGCGAACCCGAATTTTCGGGTTCGCGAACGGCGAACGCGAACT
>CM070032.1:20646834-20689399 GCA_036250615.1 Ptychadena robeensis
CTAAAAACTGGGTGCGTCTTATGGTCTGGTGCGTCTTATAGTCCGAAAAATACGGTATGTGTTTTTTGTCTTTAGGGATATGTTTTACCAGTTGAAGACTACATGTAGGCAAGTAATGTATATGTGGTTTTTTTACTCACATCCACTTTAAGGTTTGCTTAAATGTGTGAAATATATTGGCAAATAAAAGACACATCTGTGGCATTCATTCCTAAATAAAATGTAAAATATAATATTGCAGGTCAAAATTGGTTCCAGGGCTGGAGTATGACACCCCTGATCTACAATGTTTTTAGGATATTTGTTTTCCGGTATTACACATCTGAAAAGTCTCTGTGATGTTTGGATGAAGTCAAGTCCTTTCCAATGAGATCATTAAGTGTTGAACTTTTGGTTGACCTTTGATTGATCCCCATTGTATTTTTTTCATTAAAGGCATTATAGGAAGCTGACATAATATGCTGAGTTTCTGTTTTTCAGGTTTGACTGATCTTGCAAATAGCTATATACTATAAAAAATACGGTATACTATTCCAGATCTATGTATATACTGCATGGCACATTTTCATGTTACAATATGAACAGCAGGGAATACCCCAAAAAGACACCTATTTGTGTTATTTTCTTTAGTAGCAGACTTCATGGTTATCAATCTTATAATGGGGATGATTGTAGCAAGCATGATCATTACAAAAGATTCATTTGTATCCTGCCGAGGGGACAATGAAGAGAGGAAATAAGGTACATGGCTTAAATTAGGGTCAACTGTGTGACTGGTGGCTGTTGTGTTTCAGCCATCTGTGTAGAAAAGAGTCCCTTTCCACTGTTTGTTCTCAAATAGATATCTTCCCATCTGTGGACTGCTGAATATATACTATATATATATATATATATATATATATATATATTTATGTATTTAAACTCTTATGGGCTTTGCGTGAGTGCAAGTGTAATAGGCACTAAGCTCTTTGTAAGGATACTAAGCACTGTATACCATGTGGGAACACTAGCGAGTTGCATTGCGATAACGGCAATGCAATGCGGCTAGTGTGAAATGGTCCTTACTGCTGAGAGTTTGTACTTATCTCACTGACAACCTTTGTTTTCCCACAATTCCACAGCTTCAAAAATAAAGTCTAAAGACTAAACTGACATGAAAATTTTTAACTCTATTCAACAATATAGGAGCACAGCACAGAAGATGCTGTTAGGTGTTCTTCTTGACATCCTGGATTGGCTGACCAGTGTTGAAATGCAATGGTTAAAGAAAGTCTCTTGACTGTAGAAACTATTAGTGATGAGCGGCATGGGCAACATTTGTATTCACATTCGGCAATATTCTGGGTTTTTTTTATTGCGAACATCGGCAGTTTTTATTGCGAATTTCGCGCGCGCAATATATGTTTAACATGGCGCGAATTTTCAAAAGTGATGATTTTCGCAATATTCGCATCACCCAATATTCGATTAAAAAACTGTTGATGGATGATGGTATTGCTAAGCTCTTGTTGCAGCCTTTCCATTTGCCCACTTGCATTGAGAGGCATGTGTAATGGATAAAAAATACCGAATATCCGGAATTGCGAATATTCAGCAATATATTCACCATCTTCGCGAATTTCCGAATTGCAGATATTCGCGATTAATATTCGGAATCCCAATATTCGCGATCATTACTAGAAACTATGGACAGAAAAAACATAGAGTTTATATTCACTGATAATGCACAGGAAAGTGTGGTAGTTTATAAAATTAATAGTTATCAATTTGCAACAAGTTTCTGATACAATATTGAAAAGCTTTTCATTGAGGTAAAGTACTTTCTATATCAAGTACCTCCATCGACCTACATGTTAGTTCCTCCAACACCTTGCTTTTGCTCAATTCAACTGTGAATCACAATGATATTGTAAAGTTGAGTTACAGTGAGTATAAGGGGTTGACATCCATATGAGCTGAATGGTATTTGCATATTAAACCTTCCAAGGTTTTGGGGTTCCTGCCTGGGGCATAGAAAATTGTTTTATGCCCCCCAAACGTGCCACGCCAATCCCTCCCCTTCCTCCCAGAGCTCCCTCCCTGAACCTCTCCTGGACCTCCCACCCCAACATTGCTGACCTGACCCGAACTAAGGGTTTACCTCCCTGGTGGTTTGATTCAATCCAGTTTTCTGTGCCAAAAGTGATACGAAAAATTTAACCACCCTTGTGATCCACAGAGATGCATATTTCTGTACCAAAACAGGTCTATAGGTTAATTAACTCGGAAAGTCAGATAGTGGAATTTTCTAAATAAAAAGAAACAATTTGTAAAACCTCCACGAGATAGTGCTGCCACCTAAATTTGTTTATATTTCACCAGCCCGGGCCCAGCTCCTCTATTGCTGCTATGGTAGTTTTTATGCCACTGATTTCTAGGATGCTCTATGATAATGATAATGGCCATGCTCAACATGCTAAGCAATTGACAAAACAATGTTCCTCTATTACATCCAAATGTAAAACAAATGAAAAGCAATATACATAATACAAACTGGAAGCCTATGAAGTCTTCAGAGATAGTCAAATATTTCGACTTGCTAACTTTGTGAGCTGATTGCAAAGCCCCTCAAAAAAGGTATGATCACCAAAATTGCTGGAGATGTAGAGAAGGGTTGTGGGAACATTTAAAAAAAAAGTATAGCTCTAGCACACATAGTTTTTGCATAAATTAAGTTCAAAATCTAAGTTGAAATTCCAATTCCAAAACTTGACTTTGAACTTAATTTGTGCAAAAACTATTTGTGTTAAAGCAATACTTTTTTTTAAGTATACCCCCAACCCTTCTGTACATCTCCAGCAAGTTTGGTGATGATACCATGTTCAATGTTTGCAATTTATTTGAAATCATTGAAATGGACGAATTTTAAAAAATACATTCGACCATCTCTAGCCTTAGTCATAGAACGTCCATTATCCAGTTAGCTGTAGCTACATTTCATTGTTGGAGAAGGTACTGTGGGCTCTTTGATGATTGTTGTAAATTTTCTTTTCTCTTTTTTTAACTTTTTTCAGAAACAAGAAAACTATTGCACATTTTATAGCTGTAATAATGTCAATCAATCAAATACATCTTTAAAGGTAGCCACACACAGGTCGATTTTCCACTAGATTTTTGACAGATCGATCACTGCGCGCGTTCACGAGTTTGATCGCCAATCGATCGGCAGTCAATCGGGTTTTGATCATCCTGAACGATCGACCCCAAAAAATCGGAATCGACTAAAAATCAGATCGGACAATTAACCGACATGTTTGTTTTTTGGTCGATCGTTTGGTAATCGGAGTACATTGATGGACCCAAATAGCCCTATGAAGTAGCCTTTCGATGGATCAATGGATTTTGTGGAGTCGGCCATTTTGGAGATCGGCTCATGTCCAAATCAGTCACAAATTGGATTCCCAAGGTGGTGTTGCATCTATTCCCGATCCGATCAATTGCCGATTCCTAATCGCCTGGAAAGATTTTATCAGCAATTGACAAATCAACCTGTGTATAGCTACTTTTAGTTAGACAAGCTTGATCATCAAAATGTATTGATTGCCATGCAAAGCTCTGTTAAACTTTGTAGGAAATGTGACCGATCTGATCATCATGACAATTATTCATGCAGGGTACTGCTAGCTAGAAATTTGTAACATGTTTCTCTCAACAAAGGAACATTAGCTGTCATCACATGTGCATAGCAAGAGTATACCAGCTAATTCAGCCCTAAAAGTCTCATCAGGTCAACAGGCTTCAGTGGGAGTTCTTCACATACATGGCTAAAATATACAAAATTATCATCATCTTATTTCTGTAAAGTATATCCTGATATAAACAAAATTAAAGCAATGATAAGATATGCATAGACATGCATATTTCAATATCAACCCAATGCCAAGTGCTATGTATATGATTCCACAGCATATAAACATACAGTTAAATATTCCAAAATAAATGTTATTTTCAAGCCCAAATACACGTTAGAGTTAATGGTCCTTTAAGCCACAGAGTGTTGCTCCTCAGTTCTTCTTTCTGTGTCACATCTCACGATACAAATCAAGAACAATTGGTCCTCTCCTCAGCTCATTACATCTTCACTTGTCATTGTTCACTTTCTGTAGAGAGCTCACCGGTAATCCTGACCTAATCAGTGACCATTCAACCATGGCCCCTTAATAGGTATCTTACCAAGGAGTTATCTCTTCGCTCGGGCTCTGGTATTGACATAGGGACCCCCCCATCAATATAGTCTTGACGTTCCAAGATAAAGGATGTAATAATTATGCAACCTCTTAATTAATTTGGTGGCTGCCCTCTCTTTTTTATCCTCCAGGTGACTTATTTGTCCATAATGAAAATATATCATTTGCATTTCTTCCAATTGTCTACTAAAAGGTGATTTATGCAGAGGAGTCTAACACAGAAATGGTAATCTAAGGGGACAGCATGACATAGTTTATTGTGTATTTAGGAGTACCATAGGAGTATTTTTCCTAAGACTTCTAAGTTATAAAGAAAGTTATTTCTTTAGTTGGTTTTTGTTAAATCAAATTGAAAATGATTTACTATTGGAAGTTATTTGTTAAGGCAGGAAAAGCAGCTGTTTATGAGGTCGATGATGGCAGTTCTTTGCTGGATCTCTCTCATAAGACTAAAGCTGGCCATACACCTTTAGATCTCTCTGTCAGATATGCTTTAGATCTAACAACAACTATTTAGTATAGAGTCCTCTGAACACAGGTAGACTTGATGGTTTAGAAAGTCCCTCATATTACATGGTTTTGGTAAAACAAAAGGAGATCTAAAGGAAATCTGACAAAGAAATCTAAAGGTGTATGGGGACCCAAAAAGAGTAAAGCTTTTAGCACTATCGATCTTCAATTCGATTTTAGATCTTGATCTTTTCATCAAACACTGATCGTAATCAATCCAAAGTAATACCACAGAAGGTTCAATCATCATACGACCAAAATCGAGGATTTTTAGTTTCAATCAAAAAAGACAGGAAAGAGTCATATATAAACGTGTTCATCGAATACAATCCGCCCAACCAACAAACACAATGCTATGATTTTTGTTTGATCGCTGTACAATCAGCAAACAATTTCCAACATTTCCGATCCAACAATTTCCAACATGTCCGATCACTTTTCGGTCGATGTTTTGATCGGTATCACACATTTTTCCTCGATCGAATCATGTGTGAGGTATACTATTTAAGTTTGATGGATGTAAACTTCAACTGAACATTAGTCAAACCGTGTATGCCTTAAAGCTAGACATACACATCACCATTAAATGATTGATCGTAACTTAACCATGTTACATCACCAATACCAACTTGTCAGTCCCTCTTCTATCTGTTTTTGATTTTGAACTTTTTGGGTCGATCGTTCAAGGTGGGCGTATTCAATTCCCGAATGACTGTTCGACGAACAATCACCACATTTACATGTACTGTTCAATGGGAGAAGAAAAGCCTTGCGGACAGTTCGACCATCACTATTAAATACCATAATTATACCTGTAATACATCCATTTGTTGGTCTTTATCCACTCCTCTAAGTGTTTGGCCTCAAATATCCATGAGGGCTTCCTCAGGAGAACCATCATGATGATCAAGACTTGAACACCAACATTTCAAATATTTACAAACCTTGACATTGCATCTCAGACATACCACAATGTAAGCTTTACATATTATGTTCATACCAGTTGCTCTTTAACCAATCATGTGAAGGTATCCAAGAGATCTATTAGATAGATGTTGATGACATTGACTTATAAGGTGTAAATGACTGACAAATAATGAATTTGATTGAGTTGTTCAAGTGATTATGGTAGAGATTATTTATTTTTAACTTGTGACATTGTAAAAGCAGAACTGATTAATTTGAAGCATTTTGGGTGTATTTTCTCCTTACACTGATCTATTATTATTAAATACTTTTATTTCTATAGCGCCAACATATTACACTAAGTATTTAGATAACACAACTTATTACTCAGAGCTATACAGTGCCTATAGTTATGTCAAGGTAGATTACTGGTGCTAGATAATGTTCACTTGAGAATATCTTTAATATCTTGGTCAACAGTAGAATATCAATAATGTTTTTCTTCGGTAACAGTCTATCTCTTGTTCATTCCCAATGTTGATGTTAAGTAGTCCATTACGAAGAATAACTAAACAACAATGGGGTAGAAAGCAAAGGGAAGATGTCTCAGTTTCTTCCACCCTCTGCATTGAACACAACGGATGATGTGTGTGTATTTCTTTTGCTATCTAGTCCCTGGGCATGTGTACAAAAGCTAACTCATGGAGACTCATTGTGTGCCGGCCATTACTTTGAATGGGCCATTACTTGGGATCGGCGGGAATATACCAGCATTGTCTGCCTAAATATCTGGTGGAAATCGCGCTGTGTATGGCTACCTTTAGTTAGGGTAGTGGGGTGGTAGTTAGAAGTGGGTCAGTGAAAGAAAATAGAAGTATCTGGATACAGGAAAAAACTTTTGGATTCTTTATGCTCCCATTTACCTTCCCAATTTAGTTTTTAGTTTTACCTACCGTATTTGTCTTTTTTTATTTAATAGTTTTCTGATTTTCTTTTCTTGTCACATGGTGATGTGTCCTTAACAATACCCATATTATTGGGTGCTTTGTTACAGAAATGGCTGGTTAACAGTCATAATAGTTATAAGATGGTTATGATGAGAGGTATTTACCCATTGAGCTAATAGATAGTGACTGGTGGCTGATACTATGCTCTTGATACAGTGTTTCACTTTTGAGTTTGAGGATAATTTTCAGTTGTTTTAATGTATTGGTTTGTACAATTTGACAACATTTTATTAAAGCTGGCACCTAAATTGGTGTATATGTTTAATTTACAGTTAATTTTATGTATGTTACATTGTAAGATGTTGTTATAATGGGAGCAGCTAACGTCACATACTCAGCCTTGTCCAAGCCATAGGTCACAAGGACATCACTGGCTTTCTGTACTAACTTAACTAAGTAGCAAAATCGAGAAGGTAAATGGCACTAGTACAAGTGTAGCGTCTACCGGTAACGATCAGAAATTGCCCTTGTTTACTATGAATGACAGTTGACTTACTGGAGCAAAAGACAAGTTGAAGGATAGTGCTTCAACTGTAAGTAATCAATTACATGGCAGGGGTATTTTTCAATTAATGTTTTGTCTTTAATTCCCACTGGTGTCCAGAAGCGGATCAATGAATCTATATTCTTCTTGGTGGAGAAAATAAAGGCCTCTGATTAGTCCTGCGGATTTATTAGACACGCATAGTTAAAGATCAGAAAGAACTTTTGACACCAAGGTCCAGGGTGAGCAGAAGGGTCACCGGCATTGTAAATAGTAAATCTCTACAAGGTTGCACTGATTGATTACTTATGCTCCAAATAAGCTGTTTTCAAAGCATCGGATGAATCGTGCCATGGTTAAATGTCTTATGGCTCATTTGCAAAGTCATTTTTAATTATGTTTAAATGTACACATTTAGGTTACAGTATGCTTTGTATAAGAGGCCTTTGGAGGTCTGAAATTTGTATCCATTGAGAGTCAGGATTACATTAGGGCCTTACTGGATCAAGACCAAAAGTAGTCCAAATATAAAAAAACTTGTAGCCTATTAATACTAAACTAGTATCATAACATTACTTGTAGTGTATGCTAAAATACTTGGAAATGGCAGTGATGTCTGTCTGCTATGAAGTGTAACTACACTTACATCACAATATATACAAAATAATCATTTATTCATCATTGGACATCAGCATTATCAACTTGCGGAAAGGGTATTGTTATATGAACTAATGGTTTTAGATGGATTTCACAGCCAACACAGCCTGTTAGTTATTTAAAACAAAGTATTTGAATAAAAGGTGATCAGGTGTTGTATTGTATGATTCTATTTACTATAATTATAATAATTCTATAATGAGTTTCTCTACCAGCATTCATGATTTAAAGGTTCAAGGTTTAGTGATGAGCACCATAGGCAATATTCGTATATATCTAATTTTTTTCATGTAATATTAGCAATACATTTTTTAAATTAGAGAATTCCTGATCTCCAGTCATTATAACCTTCATTGTGCAAGTCGGCACTTATACATGCGTTTATTGCACATAATGCACAGTACTTTTCACAGATTACCTTTATTGTGCAAATCTACACTTGTACATGTGTATATTGCACATAATGTATAGAGCAAAAATACCACTTACCCCTTATGGGAACATGGCCAGTACCAAATGTAATATACAAAGAAGGTTCAATGGAGGGAGAGACCGAAAAGATTCTGTCTATCCGTCCATTAAGTTTTTTTCCTTTGCCTAAGCAAAGGCAAGGGGACTTTCAGAGAGGCCACCCCATCTTACTACATTACCCCAATTGGGGATTTAAATCAAAAATCAATCAAAACAGTATCATAACAGAATAAAAGAGGTCCAATGTATGAACAAACACAAAAATGTTAAATCCATATGTTAGAAGTAGAAAAAGTCTTTAATCTTCTTGTAAAAAAGGGGATCCAAATGTTGCAATGAATGGGATCGCGATTATATAATCGCAATGCGCTTTTTAATACGGAAATGACGGATATTCTCCCAGTCGAATATCCGAGCTCCATTGACTTGCATGTATTGCGCATATTTGGTCGCATTGCGCTTTTTCGGATAATCGCAATTTCGGATTCCGCCATTCTCCATTGACTTGCATGCATTGCGCATATTTGGGCGCATTGCGCTTTTTCGGATAATCGCGATTTCGGATTCCGCCATTCTCCATTGACTTGCATGCATTGCGCATACTGGGGCGCAATTGCAATTGTTAGATCGCAATTCATGTCATAAGTGCGGATATTCGAGATTACGAATATGGAATCGAATATTATGGCGGATATTCGCGAAATTACGCGAATTCGAATATTGCCTAGTCGCTCATCACTAGTTTTAGCATACATCTTATTCATCTGTGGGTTAACTAATCTGTCCCAACAACCTCGACGCACGTTTTAATGAACTTTTCATCAGGATGTAGTTTGTCAGGTATCAGGAGTTTGGGTATTGAGCCAGTCCGCCAAGGAGCGCACATAGGAGGAACGGGGGGCCACTGTGTGGTAGATAGGTATCCCTCATATGGTTATAGCCTGTTGGTTTACAGGAGAAAAGAGGGTAGAGGTATTTGCTACCCTGGTGTCCTCCAATATGTATTGCGCATAATGCACAGTACTTTTCACAGATTATGTGATGATATTCGCAATAAAAAAGTGTGATTAGAATACTTGTGAACAACACTATTATGGTTGTGCAGTTAGAACATATGTGCTTTAGACTCCACCATGTCTTCTACTTTCCTGAAATGGTGCCCTACAAATGTGCTCCATGTACCTGGAGGTTTACATTAAAACAGGTACTTTGAGAGGGTATTGATGACAATATCATAAACCACACAGTTTACTCATTCAAATAACAGATAAATAACAAATAACACATCATCTTCAGCTTGGGAAATACTCTAAAACTATGGAAGTATTGTGTGAGCAGTAAATCTGTATGCTTCTCCAACAGCATATCAGTACTGTAGATTAAATGGTACTTGTAGCATTTTGGTGCATTACATAAACACAAGGTTGGAAACCACAGCCCCAGCTGCTGTGGGCAACAGTTGCATACAGTTTACGGGCTCTTAGCAGGTGGTTAACAGATATCAGCCCCCATGTAATCCTAATGGGCAACCACCCAAAAAAGTAATGTGTAATGTTACATTTTCCTTGGGTGGTGATTTTTGTGTAAGGGGTCAGTGGAAATGGCATGCTTTCAGGGCCTTTTCTAGCCTTTCGGGGGCCCTATACAAGTTCATGCTTTGGGTTCCTTGTCGCTGGGACGGACTGTGCTTTTGTGCAGCTGCAAATTCTTGTTTACACCCATGGCAGTTCAGTAAAGCCTCCCATACACCTTAAGATCAATCTGTACAATCTCCATTAGATCTACCAACAACTGTGTAGTATAGTGGCCTCCCCGATAGAATACATAGTGATTGGAAGGATTAGAAAGGTCCTCATATCACATGGTTTTGGTAGAACAACATTTGATTGTACAGAAATTGTATGAAAAGATTGTAAGGTGTATGGGGGCCTTAAGACAGGGCATTTAGGCAACATGGTATCTCCCCTATTTTGAACAGTTGGTTTCCTCTGTATGAGTTAAATGAAGACATTAAACTCAGAGTCTGATTTATTTTGTGTGTGGTAAGAGAAGATAGTGTGACAAACAACTGCCTGACTTATTCTTAATTGAGTTTAAGATCCTTAAGTTTCTGTGATTTTTTTTAAAACTTTCTTTGCAAAACTTTCGTTGTTTCTAAATGTGTTTTTACAGGATCATGATATACCTTTACATCAATAAATCAAAAAGTATTTTCACATATATGATTAATAAATGTAAAAAAAAAAAGCAAATTTATCTTAAGGCTTAAAACATTTAAATAATACACATCACAAAGTAACTGACAGAAAGAAATGATGAGACTATAGGACTTGTAATTTATTTAGACAGGAAAGCCTTAAGACACGAAAAGAGCTGTGTATGTTAATACAATTTTGTCGTTAGTTGAGAAGACAAAATAAACTCTGTATCACCTACGCAAAGTACATTTTGCTAATCTAATTGCATTTTCCGCTAGTCTTAGGCATACTAATTGACAGATATCTTTCGAGATGGATTTGAGAATTTTTTTTTCCTTAGTTAAAATTGCCATCAAATCAATAAAGAAAGAGCTAGACTTAATGGACATTTGGCACCTGCTGTTTCACGAGGGAACAGAATAAGCTGTTTTGATATGCATATTAGCTTTTGTAATTTCCTGCCAAGAATTCTGTTCTCTTTTCCCTCTCTTACTACTAAAGAAGGCCATAGTGGTCTGTCAGATGTGAGGACCTGAATTTACAAAAGTTGCTTCGGAAAGATCTATTCACCAACATGGACCAGTCAAATGGGCAGGCATGGTTGATGGGTGGTGGGGGCAGGCAGCACACCTAGGATAGCTATGCCTATCTGTATGGCATGTAGTTACTACTAGTATACCATGTAGTTACTAGCAGCTGTTTACTACCTAAAATAGGTCTGAACAGAAAAAGTTTACATTTTTATGGAGCATTTTAAAATGTTCACATGCCTTTAAAAAACCAAACAAAAAAAAAAGATGGTTAAAGCTCTTCTAAGTTGTTTGTTTACCATTGGAGTAGTCTCCTATACAGCTCATAGCATTATATTGACAGTATCCAAGGTACCATTTTCTCTGATTGCTAGTACCACAAGTGAAGTCACTATTGCGCTTATTGTTCTTGTTGCAAGGAAAGCAGTCACTGAGGACTTACAATGCTAGAATTATTCTGAAGATCAGTGTTTTCTACATTTTCTGACATGAGGTTACAAAGCTTTTCCTCCGCCAAGTTGGCTATCGCCATACTGAGCAACAATGCAGAACAAAGCTTGTTGAGTTAGTTTAAGAAAAAAATATCAAAAGTATGACTAGAGTTGATCGCGAATTCTTATAGGAAATTTTTATTGCGAATATCGTCACTTCGAAAATTTACAACGTTCTTGAATATAGTGTTATATCTTCATAATGGCGAATATTCAATATTTTTTACATCAGTACCCGGAAGTACTGTGCATTGCGTTCATAATATGTGCATGTAAGTGCAGATTTGTGCAATAAAGGTTATAATGACTGGAGATCAGGAATTCTCAAATTTACTCATTTATTGCAACTATTAGGGGAAAAGTATGCAATATTTTGCATATACGAATATTGCGTATAGGACAAGATTCCTCCTTTTAAACCCTGTATGGGTAGAAGGCCCCAAAACAGTGCTCTGACTTCCGGTCATGGCAGAGGGTCTTATACTTGGCTTAGTGATTACGGCAGCATATGAAATGACAGCCGGGGGGTACACTGCCAGATATTTTTTGACTCAACCACAGGGTCACCCCTAGATTCAGAGGTTCCCTCAATGGCTATGTCATTGGAAAAGCCTGGAGTGCTCTCTGGCATCCCAACAACAAATGTGTTTACAGTTCCAGCAGACTCAGATACAGCTGGGCACAACATCAGAATGCTTCATATATCTCTGGAAGCAACAGGGATAGTAGCACAACAAGTCCCAGTAGAGCCATCCTGTGCAGTAGATACAGCAGTTCTTACACTATTCTTACACTATTAATGCCCTTGTTACTGTCTCAGCAGGGTGGGACGATACTCCAGCTATGCTGGCAACTGTGGGAGTACCAGACGCAGCAATCCCTAGCACAAGGCTAGGCAGATCTCTGCTCTCAGCTCTGTCAACTTACATGCTGGCTTCCTCACTCTCCACAATGGCAGCCACACCATCCTCAGACTGAGACAGACAACATACAGGAGGAGCAGCCTGATCTTAAATGTGAAATGCGTTAACCCCCTCAATGCGGCTCAGCATGTCTCCTGCCGGGGTTGTAGTGTTGTCCTCACATTCCTCCTTGGAACCTTTACCCCCACTGGCCATACTGCATGCTGCACCCTCGTAGTGGCTGGACACAGTAGAAGGAATTCCTAGATTCTGAACACAGCTGAGGGATCCTCAATCTTGGACACCTGCTGTTCCATTCTGCTGCTGCAGGGCTCTCTTCTTCAGGAATGTCTCAGTGTAAGGGCCGCTTTTATCCTTCAATTAATTTAATAAACTTTTCTTGTTTCTTACTTGCATTTCCAGGGCTTGTAGTTCACTTTTCATTGATTTTCTTTGGCTGCCATGGACACATGGTCATATACAACTCTCTTACAGAGAAGCTAGCAGTGCCACCAGCTTCCTCAGGCTTATTGTCGTACAAATGCTCCACAACTTTCCCTACAAAATAATCTGTTGTCTCCCCTTCTCCAGGACCTGCAGACACATCTTCACATCTGGGGCCATGTGCCTCATCATCAGAGTCAGAGGAGCTTCCACCTGAGTCTGCCCTGGAACCAGACATTTCCCCAGTCCAGACAGGCTGACTAGGCCTGGAGGAGGCGGATCTCCAGAGAGCTTACTGCACAGATCTTCTCTCCTCCAAAGACTGATCTGACTGAGGGAGGGACATTAGATTGTAAGCTCCTCTGAGGGATAGTTATTATGTGAAAATGGTAAAAATTGTTAAGACTGGTGAGTAGACATTTGTTATCTGGTTGAAGTTTTTGAGCCCAAGATTCAAAGTTAAAATTTCAGTTCCAAATTAAATAAATAAATAAATAATAGTGTTGAGCTCGAATATTCGAATGCCGAATATTTTTCGCGAATATCGGCAATTCGAGAATTCGCCAATATCTCGAATATCTCGGCGGATATTCGCAATTCCGAATATTCGCAATATGGCCATGTATTGCGAAAATAATATTCGCATTGCGAAAATAAACATAGCATGTGACCATTCATTTTAAAGATTTTAGCGATGCGAATATGATTTTCGCAATTGCGCATATTATTTTCGCAATTGCGCATATTATTTTCGCAATCCATGGTATTACCGCGAATATTCGAATTTCCGAATATAGAATCGAATATTAGTAGAATTATTCGCGAAATATCACGAATTCGAATATTGCCTATGCCGCTCATCACTAATAAATAAGAAGAAACTCTTAAATATTATTGACTTTTCTCAAAAGCTTGAGTTGAGTAGGTAAGAACAAAAAGTAGGTAAGAACAAAAAAACAAAACAAAAACACAAAGAAATCTATCTATATAATAATACAAAGTATTAGTCACAGTCTATTACCTATGGTTGAAATAGTAGTCACAGAAAATGCAATAAACTCAGGCAAACAAATGGAAGTCAACACATTAACTGTGTCTCCATACTACCAACCTTGCTGCTTAGGTGACTGTGATTGCACATCACTTAAATTATGCACTTAGTTAATGGAGAGATACTGTATCAACTGTTATGCATGGGGAATTACACAAGTTAATGACTTACCAGAGTCAGGAAAAACATATCCTGACAGATAACTATACCATGTTACAAGCTTTGGTTACATTTAAATCAAACTTATATTTTGGTCCTCTACCAGAAGCAATAAACCAGGTTCAGTTTGATGTATGTATGTAAGTAGGTGCTTGGAGAGCTGCCCAGTCCTACCTACCCCAGGCTGGGTCCAATCCAGCCAAGTGGGGATTAAACCATCCCTCATATTTATATATATATAAAAAAAGTGTTGCATGTGCACTGCAGAATTATTTTTTCTGAACAATATGGAAAACTATCCAAATTACTTAACTTAAAATATTTAAAAAATGATTCTAGCCAAAACCTTTTTAAAAATAAACCAATGCAAAATTCTGCTGTTGTCCCTGAACCGGAGGTGCGAAAACATTTTATATTGGGGACCTCTGTCAAGGAGGCAATCTCCCCTCACTAAAACATGTCTTCTCTAGTGATGAGCGGCATAGACAATATTAGAATTTGTGATATTTTGCGAATAATTCTACTAATATTTGTGAATATTCAAGTGTTTGGCCATGAATTCCAAGAAACATATTCACAATCATAATCACATTGCGATTACCTTCAAAATGAATGAATTTTGCATTAATATAAAAATAAATAAAATCGCAATCCATGGCCATAAACTTCCCAATGCATAATATTGCGAATATTCAACATTGCGAACATGTGGTGTGGTTGTGGCTTCTTTTTTTGAATATTTATTACTGAACATTTTACAAAACAGATACTACAATACCAAAATAGAGATAAAGAAAGAGGGCGAAACATCGCAATATTGAATCTGAGATGGGTAGCGGCCTCTCGACTTTACTTGCATGAGTATATAAAGTAGTCCAAGTCCTCCTGGGCTCATGGTAATGGTGAACAGTCTCTATAGAGGGAGATTAATACCCAATGAGAAAATACAACAAAAAGTTAAAATATCTGACAGTAGGACCATATTTTGAAGTAGTAGAGCAACACTTTCGCTAAAAGAAAATAGATGAGAGTATAGAAAAGTGAGAAAAAGATGCATAAAAAATAATGGTTATGGCTTCTTTGATGTCCTAAATGTTTTTGCTACCATGGCACGGACGAGAGATTTTCTGCAGTGTACCCCCATTGTACCCCCATTGACAAGCATTGGAGTGGTAGGTAGTAATTGTTTTTACTACTGCCAGCTTATCAAAACCACATTCGCTATTGTAGAAGGATGGTGATATCAGGGTGGTAGATGCTGATAAATGGTAACAGGCAGCTGCTGGATGAATCATGACTGTTATCGGCTCAGACAATGGTACATCTGAATGCAATATTGCACAAAAATAATAATGTATATATTATTATATTTATATAATTACTCTCAATTAACAGACCAAAAAATAACTAACTTTTTGGGGGAAATAACCATTAGTGTTGAGCTCGAATATTCGAATTTCGAATATATTCGTAGAATATCGGCTATTCGAGAATTCACAAATTTCGCGAATATGGCGGCGGATATTCACAATTTCGAATATTCACATTGGGATGCTTATGGGCATGGATTGCGAATATATATTAGCAACGTGAAAATAAATAGCACATGACCATTCATTTTAAATGTACTTACGAGGCGATTATAATTGTGAATCTAGAAAAACGCGCAATTGGGAATATTCACGAATATAGAATCGAATATTAGTAGAATTATTCACAAGATATCATGAATTTGAATATTCGCTCATGCTGCTCATCACTAATAACCATCTCTATGTGCTAGTTTTTTGATTTTGAACATTAAAGTCCAGTTCATAATGACCAACTGCGTTGGCTAACCCATCTGCAAATATATTTGCAGGTTGTATTATTTCACTCAATTATCTCACCAGAAAATAACTGTCACTTTTTTGGGGAAATAGCCATCTCTATCCTAATGTATTAGCTTTATGATTTGAACCTTAAAATCCAGTTCATATTTACCAACTGCGGTGTCTAACACATCCGCTTATATACTTGCTGGTTGTATCATTTCCCTCTTGTAGCACAACAGGTATAAAATTAGCTAATTTACCAGCTAAAAATATAGAGACCCCAGGCTGATTAGTTTTACCACTTTGAACTTGCACTCTGTGGCCTTCTGCAACAATACAGAGGACCGAATTAATTACAGCCCAGAGACCATATCAATCCAGGCAGTAAGAGCAATGCCTTCTCACACACTGCGATCCGCCCCTTTATTGTCTCCATTGTGATTCTTGTCATTATAAAAACAAAGATTGGGGAATGTCAGATTGATTGCTGGCATATAACACATGACCTTTGTGCACAAATAATTATTTTCATTTGTGAACTAAAGGCAAATCAATTAGAGACTAGAGAGCGAATCTTTGTTCTTTCAATTACTGATGTTGCTGTTGATATCCCTCGAGTGCTATCGGTGATAAAGAAAAGGGGGACATGAATTTGAATAATGAATAATAATATTTACAGCCGAAAAGCCACAATTCCCTGAATATCAATAGGTATTGTGTAAGTGTGGAGGGGGGATTATTAGCTTTGTTACATACATAATGATGGCGTATGACCAGAATTCAATATTCCACACTCATACTGACTTGGAGGAACTGGAATTTGACTTGCTGACCTACAGCCAGTGGTCTGTTTATAAAAGTTTTTTAACATTGTAGATTTAAACAACTTTTAATCATGAAGTTCATGTTTTCTAAATGAATTACATTTGGAAAATATGTAAAAGTTGGTATGAAAACATTGCTCTGAAACCTTCAATACAGGAGGCGACCAGCATCTATCTATCTATCTATCTATCTATCTATCTATCTATCTATCTATCTATCTATCTATCTATCTATCTATCTATCTATCTATCTATCTATCTATCTATCTATCTATCTATCTATCTATCTATCTATCTATCTATCTATCTATCTATCTATCTATCTATCTATCTATCTATCGATTCAGCATCTAAAGTTGTGTTCATTGAGTTGCAAACGATCGATAAACAAATGTTTTTTTTATTTTTGCATTGCGAACGATTGTTCATCGATCACACGCAAATTGATTAAGTTTAGGTGTACCTTAACAACCTGTTAGGAATACTTAGATTTAAGGCTTGCATCTGTCTACATGCCATACAGTATAGTCTGTAGTGATAGACAAATGGCGGACAAGGCGCACAGTTCGGCCGCAAACATAACTAGTGTTGAGCGAGAATAATCGAAATTTGAATATATTCAACAAATATCCGTCATTCGAGAATTCGCAATATTTCGCGAATGTGCGCACAGATATTTGCAATGGCGGATATTCATCATATTATGCTTCAACATTTTTTACCGGCATACATAGCGCATATGTGTGCGCATTGCGAATGGATATGCACAATACACACTTTGCTCGTACTGGCTAAGATCACAGAATGAGGAAGAGAAGCTGTAAAGCTACATTGCGAATCTTTGTGAATCTTTGCGCACGGCCATGCGCAATGTAAGGCAATAGAATACAGACGATTTAAATTTTATGAATTTAGAATATTTATTTGTATATTTGCGAAATTACACGAATTCGAATATACCATATGCTGCTCAACACTAAACATAACATGTTTTCTTCCCCCAGTGAACAGCACGGGTGTTTGACCCACCCGGGAAGTAGGTTACTATTTTTCCGCTGGCCAGATCAGGAGCAGAAATATCCGGCCAGTGGAAGATTTATTTAAAAGAAAACCGGGAACTGTGTGAGTGGCGTCACTTCTGGATTTTTCGATTCAAATTCAGATGTTTTTTAAAAGTCTGATCCATCTGTTTTAGGACGGACCTGGCCGAAGTTCGGCCATCACTAATAGGCCGAATAAATGAACCAATTTAAGTGATCACCCCCTAACATTGCTTGTAGTGGCACAAACACAGATCTTCTTCTTTTCCTAATAAAAAAGAAGACTGAAGTTACTTTGCCTTTTTACTAAAACTTTCCGATTCTTAATTTGGCAAGCACAAATTCTTGTGAATAGATGTGTCAGGTCATTTTTCAAGCAGTTCTGTTATTTTTTTTTTTAAAAGCTGAAGAAGATGCGGCAGAAAAAAAGTAACACTGTTTTCTTAACGTAGAACATAACAGGCCACTTTTGTCAGCTCATTACACTGGTTGCACCCGTTGCATTGATTTCTCATCCATGACATTTTGTGTCATCTAGAAAAACATGGCATTTCATATGACATCAACAGAAAAAAAAAATATCTGTCGTCCAATTACAAAAAAAAAAGATGTAATTTATTGAAGGATTGGATGTTGGCCCAAATGGAGAACACCATTGTGTTTCCCACAAGCAATTTAATTTCATATTTTCGGCTTCGAGGCACGCTGTGTTTTTAGACAGCGCCGGTCTATTAAGCTGCTAATTTATCTACTGTTGTGAAGGCCTCTGCAAATGTTACTTTATAAATAATAGACCAGTGATCCATAACCACCTTCTATGTACTAGCATAGAGCCTAGTGCAGCTAATAGAGAAGAACGGCTGGTTGCTAGGTGCCTGAATGCCGCCTGCCTATTTCGCAACTGATATAGTTTTGTCTCCCTGCTAAGATGACAAAACTGTAATTAGGGTTTAATCAAGAGTTACATTAGTGCCACGGTTTCCTGCGGGCTGACTTTTGTTGCTCACCAGCAGTTAAGTGCATCTGCCTGTGTTTACCAGTTCTCTGGAGATTTAGAAATTTATTGCCATATTTGCAGGAGGAGAGAAAAAAAAAGAGAAGGCGACGGTACCAAGAGCCAAGAGATCATGGAGAAAAAAAGTAAATAGAATTCTCATAATTAGCCATCGCACTTTAGCGTTTTAAGAGCCGCCTTATCAAAAGCGGTTATTTTATTGAACAAGTCAGTGGTAGGCATTTCATTTGATAAAAAATGGAAATAGATTTTCTTTTTTTTTTTAATGAAAAACACAGATTAACAGTGGCCATTGGCGTATTTAGTGTTGGTTTTGACCTTTAGAAAAGAATAACCGTCCCAAAAAAGCTTTATAACAAAGGTCATTATTATTTTATAATGTTTAAAGGAAAATAAAGCTTTAGTTAGTGTATTGAAATATTTCTATATAATCAAAATCTATCATCTACTAGTAAACTGTACCCAATGGCATGACTTTGGGGACTATCACAGAACATGAAATTCAAATCAAATGCATGCTAATTATTTATTTTATTGAATCAGTTGCACACCACAAAATGTGAAAATCATGTTTTATATTTGAAATTTTTTCAAGAATGTTGTCCAACGTGTTTTAGCACTTGGTTTTCACAAGGTCAACATCAAGGACTTTCTTTAGGTTAACATCACATAAAGGTAAGATTTAAAGTGCATTACAGGTAGTCAAGAGTAACTCAATAGATATTGTAATATAATATGTTGATTACTCATTACATTTTATAATATATATTATTATTTAGTCCATATGTATTTTCTTTTGGATTATTATATCTTAAGTTCTCCCTCCCCTTATGGATACCTCAAGCTAGACCACATATGGAAGTGATGAGCCACCCATTATCACCACACACTGAACCTCAACTGAAAAGACCTAGGGACCGCACAGGGCTGCTCTATAGGTTGGCCTGCAACATGATTGTAATTTCATCAAATACATTTAACAAATATATATTTCCTGTTGTCCTTTTTTCTTTTTTAATATCATTCATATTCATCTTTGGTTTTGGTATTTAAATGTGATATTTCTAGTAGTGTTGAGCTCGAATATTCGATTTTCGAATATTTAGCTTGAATATCGCTATTTCGCCATTTGGCGAATATCCGCGAACATATCATCGGATATCCGACGCGATCGCAATTTCATAATCGCAATTTTATAATCGCAATTTTATAATCGCAATCCATTGCAATGAATGGAATCGCGATTATATAATCGCAATGCGATTTGTTAAAACGGAAATGACGGATATTCTCCCAGTCGAATATCTGAGCTCCATTGACTTGCATGCATTGTGCATATTTGATCGCAATTGCGATTTTTAGATAGCAATTCATGTCGTAAGTGCGGATATTCGAGATTACGAATATGGAATCGAATATTATGGCGGATATTTGCGAAATTACGCGAATTCGAATATTGCCTAGTCGCTCATCACTAATTTCTAGTCACATCTCCAAAGACCCTAAAAGTTCTCCTGCTGCTTTTTACTTCTACTAAAGCTCTTCACAATACCCACCACTACATTATGAGCATGCTTGGTTCTAGCTGTCATTCTCTTTCTGTCACTTGACCGGGATAGGGTCATTCCAGCTCCACTACAAGTATTAGCCTTCAAGAAGCCTTCAAGAGATCGTAGGTATGGTGAGTATAGGGGACTTCGGTGGGGGTGTCTTGAAGAGGCACTGTAACCTTTCCCTGCATATTGATAAGAGTAAGTATACATTCATCAAGTTATTCTTTGATTTCTTTTTTCCAGCGTAAGGATCTATAGAAGTTCAGGTGTGGATAAATACATATCTTGCTAGGTCGTGGGGCAATTTTATCAATGTTCTGCTGTTTGTTTTGTTATAGTCTGGAATTTTACTGTAGCCCACCTTCATAATGTAAGAGGTCATTTCTAGGTAGAGATGGTCAAATTTTTTGACTAGCTGACTTTGTGAGCTGATTGCAAAGCCTCTCAAAATGGTATCATCACCAAAATTGCTGGGGATGTAGAAAAGGGTTATGAAAACATTTGGAAAAAAAACGCTTTGCCTAAAATAAGTTCAAAATCAAAGTCGAAATTCTGATTTTCGACATTTTAACTTGACTTTGAACTTAATTTGTGCAAATACTATTTGTGTTAGAGACATACTTTTTTTGTAGTGTACCCCCAACCCTTCTCTACATCACCAGCAAGTTTGGTGATGATAACTTGTTCTGGGGCTTCGTAATGTACCAGGTACCACTGACCAGGTGATGGAAGAACATCTGCTTGACTGGACCAACTGTACCTAAATAAGGGTTCTTTATGTCTCTACAAATGAAACACAAAATTAGAAAACATAACAAAACAAGGGGCTGCTTCTTTACACTTAAAACCAATAAAACCTATGATTTCAAATGAAATTAAATAAAATTTTAATTAAATAAAACTTACCTTTAAAAAATAGTTCAAAGTAATTCCAAAATCCTAAGACAATATTCTAACCTTCTCTGCTCTCGTCTGTGGCGCCATGTTTATTCCTGTATAACGTCCAGCCTTGTGGGGTATTAGCTGCGGTAACATGTATGGAGGCTAATAGATACATTGTTTTCAATGGGAAAATATAGCTCCGTAGGCTTGTAAAGGAGCAGTGGTGAGAAATTCAAGATGACATCCCAAAAATAAGGAGTTTGCCAGTGAGGAACATAAAGTACATAAGGGGAGTTTAGATGCGCTTTCAATAAACCTATAAGTATAAAATACATGATTGACTAATATTGCTGATTAGTGATATATGGTTTCTGGTTTCATAGTTAAATGCAGTGGTTCCCAAACTGGGGGGCGGGCACCCCTGGGGGTGTGCAAAGGTATTCCAGGGGGGCGTTGGCCCTCATTCATAATCTGTGTTTAAATAGGGAGGGGGCTCAATAAATTTGCTTAAATAGAAAAGGGGGCCCTGCAGGGAAAGTTTGGGAACCACTGGTTAAATGATTCACCAACCTGGAGCACATACAAAACGTACATTAGATGTTTCAATTCTATGACCTCCTAGTTAAGTTTGAAATTCTGGATGTAGGACCCATACATGTAAATTAAAAAGACCAGAGTATTGGAAGATCACAAATGTTTATTTCATGCCATGTTAACATCTTCTGCTAGTTTTGAGAAACAAGTTCAATTATTACTTCATTATCTACAGACAAGTTCTGTAAATCAGGTTATTTTGCTCTTTCAATCAATTTCTTAGAATATAATGGGAATTTCAATTATATTTTCTTTAAGCCAAACTACCACAAGAAACTCATGTTTGCATGAATGGCACTTGTGCTGATAATAGGGATATTAGGGATGGCATAAAAAAAACAAAAGAAAGTTCCCTCACAGCCCCTCCTCTCTTCCTGGCTCTAATGACATGCTGTGCCCCTAGAAGAGCCCAACGTGTCTGAGCACAGTGACAGCTAGGTAAATCCCTAATCTCTGCTCTCCATTGAAATGAACACAGACAAATTGGTTTATAAAAAAACATTATAAACACTCCCAGTGGCCACTCATAATATTGAACCCTGAGTTAACCCCTGGAAGCGTGACTTATAAAGATGGAATCTCTCATAATACTCCAGGAAATAGCAGGTTTTTTTTTAATTTTGGAATCATATTAACTCATAGGTAAGTTAAACTTTAATTTTACATATATATATTAGATTTTGAGTATACATCCGCTTTAATTATTCCAACATATGATATTAAATGTGTTCACTTCATTGAGACTCAATCAACATGATTTATTGCATCATTTCCAAGTAGTCATGGGCAAACATCAACCACGTCCATTCGCAAACAGGCAGATCTAAATTTTAGAAGTCAGACGTCCGCCTGTTCGCGGTTAACTTCAAATTCCGTGCCTGCTCACATGAAAATTTGAATCAGAAAAACAGGAAGTGACATCACTGACGTTACTTCCGGTACATGGAACGTACAGTTCCTTATTCCAATTACCAGAAGTGACCTCACTTTTGTTTTTTAAAGCTGATATTAGTTTTCCGGACGGATCTTTCTGCGCCTGATTTTCTTTCTTGCTGGCGAATGGGGCGGGTCGAACATTCCATGTTTCCATCACTATATCCAAGTAAGGGGGATTAATATCAGACTCAGTTCAGATCCTAATGTTTTACCTAGACAAAAGAGAAACAAACAACCTATATATAACTAGGGCTTAGGGTTTGTTTACAAAGACAGTTTTAATCATTTATTAGGGGAACATTCACACATCGTTTACTGGGTTGCCGACAGTAAGCACCCACCTACCAACCCTTGTATCCCAATTTGTGTTTAGAAACAACCCCATGATATCCATATTGGGCAGATGCCCAAAAAACGAATAGGGGGAACTGTCCTGTGTTTCTGCAACTCTTTTCAGGAGTCTGGGTCAAAAGCCTACTAACTGTCCAAAGTCTGAATACCCAATAAAAACATGGGTTTTTATTAGAAAGATGGAGTCCCTGAAAAAAAAATTATGAGAAAGATGGAGTCCTTGAAAAAATGTTTTACAGGGATCAATGTTTGTTTTTTAATTTATTCAACAGTGAATTAATGTGTACTTACCTGTCAATCTTGCACAAGCCTTGCTTGCTCTTAAATCACTCCACACCTCCTGTCCCACTTGCATTACCAACCTGGTACATAAATATACCCCTAACTCCCCGCTCCGCTCCTCCAGTGCCCTACTAATCACCATTCTCATAACATCAGTAGTGTTGAGCTTGAATATTCAAATGTCAAATATTTTTTGCCAATATCTCGAATATGTCGGCGGATATTCGCAATTCCGAATATTCGCGGTATGGCCGTGTATTGTTAAATAATATTCACATTGCGAAAATAAACATAGCATGTGACCATTCATTCAATACATGGTCATACTGCGAATATTCGAATTTCCAAATATAGAATTGAATATTAATAGAATTATTAGCGAAATATTGCGAATTCAAATATCGCCTATGCCGCTCATCACTAAACATCAGCACATGGGTGGCCTCAATACTTCTCTAAGGCTGCTCCTACTCTCTGGTAGTGATGAGCAGCATAGGCAATATTCGAATTCGTGATATTTTGCGAATAATTCTACTAATATTCAATTATATATTCGGAGATTCGAATATTCGTGGTAATATCATGGATTGCGAAAATAATATTCGCAATTGCAAAATCATATTCGCATTGCGAAAATCTTTAAAATGAATGGCCACATGCTATGTTTATTTTCGCAATGCGAATATTATTTTCGCAATACATGGCCATATTGCGAATATTCGGAATTGTGAATATCCGCCGAGATATTCGAGATATTGGCGAATTCTCGAATTGCTGATATTCGCGAAAAATATTCGGCATTCGAATATTCGAGCTCAACACTACTCTCTGGAACCCTCACCCCATTAAACTCTCACCTACCCTTCTTCTCACCCCTAAAGCTGGGCACACATGGCTCGACTTTCCTCCAGATCGAGGAAGCCCGACGGTGGCGCGATGACATCATCAGCCGACAAGCTAGCCCAATATTGAGCAGCAGCACTTCTGCAGCGGCCCGCCCATATGATACCCTTAGTCCCCATCCAAAGTGATAAAACTCAAACAGGGTTTTCCAACATGTTGGAACCCTGTTCGACCAAAGGCTGGGTGGCTCGAATTTTAAATGGATTCAAGCCCAATTGAGCTCCGTGAACGTGCACAGCGCTCGATTGTGCTCGAATCTATTAAGAAATTGAGCCGTGTATGCCCGGCCTAACATCACAACCATGCCAGTCCGATCCCCTCTACCTATTGTATACTCTGTACTCCAACCTATTAGATTTTTAGCCTGATAAGGCAGGATCCTGTGTCATAACCTGTATCTGTGCGTTATCTTGTGTTGCATCTCAACTCTAATATATTGTACAGCGATGCGTAACATGTTGGCGCTATATAAATAAATGATCATAATAATAAAGGATTATATATTATATATAAATTAAATATTTTAAATCAATACAAAAGTTCACTGAATTCCTCGCTATAAAAAAAGCGAACTATGTAAGGTAATATTTAAATCTTAATATCACTTTGGGATCAAATAGTGTACCCAAAAGCAGCTCTACAACTACAGAGGCAATTTTGTCCTCCACAATTACCTTGATTGAACATAATCTGATTTTGACTGCTTTATATATTTGTGTGAATGTCTAATTTTATGTAAGGTTTGATGGAGGTTGGCAGATAAATTAGGTCAAAACACAAAAGAGGAAACGGCTAATAAAAAACAAAATGGGACATTATTAAAAAAATTTAAATTCAAAATTGTCCTCCACTTTTCCCTTAGCCAAGGCTTTGATGAAAATTGTTTATTGCATGGTTAAGTTTCTGTCTAGAAGGCATCTTTCGAGCTTTGAAGATGTTTCTGTAGACTAAGAAATCTAAAAAAAAAAAAGAGAAAAAAAAAATTGTGCAAATTGCAGTGCTTTTCTATAATTTTATAAAACAGGGTGCTTCAGGATAAATTATACTAGCGGACCCTATCTTCTCTCACAAAACACATGTAAAATACCTGTAATTTAGTCATTTCAAGGCGTGCATGAAAAAGGTAATAAACACAAACAGCAACATAGCTATCTTAGTTTGCAGACAGACTGTACAAATGAATAAAAGTATCAGGCTTTCGAAAATTAGCCCAAGGTCCAGAAAAATAAGAAAAACAACATACAATTGCCAAAATGTCTAAGGCGCGCTCTGATTGAGCCATAAATTGTACGCGGGATTCAGTCGAAATCAAGCCATTAAAATCCTATTTTGTAGTGATCTGTAGTCTTATTTTTCTAAAGTCATCGCCATTAGAGGTGACGTTGTCATGTTTTTAAGATTTATGTAAATTCTGACTGCTATGTAGGTGATGTGTGTGCTACAGATCTTGGGATTAAATAAAGTGAACGACTTTATATTGCTTTTTATTTACTGTTTATTCTTTGCATTAAATAATGTACGTTTGTCTGGTTGTTTTTTGTACTATGCTCTGTAGTGGGGTGCCTAGTGAAATATTCTTGCTAAATGTTTTTCCATTGTTCCTGTTGAGCCCTCAGCATCTGTAAGCAGGAAGTGATCTCATCCCTAACCAGGGAGTGATGTCATCCCGGAAAGCACATGGCCCTGAGAATTCTTGTGAATCTCCTTTAAGCAGGGTACAGACCTGCAGATATGGGCCAGATCGATGGCTGCTTCGAGCACCGTGCATGCTCACAGCCATCTATCTGGCCCATATTATATGCTCCCATCACTCCATCAAAAACAGCCATATCGTACATGACCGTAAATACGGCTGATGTCCGATGCTTTGCATAGAGACCGCTAGTCTTTAGACCGCATAGGGACCGCAAAGCTTTAGCTGAGCTGGGGAGAACAGAGCTGTTTCTCCCTGGTTCCCCGATATCTGACAGCAGCGTGATGACGCCATCACGCTGCTGCGGGGTACATCGGACGGCTCCAATATCGAGCCGTCTGTACCATGCCTTAATGTGAGTATCTTGTCTTTAACCTCCCTAGCGCACTGCCCATACCGTGCTGTTTTTAACAGCACGGTACGGGCAATCGCGGCAGTGTACACAGTACAGAACTGGAGAGGCAGTGTACACAGTACACTGCCTGCAATTCCCCCCCTCCCCCCGCCTCTCTCCACACAGCCGGCATCATTAATGATGTCAGCTGTGTGGGCTGGAAATCCTGCGCTCCTCCATTAACATGGAGGGCTATGGCACCGCTCACCCCCCGCCCCCTTCCGCGTCACTGTGACGCGATCGGTGACGCCGCGCAACCCCGGAAATGCAGCTGGTAAGAGAATCGCCGTAGCTTTCCGGGGATATGCGGCATGCACGGGAGCCCAGCTCATCCAGAGTTTGTTCTTCACACAAACTCTGGACGAGCTGGGCTCGTCACAACCGATAGGAAGGTTAATGTGAGTATCTTGTCTTTTGTTATTTTGTTATTTTATTTTATATTATATAACCATTTGCAGTACCTTACTTTGTTGTACAAGGTTGTGCGCCTCATGTCCTTATTCCTATATACCTAGTGAAACAGCTTGTTCTACTCAAGCAGGGATAGTCCCCTTGAAGAACATTCTCCATGATCTCTCAGGGACCTGCCTGTATATAAACCCCCTTTCCCCATGATGTCTATGCTCAGAATGGCCACACTTGATGAGGCAGAGTTAAAGCAGATGTGTACTTTAAATCTAAAAAATATACAGTGGGTACGGAAAGTATTCAGACCCCCTTACATTTTTCACTCTTTGTTATATTGCAGAAATTTGCTAAAATCTTTCTTTTTTCCCCCCACATGAATGTACACACAGCTCCCCATGTTGACAGAAAAAACACAGAATTGTAGACATTTTTGCAGATTTATCACATGGTCCTAAGTATTTGGGGATCCTATGCCATTCCTCAATGCAGACCCTTTCCAGTTCTGTCAGGTTGGATGGTGAACTTTGGTGGACAGCCATTTTTAGGTCTCTCCAGAGATGCTCAATTGGGTTTAAGGGCTCTGGCTAGGCCATTCAAGAACAGTCACGGAGTTGTTGTGAAGCCACTCCTTCGTTATTTTAGCTGTGCTTAGGGTCATTGTCTTGTTGGAAGGTAAACCTTTGGCCCAGTCTGAGGTCCTGAGCACTCTGGAGAAGGTTACTGTATACTTTCTGTACCCACTGTATATGTAAAATTGCAGGGGCTGCACGGTGGCTCAGGTGATTAGCAGTCTGGCCATACAGTGCTAGTGTCCTAGGTTCAAATCCCAGCCTGAATTTGCAAGGAATTTGCATGTTCTCCCCGTGACTGCGTGGGTTTCCTCCAGGGGCTCTGGTTTCCTCCCACACTCTAAAGACATGCTGATGGTTATTTCGCTTCCCAAAAAAGATTCTCCTATGTTAGTTAGTGTTGAGCTCGAATATTCGCCATTGGGATGCTTATGGGCATGGATTGCAAATATATATTTGCAATGCGAAAATAAATAGCACATATGACCATTCATTTTGAAGGTAATCGTAAGGCAATTTGCACATATATTTTCGAAATGTGCTCGCATTGCGAATATTCACGAATATCAAGTTGAATATTAGTAGAATTTTTTGCGAAATATAGCTAATTTGAATATTGCCTATGCCGCTCATCTCTAATGTTAGTTACCTATGACAAAAGCCCACCATACATGTTTAGATTTTTCGGCCGATCGACCACGAGTGATGATGTCATCACACGTGGTCAATCGGCCAAACATTGGGTACAAGATGGACAGGCACCCTCTGTGAAAGGGTATGTCTCCACTCCACTGTGTTCTCAGCCCCCCTGCGCTAAGCACATACCTTTGACAGAGCCAATCCTCATTACCTGTCTGCAGCAGAGGCTGTTCTTATCCTGCCGATACGCTGTCTCCAGCTCCTCCGATATCGGGCAGCAGCGCAATGACATCATCACGCTGCTGCAGGGAACCTCGAACGGCTCCAATATCAAGCCGTGTGTTCCCTGCTTCAGACGTACATTGATGGATTGTACCTCTAAACAATGTCCATTGAGCGAAAAACCGATCCGTGCATTGCCAGCTTTAGCTAGGAAAAGGCAGATCGATTGTACCACCACACAATGTGGTAGATTCAAACCTGATCAATTCCTTTTCTAATGGCTGCCATACACACCCCAATGGGTGCAGACAAACCAGTCCCGATATGCTCCGGGATGCAAACGTGATGACGTCATCACGTTTGCACCCCGGTGCATTATGGGGCCCCTTCAGTCGGCCGGCACCCTTTGTGTGCCGGCCATAAGCTTCAATGAAGACTCCAGTCTACATCCACTTGATGTTCGATCCATATGATCAACTTAAACAATTGATTTTTTATGTTGATTGAATAAAAACATCGATCTGGAGCCCGGCGAGAGGCCCTCACCAGAAAAGCAGAATAGCATGCTGATTTGCATCAAGATACTCTGAGATACGTAGATATCCCAGTATTGTTATCCCAGTGTGGTGGTCTTTCCTTGCCAGACTCTGGATCCCTCCATTACAGAAGGCATGGAACCACGTGCCTCGTTGACTGAGACTCTGAGTGAAAGGGACATGCAAGTAGCTGATTGAAATGATCTCCTGTTAAGCTGGGCATAAATGTTTAGTTTTACCTAGGACTCTCTGGCAGATCGACTGTGTGTGATGGCGTCATCGTGCAGAGAATAGGCCGCACACCCTCTGTGTGCCAACACTTACTTTGGATGAAGTGCTTGTCCCCATCCAAAGTAATAAAATCGTTCTAAAATGTAAGGACATGTCTGTTAAATATTAGATCTTTCTCCAGGCCAATTTTTTTGGCCAAATTTAGCTTTTAAACATTAGATTCGGAGATCGACCGTCATGGCCTAATCTAAATGTCTATGGCCAGCTTTGAGCTCATTTTACACTGTCTTTTTTCGAGCTGATGCGGACTGAAAACAGGGGGGGCGGGGGAAGGAAACACAACATCCCTTGATGTGGGAAGCCTTGTGGAGTACTATGAAGGGATGGATCTGCTTGTAGGAATGAGGCTTGAGATTGTAAAAAGGAAATGGACACCTATGGCTCTGTCTAATGAACGGGTCGTCTACATATATTTGGCCAGTTCTCTTTGCCCCTAATCACAACAGTTTGTAGCATTGTAGCATTTTGTATTTGTAGCAATGTATGACCCTGACTTATCTAGAAGATGATGGACTCACACCAACCCCATCATTTTGTGTGTTTACATTTTTAGGAGAGTTGGCAACTTGACAAGTTGGAGACTGTGGGGTATTTTTCTATATTGTATTGTTTTCCCTTGGTACTTGCCTCCATTGGCCATTCTTGAGTTCTGGGTTTTGTTCAACAAAATCTTAATTATGTGAGCTTCAGAACAATAAAAATAGAACTTCAACTTCTACTGAAAAGAATTGCATTGTACATAATAATGGCAGAGGGTCTTGGCTGCCTGGAAGAGGTACCATGTTCAGAGATGTTTTATCTCCTCTTAATGGTGATATTTATGCAGGACCTTATTGTGCCCCAATTCCCTTTCTACCTCCAGAGCATGTTCCAGCATTATTTTTAAACTTTTTTTCTGGGTTCCAATTGAACAAACATGGGGAAATTTGGCCATGTGAGTCCATTTCTCAGCTAATGAATTATTGTATTCTATTGAAGGAAAGGGAGAAATCTTATTTAAAGCCACTGGACTTGCTGAAGTTTTCTTGAAGACATTTTGTTAGTCATCCAACAGTTCTCATTTCAGGAGGACTTGATCCATTCTCAATTGAGAACGCCAGGTGTATGGCTAGGGAAACATCCTTACCCCCCAGCAGTATTCCCTTATGTGGCTTGGGGTAGATTTCCATTACCAATGAGGGTAACCCCAGTCTACATATGAGTTGGCTTACCTTCTTCAGTAGTGCTTGTGCCGTCCTATAGTGTCTTCTCCCTTCGGGCTCATCATTCAAACCACCTCCCTGCCATCAGTGATGACACCAAAGGTGATG
Source organism: Ptychadena robeensis (assembly GCA_036250615.1). Classification (NCBI taxonomy): domain Eukaryota; kingdom Metazoa; phylum Chordata; class Amphibia; order Anura; family Ptychadenidae; genus Ptychadena; species Ptychadena robeensis. The sequence goes on from CM070032.1 coordinate 20,677,127, forward strand.
GGGGGGGGGGGGGCACCCTTGCCATATGCCTGTACTGTAAGGCATGTAAAAGTGTCCCGGGTCGTCACATCCCTGGTGTCAGTGAGGATGTTGGAAATGTGTACAGAGGGGGAAAGCGGGCAATAACATGGTCTTTACATGTCGGTTTACAGAAATAATTGAACCACTAAGGTTTACAAAAGTGGGGGGGGGGGGGGGGGGGGGGAGAAAACCTCAGCAAGTCCTCTTGCTTTGACATACTACTATAATTATAATATTATCTGGGCAAAAAAGAATCTTCACATACATCTGATCTTTACTCCAATAAATAGTAAGTCTAGTATATTAAATGAACTTTAAGAAAAACAAAAGACTTACATTTTTAGCATAGAGTCATTTATGATTCTTTGATTGAACTCAGGGTAAATCTGAAAATGTCAGTATAGTGGAAATAAATAAACAACTTATTAATTTGGAGAATGGTCATGTTACCCCAGTGATGAATGATTAGCATTTCCAGCAGATGTGATAAAGGATTTCTTGCATCTTAGTCCCCCAGGGTTGGGCTGTGCACAAAAGGCAGACTGAGTGAAGTGGGTGAAGATGAGTATTTAATTTCATCACATTTTACATGATTTCCTAAAAGGATTTTATTTGTGAATATTGCTTTGTTTGAAAGGAAAAGTAAAGTCTGCATAAAGTGCCTATAGTGAAAGATGAAATCCACTCTTTGTTAGTTTACCTTTCCATGTTTGCTCTTTTAAGCTTGGCACTGTCCTAATTTGACCCTCTCACCTTTTGATGGCATTCATTCTAAATGTACTCAAAACAGGGCACCAATATAGGAATATTTAATGACTTTCTGACTACCAAAGAACACAATGAAATGTCCAATCACTGGGCAATTAGTCAAACATAATTTGGAAATACGAATTGGTGCCAGATATAGGGAGACAAGGTCCACCCATACCCACCAGTCCATGAGAATACAAATTGATTCAAAGTGAACAGAGACAGGTGACGGCCAATGGAAATTCTGCTCCCATGCAACCCTCTAGTTTTTTCTTTACTCAATACTACTTCCAATAGAGTTCCAATTCAGAGTTCCTGCTGGCTGTTAGTCAGAATTAAATCTTGGAGTGTACCCAGTAGGAGTGGGAAGGCCCAATCAGTTTCATTCTCCCACTCCAGAGCCTGGGGCCCTGTAACCAAACAAATGGCAACCCTGGTTGCTCCTATTTATCCCTGGACTCCTCACCCGGAATACATAAGGGACCATAGCCCATATGGGGAGATATATCAGCCATCCCTTAGAATTTTCTACACTAGAAAGACCTTATATGGCTGACTTGCCAAGAACACCAACAATGAACATATTTAATGCTACATCACAAGAACATCCACACTCCAACTTCTTTATTGTTTAATCGACATGTGTACTGTACGACACCAACTCTCCAGGGGATCTCCTCACGCTGACCAGTTTCACTCCTACTGGAGCTTACAATGCAATATTAATAAGCTTAAAGCAGACTCCTTACAAGCTTTACATCAGCAACATTGGTCAAAGCCAAGCCTTCCACTTTCCTCAAATACTTGGTCAATTGGTCAATCTGTTGATGCTCCTCATAATTTCCTACAAGTTTGGCCAGTTTAAAATGAACCCTCATTGGAGTAGAGTGGAAGGCATGGCTTTGGCCATGGCGACTCATGCAGAAGTTATACATCATTTTCTTTTTCTCATTAGCTGCATTGACATGTAAGATTAGGGATGGTCAATGAGACACTGAAATTTCAACATTTGCATGGAAATATATTTAAATTGTATGCAAACAGAGCCAATCAAGTATAGCAGCTGATGTGTTTAATTGGCTCGTTTTCAGCCTGCCTACAATGTCCATGTATTTGCATGCAATTGTTGAAATTTTTGTATTTCATTGACCATCTCCTGTAAGCATCTTGTGCCTGAAAAGTATGCTTGCCCATCATAGCTTTTCTCCCTTTAGGGCTCCTCAATTTATTCATCTGCTAGAATTTCTTACTTTTTCTAGATCAGTGACTTCAGCTATTGGGTTGTTGATGTATTCCTGAATATGTGACACACTATTATAAAAACTATTGTTAACAAAAAGTTTTATGGTAACTTTAGAAAGGGTTTACTTCAATGTTAAGGCTTTCCAGTACCTTACCTTCATGAGAATATCATTAGAGATAGTGGAATTTTTCAACCTACTAACTTTGTCAGCTGATTGCAAATCCCCTGAACATGGTATCCTCACAAAAATTGCTGGAGGTGTAAGGAAGGGCTGCTCTAGCACATGCAGATTTGCATAAATTAAGTTGAAGTTAAATTCCAAATTTGGACTTTAACATTTTTTACTTGACTTTGAACTTAATTTGTTCAAAAACTATTTGTGTTAGAGTCATACTTTCTTTGTAGTATACCCCAACTCTTCTCTACATCTCCAGCAAGTTTGGTGATGATACCATGCTCAGGGGCTTTGCAGTTAACTCAAAATGGTTGAATTTTTAAAAAAAATTTCGACCATCTCTACTTTGTTTCGGACGTCTATGTTGGTTTTGAACATCTCTATGTATGATGCATAAATTATTCTATATTTGTAATAAACCGAGTATTCTGGAGGTTCCTTAAGGAATTAAAACAATAAAAAAAATCTATTTTAAAATAGAAAAACACAATTTATACTTTTAACCTTTTAATATTGGATTCAAATAAATAAATTATACAATTCAGATATAATAAAGTAGAAAAAGTGAAAACAGACTTGTTTGTAAATAAAAACAATGTTATGTCCAGACACCTATTTCACAGTCTCAGATAATTTCTCTTAGGCTATGTTCCCACATAGCCTAATCATGGGTGGGTGGTGGCGCGTGATTGCTCACGCGATCGGACGCAATGTTCGCGAATTTTTTTTACAAAATCGATTACAATATAAATAAAAAAATTGCATCCATTCATGTTTTTGGGCGTGATCATAAAAAAAAATTCGGCCGCTAGCGATCAGTACCCGGGGAGCTATGATTCTGATCACGGGTCCAATCGCAGCTGACTGAATGGACGTGATCGACGAATGACGATTTCCACACATAGGGAACATAGCCTCACAGAAGCCTACTTGAAAGTTCTACATAAATACAAATGTTTTACTGAAAACAACACAACAGCCGTGACATTTATACCATTAACAAGCTCCGGAAACAAAGATCCTCGCTGTGGGTTTTTTTTTTCAGTTGAAAATTCATTAGCATTCTTAAAAAACTATTGCTTCATTGTGGAAGTGCTTATACTTATAATCAGCTCTATGTGTCCACTTGTGCTATACATTTTTATGATTGTTTTCATTCCGTATTCATGATTTTCTGACACTTATGATAAAGCCTTGAAGAGCGTTCAGTATTTTTTGTTTAAATCCAGGCAGTAATTGTTCCACAGAAATAAAAGACTGAACAATACCTATACAATGTTTTAAAACCAGCCAGTGAGCATAGTCACCTTATAATACCTAGCTCAATGCTAAATATAAAATAAGTATTTAGTTTGTATGGAATGGATATAGGAGGACTGGATCTGTCTGAACCTATCCTTATAGGCAGGTGTGCACATAACGTTTTAAGTGCGCTCCTCAGATGAGTACCAGGAGATGGTGTTTGGTACCCCATATGTAGGGTGGTCTTCCTCACTGATTCTCTCACTGTCCTCTGCGTCAGCTTCCTGCATGGTAGATTCTGCTGCAGATGGACCTCCCTGTTCCTGATTGATCCTCTGATTAGCTGCCTCCATCCACAGGTCACCAGCTGGCTTTGGGTCAAATGTAACTCTCACAGTACAACACCATTTGAACCCCCAGATCTCACACCTCAGTAGTACAACCCTGGCATTTTCTGACTTAGTAACCAACCCCTGAGACTACATGCAGTCCAATTGTCATCCTTTCATAATCATATTCCAGCTGCCACATAGTGCTTTTCTCTTGTCAGCTTTTACACTTACATATGTCTACTCTGACTTCCCCCAGATCTCCAACACAGTTAGAAGCCCAATCTTTTTTTATATTGTCAATTTACATTCCCAGTGTCACACCCGTAACTGCAACCTTTCAAATTTATTAATGTTTCCCTGCGGCTATCCAAGTGACATAAATTGTATACATGTAACATTTAGCTGTGGCCGCCCAGACACGGAGCGCCTCCAAGTTGTTAGTACACATATGAGCTGTGTAACAATAATGCAGGTACGCAGAGCTAGTTTTTGAATACCAGAGTCCCACTTATGTGCACCCCTGCTTAAAAGGTATATCTTTATTCAATATGAATTTACTAGATACAATGGATGAATTAATTTCACGGTACATGATTTACCCCCTACATTGTGATTGAGTGATACAAATAGATTGATATGAGAATTTCACAATACATGACCACATTTTTTACTTTAAAAAGTCAACATGTTTCGGCCTAATTCAGGCTTTTTCAGGACATAAACAATAAAATCTGTAAAATGAAATAATTCACGTTATCATTACAGAGAAATATTAGCTAAAAATAATTATGGATTACTAACATACCAATATGTTGTGTATAAGCTAGCCAACAGACGGACGATTGGACCCCCCCCCCCCCCCCCCCCCCCCCCCCCCGCGCGCACCATGTGGGGCAAAGAAAATGCATAAAAAACAACTTACCTGTAAGGAGTAATTTAAGAAGATCCCCCGAAGCCCTCCCTCATTTCCTGGCCCTAGGCGGGACGTCACAAGAGCACTGTGAGTGTTGGGTAATTCTGTAATCTCTGCTCTCCATTGAAGTACAATGAGGAAAATTCCCACAGAAAACCATAGAACAATCCCAGTGGCCACTCGCAATATTGCACCTGGAGTTAACCCTCAGAAGCCTGGCAAAGAAATATGGAGACTTTCATACAATTCCAAACAAAAGCAGGTAAGTATATTATTTTAGGATCATGAAGCCCTAAGCCACCATTATACCAGCTCAGAGGTAAGTTAAACTTTAATTTTACATGTGTATTTTTAACATATTGAGTAAACACCCGCTTTAATTGTAAGCTTTACATAGCTCTACCACATTTCTACCAGGACCTGCCTTGTCCTAGCATAGACTTGACCTTTTGTGATTCAGTTGTATCGTCACTTATGCCTGCCATACACACCCCGATGGTGTGCAGGCAGACCTGTGCCGATATGTTCCAGGATGCTAACATGATGACGTCATCACGTTAGCATCCCGGTGCATTATGGGGCCCCTTCAGTCGGCGGCACCCTTTGTGTGCCGGCCATAAGCTTCAATGAAGACGCCGTCTTCATTGAAGCTTATGGCATCGGCTTCCATCGGCTTGCGCCGGCCAGAGATTATGGGACATGTCCGTTCTCTGGCCGGCCGAGCTGTGGGGCGACAGGGATCTGTCACCCCATGTGGGCTATGGCTATGGCTAGCATTACCTCCCTGTTAATCTGCCCAGTCTATTAGCATGATCCTTTCCATTTGAAGGTAGTACACTGCCCAGTGAGATTTGCCCAGTCTTTCCTAGTTTATACAGAATACAAATTTGACAAAACTGACAATTTTACAACTGGGATGGTTAAAACAGTTATGTCAAATAAGTCATGGGGTTAGTTCGTAAAATTTTAAATACGTTCTGCCATCAAAAAAATAGAAACTTAATTTTGTCTAAAAGTAGGATATGCAGGTGTGTATATGTTGTTGTTCCTCTAAAACATTTTTAGACAGAATCTCCATTTCCCTCATAAGGCTAGCCCATCCACCTGTCTACCTCACCGGCTGTTTTCACTGCATTAAGCCAGTAGTGCACTATGTTAATATTCCCTCTAGGAATGCGCTTAACGCAGGGAGTGCCTTAGTCAGCCCACAACGCTGTGGAAACCTAGCCTTAGTTTAACTGGCTAATTACAGACATTTTCAGTGTGGTAAACATGTGTTGAAAAAAGGAGACTAGAATTTGGGAACAAGTGTCTACATTTTTCAGAAACTATTGAAAACATTTTAAAAATAATTCACTGTGTTGGTCATTGTGTTTAAATCCCCTAAATCCTGCTCAGTCAGAATGGATGGGGTTGCCAGTGGACAGCTAGTTTAATGTCTCACCATACATGATCAGTAGGGTTCAAGTAAGGGTTCTGGCTAGGCCATCCTAGGACATCCACAAAATTGTCCCAATGCCTCTACTGTGTAGTCTTGACATTGTGCTTTACTGGCAACCAGCTATGGAAGAGTTCAGGTTGTGCTAAACCACTTCCGTGTAAGAAATATGGATGCCAATGTGTGCTTGGGAACCCAGAGGCTGCGTCTACACTATGGAAAACTGTGCGATTTTCCCTAGCGTAGAATGTGGGAAAAACCGCACAGTGTAGCTGCCCCCCATAAATTCCTATGGGGAATGACACGCCAGTCTACACCTAAACACCTTCCAAACAGCAGGCAGGCAATATGGGCACGCACACGCCTATGTGCCCATAACGCCCCCCACGGTTGCTAGGACGGTGCAGTGTAGTCCCAGACTTAGTGTAGCAGAAATGTTATTACCTTGCCTCTATCTGTGCTTTTCAATAATCCTATAGTTCCTTTGACCTCTAGACTTTTTGTTCTGATACTCCAAAGGTGTCCATCCATGTCCAGACCTGTGCTGGATAGATGACGCGGTCATGCATCGTGTGATGATGTCACGATGCGCTGCGCTGGGGTGCCTGTAGATTGGACGGGAATCAAGGCACAGCATGTTAGGTGCCTGATTCTTGATCAATCCTTGGATGGGAACCCTGGTCCCTATGCAAAGGAAGGACTTTCGAGCAGGATTTATGGTCTGTTACTCGAGAAAGAAAAGCATCCACGGCTAGATTTGTTTAATGTAAGGGAAGTCTGAATACTTTCTTAAGCAACAGTATAGTTAACCTTTAGTATTAAAGCACTGGAGATATTCAGACTATTTCCTATAGTAAAACATATTACTTTGACTTTTGACATTAACAAGTTATACACCGTCATGTTACATAAATTCTGAAATAATAAACATCCATATTTTACATGACTGCATATTCACACTACGCAATATATTGCACAACTAAATTCTCTTGTTCATTCTATATTGCAGATGCTTTGCCAGTAGGTTTCTGTTTGCATTGCTTTCTAATGTCCATTCATATTGGATTTCATACCTTATATTTTCTGGTAATAGACATTGGTTGTCTATTTTTTTAAATATATATATATATATGTATGTATTCAAATATTAAGCACAATTTTGATGTTCCACATTTATTGCTTGTCTTCAATCCAGTATAGCAGCGCCCTCTACTGATCTTTCATGGTTTTGTCTCCTTATGAATTATGTAAGGGACGTCTATAAAAAATTTATAATATTGTTCTATTACTGAATATAGGCAACACCGGTTTCATTTCTCTAAACGCATATTCCACATCACCCCAACATTTTTCTTCTTTCCTATTCTATCTATGATGCAGCGTTCACAGCTTGTAAGTTATACATTTCAAAGCCTTGTGTTTTTTTTTTTACTCTGTAAAGGTCTAAAGGGTGCAACCCATCTTCTTATACGAACACAGAACATGTCTTTCTCTATTTATTGTAATTGTTTCGTTATTAATTTTATCTTTCATTTATAAAGCAGAAATATATTGTGCAGTGCTCTAGAAGAAATAAAATAAGTCAAGCTTACATACAAACCAGTACAGACTAGAAGAGGAGACAGAAGAAAAGGACCCTGTTCCAAAAGAGCTTGCACCGGGGGTGTCCAAACTTTCTGCAAAGGGGGGAAAAGTTTGGTGAGGTAAAAATATGTGTACGGCGACCATTCAGCTGGACATTCTTGGACCCATTAATATTAAATGCAAATGGACATGGGGCAAACCACTTTCTTCATGCATTGTTATTGTAAAGCAGTGGCTCCCAAACTTTCCTTGCAGGGCCCCCCTTTTCTATTTAGGAACATTATCGTGACCCCCTCCGCATTCAAACACAGGTTTAGAATGAGGGCCTGCGTCCCCTTGGGAATACCTTTGCGCCCCCTAGTTTGGGAGCAGCTGTTGTAAAGCATTAGCCACTCACTGCCATAATACTGATCAAGGCTGCCCCCCTAGGTATGCTGGGATTTGCATTTCTCCCAGCTGTCTGGACATATTTCACCTAATCCCTGAAGTTCTGACCAGTCCATTATCTACAAAATATGGAGGTTTAGTGAGAAGATTCCACAGCTCTGCATCCTGATAGTAGGTATAATGTGCAGGATGAAACAGACAGCACAGATAGACACAACACATTGCTGCAGGCAGAGTTTTCTGTTACTCACAATGCAGGTACTGGTTGAAAAGTTTGGTGTCACTCCTCCTCTGATAGTCAAATGTCCTCACCCCAGTGCAGATTAGTGATGAGCGGCATAGGCAATAGAGATGGTCCAATTTATTTTCCAAAATTCAACCATTTCGACAATTTTGAGTTAATTGCAAAGCCTCTGAACATGGTATCATAACCAAACTTGCTTGAGATGTAGAGAAGAGTTGTTTGTTTTTTTTAACCTAATTTATGCAAAAACTACATGTGCTAGAGCAAATCTTTTTTTTTAAATGTTCCCCCCAACCCTTCTCTACATCTCCAGTAATTTTGGTGATGATACCATTTTCAGAGGCTTTGCAATCAGCTCACAAAGTTAGCAAGTCGAAAAATTCAAACAGCTCTAATAGGCAATATTCAAATTCGCTAATTATTCTAATACTTAATATTTGTTAATACAAAATTTGCGTGTATGGCCATGCATTGCGATTATTGTGAAAATAAATGGCCACATTTCACATATTATCACATTGCATTTATAATTATCGCGATGCATGGCCGGGGCACGCGGGATCATGTTTATTTGAAAAAAAAGGTCAATATTAGCAATCACAAATATCCGTTGCCAAATTCGAGATATTCGCCTTTTCTAGTATTGCCGATATTATCAACATCATTATATTAATCAACAACATTGATATTATGAGGTTGCGTCAGTGAAAACTTAACATCCTGGACATTACGCATGTGGGTGTTTTTTTTAAATTTCCCGGAGGTCCCATGCATAACTGCGCGTCACTGTTGACTCCATTTACATGCCGATGCTCCCGATCGGCGAGGGAATCCGGTGGACAGGTGAGTTGTTCCATAGTTAACTCGGGCTCAGTTTCATAATGGAATCACTTACAGTATAAGAGATTTGTGGATGATGTAACTGCAAGTTAGGGCTTGTTTGCACTAGAACGATCGGCCATGGATGGACACATTTTTAATTGCGTCGCCGCGACCGCGATCTGACCTTTTTCTTCAGGTCGCACGCGATCAAAATTTTTGTCCCTATTCATTGATTTTTTACCGCTTCCATTCATGTCAAAGGACATAGTAAAAAACCGTGTCCTTTGACATAAATGGACGCTGAGAAAAAATGTGATTTTCCACTAGGGGACGCGATTGGGCGTGGCACATGATTTAAAATGTGTTGGGGTAGTGTTCAAAATCACGCCCTAAATTGTGTCCGCATGCGAACGTGCCCATCCATGCACTGGCTTAAAGGGAAACTAAACAATGATTTTTAATGGGTTCCGATCACTCTAGTGGAAACACGCCCTTAGGTTGAGGTGTTTGCACAGTGGAACATAATTTTGTTTTGCAAGCAGATTGGTCAAAGTGGTAAAAACTGTTGTTCGATTTATGTAAATTTATAATAATGCACTTGAGGGGAAAAGAGGAGACATGCTTGACCACAATCAATTTAAGATGAGCACATGGTATGGCCAGGCAAAGGGGAATGGGCCAGTCTTGCCAGTAGAAGGAAAGTAGCCATGATTCCCTAGAGCAGTGGTGCTCAAACGTTTTAGATAGGTGTCCCAGGAAGTAACGTCTCAAAGTGTCACTTCCTGTATTTGGAAGTGCCAGTGTGGTGTTTTATTTCCGCATTCCAAATAAGTGTAATGTCCCCTCTCTCATATTTTCCCACCATATCACCACTAATGCTTGTTAGCAGCAGCTCTGATGATTTCACTGAATGCGTCAACCCTAGAGATGGTCGAATTTTTCGACTAGCTATATTTGTGAGCTGATCGCAAAGCCTCTGAAAATGGTATCATCACCAAAATTGCTGGAGATGTAGAGAAGGATTGTGGGAACATTTGAAAAAAAAAGTATGGCTCTAACACATGTAGTTTTTGCATAAATTAAGTTCCGATATTCAAAATTTTGACTTTACTTTGAACTTATTTTGTGCAAAAACTATTTGCGTTGGAGACATCCTTTTTTTCAAAATCAACAAAATGGTTAAATAAAAAATTCGACCATCTCCAGTCAACCCCTGTTAAATGGTTGTTCCACACCCCTGGGGTTCCCCTCCACAGCTTGGGAACCGCTGCCCTAGAGGCTTTCAGACCTCATTTAGAATGAGTCCATTTCTAGAGACCACACTTTCAAATGGTTTTAATAAAGTCCAGAGACTGGCAGCAGTGACTATGAAAGATCTGTGGGACAGGTCTGAATTCAAATTTCTGTTTATAGTTTTATATAGTTTTGGATTTAAAGGTATTTGAAAGAAATATTTATATTTATATTTTTTAACCCTTTCCTTGTGTTTAACATTTGAAGAGCTTTGGGTTAATGTAAACTCTTTACTTGCAATACATATATTGATAACCAGTCTATATTTGGCCAAAACATATTGTATTCATATCAAAAACAACTGATCCACACAGTTCAAGGAAATATACAGAATGTCTGTTTGAATACAACTAGATTTTTCACCAGGGCCAAACATTTAGTTTAGATGAAAAACATATTGATTGAATCCTTTAGCGTAATACGTTTTTTAAACACAATTCTATTCTTCTGAATTGGTCTGTATTAATAGAAGCTACACATTGCATCTATAAATAGTAACAATAGCATACAGTCATGAACAATATTCTACAACGGATTCTAAAAGGACTAATAAATAAGAAAATGTTATTTTAAAAAAGGTGTATTGGCCGAATAAGGGTATTATTTTGGGTGGTAAAGATTGGGTTCCATTAAGAGGATTGTAATTTAGCTATGATAATCTCAAACTCAATTAAATGATTTGGGGCACTATGGATCCCTATGTGCATTTGCCAACATCCCTATTTCTCTGCAAAACCACACGTAGCGAGTGGTGGCCAACAGACAAGCACCCCGTCTCTCAAAGTTTCGGTAGTCCCCATTTAAACTAATGGCATCGTCCCAAGATTTACAGACATGTCCGTTCTGAGGCCGACTGTGCTTTTGGGCAACAGGGATCTTTCGCCTCACGTGGGCACCCACATCCGTTTTTGTCACCAACCGCGAGCATGCACGCACATCGGTCGGTGGCAAAATCGGCCACGGCTCGCTACGTGCATGGGGGCCATTAGACTGGTGAACCATGAGGTGAAAGGGTAATTGGGTTCTCCAAGTATGGGATGAAATGGATACTTTGTTTCATCATTATTAAACATTAAATATCATAAGAAATGTCACTATAGTATGAACCATTGTCGCATGATCAATCCGGGCATTTCTAGCATTTCATAAAGCCTTTGGTCCCATAATGTTTTTTTTATTTCATCTCATTCTTGGAGAACCCAATTACCCTTTCTTTATTCCCTGGGACTAGCCAGTCTAACTGGCCAACCAATTGTTAATATCTACAGTGGCTTGCAAAAGTATTCAGCCCCCTTAAACTTTTCCACATTTCGTCACATTACAGCCACAAACATAAATCAATTTATTGGAATTCCATGTGAAAGACCAATACAAAGTGGTATACACGTGAGAAGTGGAACGGAAATCATACATGATTCCAAAAATGTTTTACAAATAAATAACTGCAAAGTGGGATGTGCGTAATTATTTAGCCCCCTTTGGGCTGAGTGCAGTCCGTTGCACATAGAAATTGCCTGATGAGTGCTAATGAATAAATATAGTGCACCTATGTGTAATCTAATGTCAGTACAAATCCAGCTGCTCTGTGATGACCTCAGAGGTTGAGAATATTGGGAGCAACAACACTATGAAGTCCAAAGAACACACCAGACAGGTCAGGGATAAAGTTATTGAGAAATGTAAAGCAGGCTTAGGCTACAAAAAGATATCAAAAGCCTTAAACATCCCACAGAGCACTTTTCAAGCTACCACTTACGAATGGAAGGAGTAGCTTAACTCCCAGTCCTACTGCCAGTTTCTGGAAGACACCTTCTTCAAGCAGTGGTACA
>CM070032.1:20701176-20713412 GCA_036250615.1 Ptychadena robeensis
TGCGTTTGTCTGCCACACTGTCCAGATCTCTCGCCACTCCAAAAAAAGGGGCAGTGTCCTCCATATGACAGATCTCCCCAGTTGTCCCCTCCACACTGTCCATCTGACCAGTGTCCGTCCACACTGTCCATCTCCACCAGTGTCCTCCAACTGACAATCACACCCCAGTGTCCTCCAACACTGTCCATCTGAACACCAGTTGTCCTCCACACGACCATCTCCCCCGTGTCTGCACACTGACCACTCCCCCGGTTCTGGACACAATGTCCATCTCAGCACCAGTGTCCCCCATATGACAGATCTCAACTAGGTCCGTGTGTGTGTCTAGTCCATCTGGGCTCCAGTGTTCTCCACTACTTTCCATATCCACCAGAGTGTCACCTCCATACTGACAAAATCCCCAGTTGTCCTCCAACACGTCCATCTGCACCAGTGTCCTCCCCACTTGACTAGCTCCCCCATGTGTATCACACGAACATCTGCGCCCAGTGGTCTGGCCACACTGACCATCTGTCCCACACAGTGTCTGCCACAATGTCATCTCCCACCAGTGTCCTCCAATAGTCGACAATCTCGCACCCAGTGTTCCTCCACCACTGTCCTCTGCCCAGTGTCCTCTTAACACTTGTCCATCTACCCAAGTGTCCTCCTACTGACTAATCTACCCCCAGTGGCCTCCACAATGACCATACTTCCCCCAGTGTCTGCTACATGCATCTCCCCCAGGGTCTGCCACACTGACCATATACCCCAGTGTTCTGCCACATGTCAATCTCTACAGTGTCCTCCATACTGGACAATTCCCCCGAAGGTCCATCCAAACTGTCCATTGCACCAGGGTCTCCATACTGACAATCTCCCCAGTGTTCCTCCCACTGTCCATCTGCACAAGTGTCTCACATCACCATCTCCCCGACAGTTGTCTGCCACACTGACCATCTCCCCCAGTTCTGACGCACTGTCCATCTTCCACCAGTGTCCTCCACACGGACCATCTCCCTCCAGTGTCTAGCACCACATGTCCATCTACACCAGTGTCCTCATGACTGACAATCTCCCCTTAGTGTCCTCCACACTGTCCATCTGCACCAGTGTCCTCCACACTTTCAAAATCTCCACCAGTGTCCCATACTGACAATCTCCCCCAGTGTCCTCACCAATAGCATGTGCACCAGTGTCCTCCCACTGGACCATCTCCCCAGTGATGGCTCCACACGAGAAGCCATCTCCCCCAGTGTCTGCACACTGACCATCTCCCCAGTTGTCTGCCACACTGTCATCTCCACAAAGTGTCCTCCATAATACCAAATCTCCCAGTAATCGTCCACCACACTGTCCATCTGCCCAGAGGTCCCTCCACACTGTCCATCTCCACCAGTGGTCCTCCATACTGGCAATTACTGCCCCAGTGTCCTCCACAACTTGTCCATTGCCCCAGTGTCCTTCCACACTGCCATCTCCCCCAGTGTCGCCAACACTGACCATCTCCGCCAGCAGGTGTATGCCACACTGACCCAATTCTCCCCCAGTGTCTCAACACATGTTCATCTCCACCAGTGTACTCATAATGAACAATCTCCCTAGTGTCCTCCACCAGCTGCCATCTGCACCAAAGTGTCACTCCACAACTTTCCATCTCCACAGTGTCCTCCATACTGATCAATCCCCCAGTGTCCTCCACACCTGTCCATCTGCACCAGTATAGTGCCTCCCAATGACCATCTCCCACAGGTATTGAGACCACACGACCTATTCCCCAGTGTCTGCCACTAGTAGAGATGGTCCGAACGTTCGGCCGGAGAACAGTTCGGACGCGAAACACGGCATGTTAGCCGTTCGCCTCGCCGGCGGTAACAGGTAGGGTGTTCAGAACCACGTACTGTTCCCGGCCAGAAGAAGGTCTTAAAATTCTTCCTCCGGCAGGACACAAACTGTGTAATCTGCGGAGGAAGAATCTGTTCACTACAGAAGCCGGTAATTGTAGTGAGAAGAACTGGCGGAAAAACGGAGTGTGACGTCAGTGACGTCACATCCTGACGGCCGTAACCAGGTGAGACTATGCGTTCCAGGTTGCGAGTCCACGGAGCCGGATGTTGACATCACTGACGTCACATCCGGATTTCTCCGTTTCAAATGTCCACACGCATAGAGGCGGGGAATTTGATATGTCCGCGAACCGATGCGGGAAGTCGAAAACAGTTCTTTGAAGTTCGACCCGCCTGTGTTACAGAGACCCCAGGGAGGTTAGAGGCCATCACTATGCGCCACATGATCATCTCCCCAGTCCTACGTGTGTCCTCCAAAACTGTCCATCTGCCACCAGTGCTCTGCACAACTGTCCATATCTCCACCAGTGTCCTCCATATTTTAATACTGAGAATCGTCCCCAGTGTCCTCCACACTGTCCATCTGCCCCACCAGTGTCCGCCACACTGACACATCGTCCCCCAGTGTCTGACCACACTGAACCCACATCTCCCCCAGTGTCTGCCACACTGACCATCTCCCCGTAGTGTCTGCCACACTGTCCATACTCCAACAGTGTCCTCCATACTGACAATCATCCCCCAGTGTCCTCCACACTGATCCATCTGACCAACCAGAATGTCCTGCAACAATGTCCTACACCCCAGTTGTCCTCAATACTGACAATCTCCCCACAAGTGTACTCCACACTGTCCTTCTGAACCAGTGTCCATTCCACAAATGACCATCTCCCCCAGTGTCTGCCACACTGAAACCATCTCCCCCGAAGTTGTCCTCAACACTGACCATCACCACAAGTGTCTCATATGACCCATCCCCCACACCAGGGTCCTCCATACTGACCATCTGCCCAGTGTCCTCCACCTGTCGATCTCGTCCCAGTGTCCCTTGTACTGACAATTCCCCGGGTCCTCCACATGTCTCTGCACCCAGTGTTGCTCACACACTGACTATCTGTCCCCCGTGCTGCCACATGACCATTTCTCCCCATGTGTCCTCCAAAATGACCATTCCCAGTTGTCAAACAAAGGTTGTTTAGTGCTTTCCACTCTCAATCCAGTTGACTTCATGTTGAATTCCTTGGTGCGGATTTTTTAGTGGGTGAAAAAAAAATTGCTGGGGGTTTGCCATGGATTCCCCTCTGTTAGTCATTGACCAGGTGTTTAGACCCTGAAAAAACTTTCCCAACGACTATGTGGCCATGAAAGGGTCCCTTTTTTTAATTCGCCTCCCATTGAAGTCAATGGCGGCTTCGCCGGTTCGCCAGGTTCGCGAACTTTTGCGCTAGTTCGCATTCGCCGTTCGCAAACGCGCAATTCCGGGCTCGCACCATCACTATTCAAGAACATCAAGTGTTACATTAAATTGTTTCAATAAATAGGCATTTTGTGAACAATGCCTGCTTGACTTAAAAGTAACTAAAAAATGTTTCTGTATACAATGTTATACACCCCAGACAGATATCACAGGCCTTTTCCCAACCATCTTCAATGTTCCAAGAACAGGCCTGATAATATTATAAGAATGTCTATTGTTCTCACATGAACCCCCTGGAAACATGTCTTGCATAATTTTCCTAAAAACTACAAAATGGAGAAAACAAAACAAATGGTGCATATACTGTATGTATGCCAATATATATTAGAACTAAGAATATATATAAAATGTTATACCCCTTATAAAAAGCACATTAACTTTTATATTATAACATATTGTACTTTCTGTCTAGATGTATGACACTTGGTCCAATGTATAAATAAAGAGTAAATATGGTTATATTTCTGTGCCTGAAAAGTCTGCTTAGTGTATGTAGGTGTTAATGGGTGGTTGGTCCACCCTTGGGTAGGGTAATCTTTCTGCCTGCCTTTGCATAAAACTGAGCATAAACGGTTAGATTTTGTGGCCGATCAACTGCCATGTGTGCTCAGGTCACAAATCTAATGCTTAAAAACTATATTCAGCCATGAATTGGCTGGGAAATTGATCTAAGAATATGTCCAAAGTAAATTCTGGCACACAAAGGATGGCATCGTCACGCACTGTTAGTGATGGCCGCAAGGCGGACAGTTCGGCCACGAACAAGCATGTTCGCCCATCCTCTCGCCGGCGGACAGTACGGGTGTTCGACCCACCCCATTCGCCGGCGAGAAGAAGATCTATATTCTTCCTCCGGCAGGATCAGAACCTGCGAGATCGTGCCGGAGGAAGAATATTTTCACTAGAAGACCGGGCATGAAGCTGGTCTTCTAGTGAAAATACCGGCTCGGAACAGGAAGTGACGTCAGTGACGTCACATCCAGCTCCCGTAAACAGGAACTATGCGTTCCAGGGTGCGTTCCAGGGACCGGATGTGACGTCACTGAGGCGGGGAATTTGAATGTGTCCGCGAACAGGACTTCTTTAAAAGTCCGACCCGCCCGTTCTCGGACAGTCCAGGCCGATGTTCGGCCATCACTACGCACCGCCAATCTGCTGGAAGATCAAAGGGAGAACTAAATGTCTGTGGCCACCTTAAAAAGAGCTGCAATGCTGAAAAGTAACAGTGAATTCCTACTAGCAGCTATATTATGAATGGTCAATTAGAAGATTGGAGTGTGGAAGTCACAGGATTTCCATTTTAAATTGGACCTAATGAAATACTGCTGGAGCTCAGGCTATCTACCATCTCTGACTCTAAATGCACCGGCTCTAACACTTTAATATATTTCAGTTTTAAACATTTAACCCATCCCTTTTGAATCCAAGCCTATTAAGAAAAGTTTTACCTATACATATATTATCAATACTATCAATACATATACTGTCAATAAAAATAATTGTAATTGTTTTAGCAATTTCCAGATATAGCCGGAGTTTGCCTTTAAAGAAGGGTAACCTGTGCAGTATAAATTTACTTTCACAGTCAAAACACATACAACATCAATAATGTAATGTGTATGTATGAGAAATCTGGTCCATATCATAATGCTTTCAGCAAATTGAAAGATCAACTTTTCTCATAAAAAAAGGCAAATAACACATGGCAATGAATATTGGACACACCTTATATTCAGCTCTTGTGAAATGTTTTGATCCTATATACATAGGACTTTACAATATGAATTAAACATATTGTCGGTCTCTTAAATATTGAAAGTCATCTGTACAGTGCAATGCCAGTCTTACCTGAAACACATTTACATGTAATCGTATAATATCATTCATTATTATTATTAGCTCTTATTTATAGAGAACCAACATATATACACATCGCTGGAAAGAGGGTTCTGCCCAATGAAGCTTGCAATCTAAGAGGTTGGGGAACAAAGTGGAGGGGGTGGAACTAGCTAACTGATGAAATTTAGGAATTATAGGGATATGGTTTAATAGGTATTATTATTAATAATCATTTGTATTTACATAGTACCAACATATAACACAGCACCCATTTTTTTTTTATGTGAAGTAAGCCCTATTGCAAAAACGCGTTCAAAAAGCAAGACTTTTCTGGTCTTCCTTCTTCACCAATTTGTAGCTAAATCTGGCACCCCAATACCCCACCCCAACCAGTCGCCCCCCCCCCCCTTCCCGTCAGTAACACCAACTTGCAACTAGAGGAGAGAGTAGAGTTGCTTCATTTAGATTTCTTTAGGCTTTTAGGTAAGTTTCTAGGGTTTTTAAGATCCCGTTCCTCCCTTAATATCACCATCTCTGGGGCCAACAATACCAATTGTCTAAGCAGGTCCATTTTAAACTACAAAACAAGAATCCATTTTTATCTTCATCCCGGAGAGGATTCAAGCCGCCACCTGGTTGGGACCCAGTTAGACCACAATATCAACAAGGAATTTGCCACTCTACTATACTTTCATCTCACCATCTACAAACCAGCACCGCATTTGAGACCTATACCCAGGAGTTCTCTCCCTGGGAACGTAGATGGACTAACTCTGTACTGAGGTGACTTTCCCCCCAGACTTGGTCCATTGTCCATTTTTGTCTTTGTGGTTCCAAACTGTAGGGGCCCCTGCAAGACCGACGGTCAACAGCGGGATCTTTTTCTCAGTTTGACTTTTAATGCACTATAGATTCCACATTCACTGCACCCTCGCCTGAAGAAGCCATTTTGCTGGCGAAACATATATATCTCACACTCGATCTGAGCTTTGGCTAGAACAATTGATTAGGCACATCTTTGTTGTTTTGAGACCCACATTGGTCTGGTTTTATGACTTTGTTTCTTTAATCAATAAACAGACTGAATACAGTCGAACAAGCAACACTTGTCCCACTGGTGATCTTTAGTATATTACAACTACATTTTATTCATCCCATCAAGGGAGAACAATCTGATTCTAAATAGTGATGAGAATGCATGTATAACCCTATATGGGCGATCCATAATCTCATTATATTAATTCAAGAATCAATTTGTATCCAAACTTTACAGAATATACATCTTCCTTGGTGCTACATATTGTTTTATTACATTAAAAATTATGTCTTGTATAAATTAAACATATTAACATAATGGATTTATATATATATATATATATATATATATATATATATATATATATATATATATATATATACGCATGTACACTGAATATCATGCTAAGATGAAAATAGTTAAGGGGTTGATATTGTATAATAAAACATCCTTCCTATTTGCTATTATTACATGTTATCAGTACGTAATTCCTGTATTATTCAGGTATTTAATTTTTTTTCTTCACTGAAAGGGCTAACAGCCCACCAGAGGAGAGCAATAGATTCCTAAGGTGCCCCACATATAATCTGACAATTTAATAACTCTTGACTGCTGAGCAATCACTGGTGCTTGTCTTGATATATTGTAATAATGATTGACACCACTTGCAAATTTAAGTACAAGAAGTTTTCCATTGTTCGGGCTTGTACAGTAAAATGGCTGATTTAATTATAGCAAATTATAAATCATTCTGACATGAACTCTGGCAGCAAAACTATGGCTAATATTTAAAACAAAAATAATCAATTCACCCTTAATAAGAGCTAAAATGAAGTTACGGTTTAAATATTTGCTTTATTTTAGACATTACAAGTAATTACCTCGGATAAAAGCATAATAATTATTTGGGGTATGATTATCATTTTTTTTTATTACAGCCACTAATTATATGATATAATTGTTTTGTAAAAAATTGCCGACTTTTATTAATTTTTAACACCAAATTGTTAGTCATATTTAATGGTGCCCTTTAGCGAAGCAATTTTTAATGGTTTTCTTTAAAAATCTGCACTTTTAAACATTTTTACACCTTCCTAGTTTTTCTTATTCTTTGTTCACTTCTAAGAATTCCTTAAAAACTTTGCATGGCTATACTTATCCCCATGTCTCACCAACCTGATATGTTTGTTGCATGACAAAATGTTAAAATATAATACCTTTATAATGGAACATTGAACAAACAGCTAGATAAAGGGTTTAAGGGTATTTCTCCACTGCCTTGTGTGACCCGTCGGGACCACCTGTGTTAAGTGGGGTTCCTGACGGAGCACATACATTTTACCTGCCTGGCGCATCCTCTGTTCACATGGAGTTGAGCCGATCCGCTGATGCAGGGGTTAACATAGTGCAGTACCTATTAGATTGTAAGGGCCCTTTAGTCCTCCTGTGTCATAACCTGTACCTGTATGTACTATCCTGTGTTGTATCTCCACTCTAATGTATTGTACAGCATTGCGTAATATGTTGGCGCTATATTAATAAATGCTGATGATAATAATAATACGTTAACCCCTGCATCTGCATATGTCTGAGCAGTGTATCCGGCAAGTAATGTGTATCGGGACCTGGAGACCTAGCCTAAGTATTAAGATGTAAAACTGTTTTAACTTCCAATTTGTAATTTTGGTGAGCCATTGGAGTAAATGGTCTTTCTGATTCTTGACAAGCAAAATCTATAAATCTCCAATTTCTAGCAGGTAACTCTTAACTCAGCAGGTGGTGCGGTGGACCTCTGCTGGAGACTGCTGCTTCCACACACAGTCAAGCCCCTCACAAACAGTAAAATGGTTAATTCAAAGCAAGTTTTCAGCAAATGATCATTCGCTAATCGAATGCGAAAACCCTTGTTCTATCGACCCCACTAGAAGAAATGTCAATTGAATATGAAACCAACATGTTGGCAAAACCTTGATCAATAACTTTGGATATGAAGTATCATCCGGGATTCGATTGCGATTTGTTGCATCAGCACTCTGCAATAGATTGTTCATTGATCGCACAGGAATTAACCAATGCTTGGGGGTTTTAGATTCTTTTTCTGACGCGTTCTGGGTCGTTTGCCCATTGACTGCTCAGCAGACCAACTGGCCGTGATGACATCATTACGCATGGCCGCTAGTGCCAAGAATCTTTGTGTGCCGGCCATTACTTCAGCCCCATCCAAACTAATAAGCTTGCCCGGCCGACATGCGGCATATTCCTGGTCAATCTGACAAGGTGGGTGTGCCTGATTTTCTGGGTTTAAAATGGTTGAACGACTGAAGAATCAGGCAGGAATATGCCTGCCTATGCCCAGCTTAAGACATTGTAATCTGACATACCTGGAATGTGCTCAGCTGATTTAACCTTCCTAGCGCACCGCCCGTATCGCGCCGTTGGATACGGGCGATCGAAGCAGTGTCACTGTCATTACTGACAACAGCTGCGTGTGAGAGAAAGCCGCGCTCCTCCATTAACATGGAGGTCTATGGCGCCGCCCCCCCCTCCCCCTTCCGCGATCGTGGGGTTCCGCCAACCCGGAAATGCTGCAGCGATGAAGACAATCGCTGCAGCTTTCCGGGGAGGCATAGGGTCTCCCCGCCGCCGGCTTCCCCGGCGGTTGAGAGGACCCTGTTCACCAAACGAACAGGGTTCGTCTCAACCGCTAGGGAGGTTAAAGTCACACATTTGATGGATTTTTTTCAGTGATAACATTATGCAATGGTAAGTTAAATATGAGCTATATCCGAGCTGCATCAGAATTATTATAATGTAATGTAAATTAGGGATGTGAAACTCAAGTTCCCTCTTTAGCTCTAACTCGGACAGTCACGGGCCAAACTTAATATTTATAAAAGAAAATGTCTAACGTTTTCACCAGATTCAACACTGAACATTTTCATATGGAAAAACGTTTTGCTTTAACATTCAATCTGGTGAAACATATGTGACATGAAATGTAAAACAAAAGACAAATCTGTGCCACTCATTTCTAGAATAAAATTAAAATTTGCGCTGGATTTGGCCCAGAGTTTGAAAACCTGATTTAAAGTATATGTCCAACCAAAGCTGTTTGACTTGGCATTGAATCTAAAAAACCCTGTTGTGAATAGAGAAGACATATGTTTGTGAAAATGTTACTAGTGTGTCTGAAAATCCCAAAGCCGACCTCATCTAAAGCCCCCCATACACCTTAAGATCGATCCATACAATCTCCATTAGATCTACCAACAACTGTGTAGTGCCGGGTCCTCCCTGATAGAATACATAGTGATTGGAAGGGTTAGAAAGGTCCTCATATAACATGGTTTTGGTAGAACAAAATTTGATTGTACAGAAATTGTATGGAAAGATTGTAAGGTGTATGGGGGGCTTTAGACACCTCTTTCTGTATTGACTGAATATTTCATACTTAAAGATACAACTGATATTGCTTACCATGTCCGACAATTTGTAAAGCTACAAACTCACACATTAGACAATATGTTCTCTGATGCCGAATATATTTTCCATTCTACCCTCACAAATTCCTGGCACAAATCAGCTCAGTGCTGTATCTACAGTTGTTACTATGGATGGAAGTTCTCCTAGCACATGGTCTCCTGCAAGAGAACTCTTGGAGGTCAATTTGACCAGCTAAATATTGAGTACTCTTCTGTGTGTAGCCTACAAAGGAAGCAATATGAGATATGATCAAATTCAAGGTTCCGTCAGATCTGTTGGTTAAATTAGGTGTTTCCCTATGAGTTCTTCTGTAGAACTTGCCATTCCTATTGATGATTAGCATTGCAATGGCTAAGGAAGCTCTTCTTCCAACTGCTGTAAACTGATCTATGATGCCAGGCATGTGAAGATTTGGAATACTTGTACCAGCTGGAAAATACAGGTAAATTCTATGGCTTGCCCCCATCATCATCCAGGAAGAAGACTCCAAAGGGACATTGCTGGAGGAAGCAGCTCATTTCTTTGGAACAGGTAAGGTTGTTCAGGGTTACTACTTTTTTTGATGTTGTAGGCCTGTTACTTCCCAAAATATGTCTGTACAAGGTTCTAGTAGACATCCTAAATATAATAATATTTGAAACACAATTATGTAAAAAAAATTACATTTAAAAAAATGTATTTAACAAAAGGTATCATTTGAATGATAAAATCACTAAAATACTTCATTTGTATGAAAGATTTCAAAACAGTATGTATCTATATTTGTTTTTTGTTTATAATAACATTTAAATTCAATTGGAAATGTGTTTTTTTACTGTTATCACTGTATCCAGTACAATTCCCTTTGGCACCCTCTCTCCTCTGGTGTGATGGACCTGGTGACATCACACCAGGGGAGGGAGGGTTAACACCAAAGGGGCACATCTGGGGAATCACACTGAAAACAGATTTCTCTATAGAATTAGATCTCCATGGTCATGTCACTCCACGGGGATGCCAGTTAAGATGATCGAAGCCACCGGACGGCCAATCTGCCGGACGGCCCCAGACCTCCCAGTGCAAGACTAAAGACTGCCATACACCCACCAAGTGGGTGCCGACAGAGCTGGTGCGATCAGCTGTGGTGTGCAGCATGATGACGTCATCATGCTGCATTCCCGAGCATTAAGCATTGGCGGGCACCCTTTGTGTGCCGGCCATTACCTTCAATGAAGACGCCAGTTTTCATTGAAGTTAATGGCATCGGCCAGAGAACATCGGACATGTCCATTCTCTGGCCGGCCAAGCTGTGGGGCGACAGGGAGGTTAAATGATAAAATGATAAAAGGTTAATCAAAGACATTTTCAATCAGTTATACATTTTTTTTGTTAGCTATGTCAGTGATTTATCTATACAATATGTATGTGTTACCTTAGGATGGAGGTGTGATTCTTTTGTTTGTGTAGAGTACTTCTCTATGCTCCACATGGAAGCTGCAGTGACGTAATCCCAAAACACTCACAGACATATCATAATACATAATAGTACATAATGACTGTAATGGGCAAAGAGTAAGTAACAGGCTTTCAACTAAGTTTTATAAACAAAGAATAAGAACAATTCTTGCACAATTTAATGGTTCAGCAAACAATACAGTAAAACACTGACATGTGTATTTTATTCTGTATAACACACCACTTAAACAGCAAAAGTGCATATTAAGTAAGAATATTTTGGCAAAAATCAATACTTTATTTACAGTTCAATAGCCGCCATGCAGCTCTCCTACCTATAATAAGCATAATAGGCTCAATAAAAACACAAATGTTATTATTAATGCTAACAAAGCATAATGCAATGCAACGTATAAACAAAGCAGCCAACAGTATATGATATCATGAAATTTACTCAGCTTCATTTGAATTGTGTCCATCTGGATCCCCCAGTTTATCCATTGCTATGATTGATGAGCAGCACAGGCAATATTCGTATTCACAAAATACCGAGAATTTTTTCCTAATATTCGCAATACATGTGTACATTTGAGAATTCATGATCTCCACTCATTAATATCTTCATTGCGCAAATAGGCACATTGGTACATGCGCATATTGCGAACACAATGTAAGGTTGTTCCAGATACTGATGTAAAAATTTTGAATATGCAATTATGATGATATAGCACTACATTTCCATTCCATTTCCAGAATTTGGAAAGATCTCGAAAATAATGCTGTAAAAGTTGAAAAGTTAAAAGTTGCAATAAAAGTTGACGATTAGAATATTCGTGATCAACACTAGTAGCTAGGCAGATACTAAGAGCTTGTCTCCACTGCACGTGGAAGATGCTGTTAATACTTACCTATGGGCCGGGATGTGGATGCCTCTTAACACATGTATGATGTGGGACATATTGATTGAAAATGAATGGGTGCACCTGCGTGATTCGTACAAGATGCACCTGTTAATTGCTGTGCTGCACTGTGGAAACATTTCCTTAGATCAGTGGTTACCAAACTGGAGGGCACCAAGGTATTCCAGGGTGGCGCGGGCCCTCATTCTTAACCTGTGTTTGAATAGGGAGGGGGGGGGGGG
>CM070032.1:20732414-20743333 GCA_036250615.1 Ptychadena robeensis
TTAGTACATAGCAGCAAAGCTTTGTGCCCTGATTTCTGTGTTTTCTCATTCATTTTATTTAAAAAAATATTTTTTTTTACTTAATTGTTTGTTTCAAACATTATTATAGTCAGGATGTCTATTAGACCCTTGTACGGACATATTTTGGGAAGTTACAGGCCTACAACATAAAGAAAAATTTACCATTGAACACTTTTGGTACAGAAATCTGGACCTCAGCAGTGCGCTAGGGAGGTTAAATCATTTCCTTTATATTCTGGATATTTTTGATTTCTTTCTGGACACAAGAACCCAATTAAACATCTACAATAGCTGTAAAGCTTGATTATACAAATGATCGGTCATAAACTATAAGCGATACAAAGATCATAGGCCATTAGTGCTACGCAACTTTCTATGCTTCAATTATAGAAGATCATAATATAATAATATTAGCTGTTTAATATTTGAGGAAACATTAGTTGTCACTGTGACCCGGTCATGATAGTAGTGTAAATACATAAATGACAGTGTAAATACTCTAATGACTAATGCAAAAAGGTCTTTAGAATGGAATAAAAGCCTGGCCGGGGTAACCGCTTCTTCCCATTAAAAATCTCTGCAGTCCATCGCTGCCGTGATACAGAAGAATGTCCATAGAGCATTACAGCCTCCCCAGCGGAAGGTAACCCGCTCGGCCAGCTGATGTCATTCTGGTCACTTAATGGCATCCTAAAAAACAGCTGGCACCTCACCTGCAAATATTGATTCAGTATATGCTAATCTGGTATCCCATCGCTGTCTCAAGGCAAACAGCTTGTCTAAACACAGGCACCACCACTGTGCCATCTGTCCGCCGCTCAAGTGTTTTAAATGCACATTTTGGGGAGAAAGATTGTTTATTAGAGATGATTTATAATCTGCCCTCACTTCCTCTCCGTGTAGGCCGATGACCAGCATTCATAGAGCGCAAGGTTTGGTGTCCAGGATCATAAGAATTTCCGTTAATCGATAACTAGGCTTGAAATCTCAGCAAGGGAAAGTAAAGCGTCCTCGTACGACGCTACCAGGAGGAAGTGGGCCCGCTGGACGTTTAATGCTTTTGTCAAGCTACATTTACTGCACATTAGCAAGAACAAACACTTCCACAAAAGGTTTTACAGGGACAAACAAACACAGAACCTTCTGCAAATATCAGTAACGATTTAAGTACAACTGTTACCGGCGGAGCCAGAGGTTTCAGCGGCCGCGGGATTCAGCATTAAGCCGGGGAAAGTTGTTTACATTCCATCTTTACCACTTTCTGAAACAAGAGAGACATGCTGATCTTTCATGGCTAATTAAAGGCACTGTGTGTTATCTCTGCACATCCACTCTAATGCACTGTTTATTATCCCTTGTATGCCATTGGCTGCTTTTTATCATGTTTTGTTTGTTAGTATTTTAGTTTTTATTGATATCAGGAATAAAAACTGAAATGATGAAATGTGTCAATTGTCTTAGTTGGAATAATTCATATGACTAATTAATAATTATTTTTTATAAGTTACCAGCAGGGGGAGCTCTAGATGCAATGTATGCAACTTCGAAAAAAGGCTGTTGTTCACAGAGTTAAATAGCTGAAGGTTAAATTATCTACACATTGGAGCCCATTGGTCAGAAGAGACACACGTCCTTATTAATCTCTGATCAGTATGCAGGGATGGTGACTTTTCCAAAAATAAATGCTGGAATACACGGCCCCCTATATTTTAGCCGACAGACAGATCTCTGCAGTAGTATGATGACATCATCACGCTACTGCCTGGCTTCCCTGATATCAGGAGCCAGCTGTCCCCTTATTAAAGTATATTTTATAGTTATATATATTTAACCGCGGTTCCCTATTCAATGTATAGGAGATCAAACAAGGTTTACTAACATATTGGTAACTTGTTCGCCCGAGTGGCTGCAGAAATCTGGAAAAAATCCACCTGTGTATTCCTACCTTTAAGGCCCCCACACGTACCGAGTAGGGGGCCGACAGAGCAGCTCAGATCAGCTCTGGAGTGCAGCGTGATGACGTCATCATGCTGCTGTCCAGAGCTGACAGCATCGGCGGGCACCCTTGTGTGCCGACCTTTAGCTTCAATAAAGACGTCGGTCTCCATTGAAACTAACGGCATCGGCCAGAGATTATCGGACATGTCCGTTCTCTGGCCGGCTGAGCTGTGGGGCGACGCACGCCCATCGGTCGGCGGCAAAATCGCCCGCCGCTCGGTTCGTGTATGGCAGCCTTTAGTTCTACTCATTCACATGGATATGATCATTCTGATAATTCTCTCATTCCTCAGGTTTCATATAATTATGTCATTACATTTCCTGTATAAGCCAAACCAGAATCAGCCAATCAAAACAGTACTATATAATCAGCTGATGAAATGGATCAGCTGATTATATAGAACCCATACAGCCATCACTATCTGTGAGGATATTTAGGCCAGCCATACATGGCTCGAACAATTGATCGCTGTGCGTGTTTGTGGCGATCTATCGTTTCTGAATCCAACGCAGCCCACCTTGAGTGATCAATCCCACTCTGGGGAAAAATCAATCGAACAGGGATCCGACACATTGGTATTTACCTGTTCAATCTCTATCATTTTGGATGGGGGCCAGTGATCGATTGCCCAAGGTTGTGCGGATCGATTCCCCAAGCGATCGGTGGGCCAACGTTTGGCAATTCTAGAGTAAGCATGTTATTTATCGCACAAAGATCGCAGGGGAATTGAGCCGTGTTTGGCTAGCTTAAATACATAAAAATAAACTTCCTCTTCCCAAATTTATACTCAACATTCCCATACCCCCATCCTCTCTATATGAATCTATGTCACTAGTATACAGGACATTATGCACCTGCCATCTCTTCTATTGCTATTTGCCAAGGCTCCTCTGCAAATTTTTGTCAGAGTATATTCAACGGGCCAGTACACACAGGCGTGATGCGCCTCTATCCCGTTCTAAGTTTCTAAAAGCATTCCTTAGGGCTCTGCTTCACTAAGAACATTAGCGGGAACTTGGCATTATGTGGCCATGTGCATGTCAAGGGACACCGCCTGCATCTGACTTGCGGCACCACTACGTTTGTTTCACATGGCGCGGTGGGTGTGCAGGCTGTGACACACCTGTATGTTCAGACGCGTCATAGCCCTATTTAATGTCCAGTACTCCCCCTTGTGGTGGAGACCTAGCCTTACTGCATTTTAAGAGGCGGAGCAAATTGCAAGAACACAGACACACCCATAGAGAATGTATGGTTAAATCTAAAAGGTTTTCCAAGGCACTACTAGTGATTCAGATGCATTTTTAGATGCATGGATGGGGAAAACTGTATCAATTATGCTGCAGAAAAAAGGTTGTATCCAAAAATGCTTCCAAAGCGCACCAAATTGCAACAAGATGCACATTTTTTTCCATGCAGTTTTAATGCAGTGAAGCCTTGGCCTTACTGAATGAAAGGTTAAACTTTCGAAGCTAAAACAGAAGCAGATAACCTCCCTAGTGCCCTTCTGAGATTTCTGTACCAAACGCACACCATGGACTGGATTTTTGTTTTTATGTTGTAGGCCTGTTACTAAAATATGTCCGTACAAGGGTCTAGTATCCTGAATATAATATTGTTTGAAACACACAAACGTAAAAAAATTACATTTAAAAAAAACATTAATAAATTAAAGGTATGATTTGAATGATAAAATCTCTATAATACTTCTTTTGTATGAAAGATTTCAAAACAGTATGTATTCATATTTATATTTTGTTTATAATAATATTTTTTTCAGTTGGAAATTATGTGTGTTTTTTATTGTACTGGATCACTGGAATTGGAGACTAGGCTTCATTCTTATACACAAAACGCTGACACATCTGTGTATACACACGCATTGCATAGCATTAGACACACACAGCAGAAGAGTCATTATATCTAAAGCTAGCCATACACGTGTAGGATTCCATGGCCAATTGATCACTCATCCAATTGATTCCGGCGATCTCAGCGGGAATGGGAGCTGCGATCAATCTGCCAATTAAGAGTATCCGTTCGCTGCACACCACCTTGTCCAATTGATCACGTCCAATTGATCGGGGGCTCAGAATTGGATCCGACAGAGAACCAACATGTTGGTTCCATCAGATTGATTCAGGGCCGATCGGGCAGTTCTTAATTGGCAGATTGATCGCAGCTCCCATTCCCGCTGAGATCGCCGGAATCAATTGGATGAGTGATCAATTGGCCATGGAATCCTACACGTGTATGGGGGCCTTAAGGCCCCCCATACACGTATCCATCCGTGGGTGATTTTATGGAAGATCGATTGCCATTCGCGAATGTCGAATATTTTTCGTGAATATGACGATGAATATTCGCAATTTTGAACATTCACGGTATGGCCATGTATTGCGAAAATCATATTCGCATTGCGAAAATAAACATAGCATGTGACCATTCATTTAGAAGATTTTCACACTGCGAATATTAGTTTCGCAATGCAAATATGATGTTCGCAATACATGGTCATACCCCGAATATTCGAATTTCCGAAAATAGATTTGAATATTGGTAGAATTATTTGTGAAATATCACGAATTCGAATATTGCCATTGCCGCTCATCACTAAACCAAAAGCGCTGTGATCACTCGTTGGCCGAACGCACAGGAATCTATACGTGTATGGCCAGCTTTAAGGCTGGAATACACGGCTTGAAAGTTCAGCTGATAGAGAGATCTCGGCAGTAGCGTGATGACATCCTCACGCCACTGCCCGGCTTCCTCGATATTGGGAGCCAGCTGTCAGCCCGTGGGTCCCTATTCAAAGTATAGGATATAGAACAAGGTTTACCAACATGTTGGTAACCTGTTCAACCGAGTGAGATCTATTGATTTTGCTCGAAAAATGTCATACACGGGTAGCTTTTTTCCCAGATTTCTGCGCAGCACAGTGCCGTGAATGCGCACGGTGCTTGGCTATGCAAAAATCTGGGAAAAATCGACCCGTGTATTCCTACCTTCAGACTGATTCTTTTCTTCTTGACATAGACTGACACTTCTACAGACACCATCACCGAAAGTTTCACAGCTTCAGCATCCTTAATTCCTCTATCATTAGCCACAAGTGCATCATGTTTTTTCGATTTCCCCAAATAAGATTAATGAAAGAGCCATCACTAGGATTTCTAGGACGTACAATCAATCTACCAACTTGGCGCTGATTCTAGATGACAAACTCAGATTGTGAACTTAATCGGATTGTCTTCTCCTGAAGTCATTTATCATTTGGCGATGTGATAACACAATCAATCATCCATAAAAAGTTTTAAGAAGTTGCCACAAATCCATGAAACCCCTTAAACTGTTTAAACATTTCCAAATAAAATAAGGGGTTGGTTAATTATCTTAGGCAATAGAAGGCAGTAAATGATATTATACATAATGAAACAATTGTGATCAATAGAACAATACAATAACCGTGACATCAAAGAAGACCTGCAATTTAATAGCAAAGATAATGGACAGATTGGACACTGTACTTGGCCTTAAAGCTGAACTCCGGGTTCCACACAAAGTATAATTACTGTGGGGCTAGAGCTATACTGCAAGGCTCATATTCTCATTTGGTGTATAGAGGAATAGTATTTACTAGTGATGATCACGAATATTCGGATTCCGAATATTAATCGCGAATATCGGCAATTCGCGAAGATGGTGAATATATTGCCGAATATTCGCAATTCCGGATATTCTGTATTTTTTTCCCATTACACACACCTCTCAATGCAAGTGGATGAATGGGAAGGCTGCAACAAGAGCTTAGCAACACTCCCTGCGACCATCAACAGTTTTTAAATCCAATTTTGGGGTGATGCGAATATTCGGAATATTGCGAAAATCGGCACTTTGGAAAATCACTTTTTTTTTTCCAACACGCCCCTCAATGCAAGTTAAACATATTCGCTAATATATACAATTCACAAAATTCGCATAAAACTGCCGATATTCGCAATAAGAAGAATATTGCCGAATGCGAATATTTTCCGAATGTTTTCCCAAAAATTCGCGGCATGCCGCGAATACGAATGTTGCCTATGCCGCTCATCACTAGTATTTACACACATCTTATTCATTGCTGACCTGACTGCACACACTTCTCTGATCTAGATTGTGAGCAGCCTCTCCTAACAAAGCATTCTTTAGGTTTACTGTAGATGGCTAGAGTAAAGCTGGGCACATAAGGGTCGATACCCATTCAAACGACCCATGGTCAACCACATCGTTGAGCTTGAGCGTTTGCCGATGGAACGGCAAATCGATGTGCACCACTTTGCAAATCGATTCTTGTTCTATATTTTGGATGGGGACCAGGGTCCAAAGTAATAGAGGTCAACCGGGATTTTTGGAAATGTCCATTCCCTGATCAACCTTTCTGCGAGTGGGATCGATCGATCACACTCGAAGAAACTGTTTTTTGTTTTCATTCATTTTCATTGCATGATGCCACCAGAGACACCTCAGATCACCAGAGATCAGTGAAGGTGTTTCCAAGATGCAGGTCGGGTGCAGTTTTTCTGCATCTTGGCTACAAGAAATCAACATCGGCAGGAGCGCACCATGTTGAGTTAAGGGAACCAAGAACCACAGGCAAGCTGCGGGTAATGCGCCGGCACATGTGCCAGCGTGCAACTTTATTCCCTGCACTGAGTATCACAGACTACATCTTCAGTATTGGCTGATTTAATAAATGAATTCTTGTTTGAGCAGATTTTTTGTGTGTTTTCTATTTCATTTTATCATTAAAGGTCATTTTCTTTAAATATTTAAGCAATTAATATTTTATTATAGTCAGGATGTCTACTAGACCTGTGTTTGGACATATTTTGGCAAGTTACAGGCCTACAACACGTGTAACGCTTTTGGTACAGGAATCTAGACCACGGTGAAACGCCCAGGGGGTTAAACAACACACAGTATATGTAAAAATGAAGCCACAATGGAGAAGATATGCTTTAAAAACCAAGTATACCGGAATAATTGCATAGCTTTTACAACCACCTTTAGCAACTATGACTTCAAGTTAAGCTAGGCATACACAGCTCTATTTTGTTTAATAGATTTGAGCACAATCGAGCACCATGTGCGTTCACGGCACTCAAGTGAGCTCAAATCTATAAAAAAAAACATCCAGCTTGGTCAAAGAGGGAACCAACATGTTGGTAAACCCAGTTTGATTTCCATTTCTTTGGATGGGGACCCTCAACCAGCTGGCTTTGGGTGAAATGTAACTCTCACAGTACAACACATTGAACCCCCAGATCTCATACCTCAGTAGTGACACCCTGACATTTTCTGGGTTAATAACTAACTCCTCAGACTACCTGCAGTCCATATGTCAACCTTTCATAGTCACATTCCAGCTGTCACAAGCTTTTCTCTTGTCAGATTTTACCCTTACATATGCCTACTCTGACTTTCATCCCCCAGATCTCCAACACCCTTAGAAGTCCAATCTTTTTTTTTCGGATTAGTAATTTACATTCCAAATTTCACTCCCCTAACTGCAACCATTCATAGTTATTCATATTTCCCTGCGGTTATCCAATTGACATAAATTGTATACATGTAACATTTAGCTGCGGCCGCCCAGACACGGGGCGCCTCCAAGTTGTTAGTACGTGTATGAGCTGTGTAACACTAATGCAGGTACGCATAGCTGGTTTCCGGCCCCTTTTGAGTACCAGAGTACCACTTAAGTGCATCCCAGACTATATCAGTCTCTCACCCTGTCATTGTGAAGATATTTTAGAGAATTGATTTATGAACAGCTCTATTAAGAACCTACAACAGCATTTCAATAGGGTTGAGGTCTGACTTTATTCTGTTCTTTTTTAGTAATTCTGTTGTAGATTCCCTCAGGTGCGTTGGATTGTCATCATGTTCTATGGCCCAGGTTTGGACAAGCCCAAACTTTAGCTGTTGCACAGATGGCCTAACATCTAACTTTAGAATAATTTGGATGTTGTGGTTATCTTCATTACACTGTGAAGGCCTTCTCTGGATCCTGACAGAACACTCAGCCAGCATGTGTGGGTGAGGCCCACCTATATAGCCTTCAAGGTAACAAGGCAGGTGCCCTCAACCCAGCCCATGCTTGCAGGGAGCCACCTGCTGGTGACTGTGGAAACAACCCAGGGAAGGGCAAGCACAGTGCCACCAGCAGGCAGTACCCAGTACAGCCGGGGTCCTCACACGCACTAAATGCCTTCACTTTGGTTTTGTTTCCAAATATATTATTATCGTTTCTTCTTGGCATTGTGTTAACATATATTATATATAATACATTTTTGCAACAAATACTGTATGTCTGCAGCTCTCGAAGAATTTTTAATAATATAGATGTTTATCAAGCAGAGAACAATGGCTGATTATTTATTTCACATCACTTCACTACTTTACCAGAACAGCTTCAGTTAAATAAATCTGAGACTATGTTACTTCTGTCGTAAAATTGTTACAAAAGTGTTAGGAGCTTTCATTGATTACGTCGTTAATAATTCAGGGTATTTTTACATGAACTAGACAGACAAGATCACACCAGATACAAATCTAGCACAGCCCATATTCCCATAGACACAATGATCTAGGATGGAACTCACAGAACTGACATTTCAATCAATACTCGCTGTATGCCACACAACAGCTTAAACTACTGATAGCACAAGCTCCTTTATACAAAATGTATGCGAACTAGCTTTGAGGCTTTGACTATCTATAGAAATTGTTAGTATTATTAGTTACAACACATCTCATTCTAGCTAATTCTAAGTTGAGTATAAGAGGGCAGTCAAATGAGAAAAAAATGGCCCAAACATTGGAACTTATATTAGATTTACAGTATGTACAGTTGCAAGCAAAAATATGTGAATCCTTTGGGATTACGTGGAGTTTTGCATGAATTGGTCATAAAATGTGCTCTGATCTGGTCACACCAATAGAAATACACAGTCTGCTTAAAATAATACTGCACAAACAATTTTATGTTTTTGTGTTTTTATTGAATATGACATGTAAACATTCACAGTGCAGGGTGGAAAAAGTTTGTGAACCTTTGGACTTAATAACCTCTTAATACCCTCCTCTGGCAGCAATAACCTCAACCAAACGTTTCCTGTAGTTGCAGATCAGACCTGCACAATGATCTGGAGTAATTTTGCAGCACTCCTCTTCACACAACTGTTTCAGTGCAGCAATATTCTTGGGATGTCTGGTGTGAATCGCTCTCTTAAAGTCACAGCATTTCATTCAGCATTTCAGGACCCTGACTGGGCCACTTTTGTTCTGTTAAAACCATTCTTTGGTTGAATGACTTGTATGCTTTGGGTCATTGTCCTGTTGCATCACCCATCCTCTGCAGAGCTTCAGTTGGTAGACAGATAAAAACAATGGTCACAATCCGTGTAGGCCCTGAGGCAGCAAAGGAGCCCCAAACCATGATGATCCCTACTCCATGTTTTACAGTGGGGATGAGGTTTTGATGTTAGTGTGCTGTGTCTTTTTTTCTCCACACATAGTGTTGTGTGTTTTTTCCAAACAACTCAATTTTGGTTTCATCTGTCCACAGAATATTTTGCCAGTAGTGCTGGAGAACATCCAGATGCTCTTTTGCAAACTTCAAACTACTGCAGTATTTTTTTTTTTTGGACAGCAATGACTTCCTCCGTGGTGGTTGTGTTAATATTAGTCTTACTGCAATTCACCCCCTCCTAATCTGAGTTTTACCTACTTCAAGCTTATTTCAAGCAAACAGAACAAGCTCTTTTCATAGGAACTCCACTGCAACCTTACCTTTTGGGGGATTAGGCAGAGGGAAGGCCAAACAAAGATATCTTGTTCCATCAACACTGTACAAATGTGTTTTTATAAATTGTAGTAGTTTACTGAAACTACTTGTATCCACATATAGGGCAGTTGTCGTTTTCTGGGTTTGGGAAAAGGGTCCTCTATTCTTCCTCCGGTGGGATCATACGCAGCGAGATCCCGCCGCAGGAAGAATGTTTCTACTGAAGACCGGGTAGAGAACCCGGTCTTTCAGTGGAAAGCCAGCTCGCACACCCGGATGTGACGTCAGTGACGTCACATCCGGTAAGCACACCAGGAACTATGCAAACCAGGGTTTTCCGATTCTAATTCCCCGCTTAGCAGTGGGGAATTTGAATCTGTCCGCGAACGGGCGGACGGCGGACTTTTTTAAAAGTCCGCTCCGCCCGTCCGCGGACGAACATGGCCGAGGTTCGGCCATCACTATGGATCATTATACGGAATAATGATTATTATATTCCGTAATAGTTCTTAATAATTTTATTTTATTTTGTTGGATTGATACCTTTTTCTCATGTTATATTTGACATACACTTTTACTTTATTGGACTATAATTGTATGTAGCTGACCATTAAAGTCCCCTAATCCCTGCTCAAGCAGGGAAAATCTTTTCCCAAAAGAAGAAGAGTGTTGAGGCTGGACACAGGACCCTTAGTCCCAAACCCAGAAATAGACAACCCTCTCCTTTTTTTCCTTTTTCCATTACAATTTGGGATGTTGGCCAGCCAAATAAGATAGGAAGCCATTGATCGACTCCTTGGTCAACCTTGTTTGGCTTAGTCATCATACTATATTTGAATTGCTTTGAGTTTGGGATATTTACCAAGTATTGCCAAAAACTAGTTGTAGTTCCTCATTTCCACAACTCATTCACTAGAGAATAGTGATGGCCCGAACTGTTCGCCGGAGAACTATTCGCGGCGAACTTCGCATGTTCGCGTTTGCCCATGTTCGCGAACATATGGCGATTTAAGTTCGCCCCCTATCTTTTAACATTGCAGAAACTTTGACCCCTGTGAGTCACAGTCA
>CM070032.1:20754881-20773021 GCA_036250615.1 Ptychadena robeensis
CCATCTAGTGGTGGTGATTTAGAAATGTGGGTGCCTACCTCAGTAGACATAGCTTACACCAAGCGCCTTACAGATAGGAGACTTCCTTCCAGCTTGGGAACATACAGCACATCCATCAGTGGTATAGCCAGACTGTGACCATCTGCAGTGTTACAGGTAAGGACCCCATACCCAGTTTCTTCAGCAATAATACTACTTCCATCTGCCAGATAGATCGTCTCTTTCTTGTTAAAGTCAAGCTCTGCAAAGAAGTTTCTGTCGCTTGTCATGTGACTTGTTGCTCCTGAATCAATATACCAGTTCTGAGTTGGCTGACCGTTTGTTACTTTAAAAGTTCCATGACGCTGATGTATGTCACTGTCATTTCTAGCTGTGCTTACTTTTTGTTTAGGACTTCTTGCTCTTTGTTCAGCTTTCCATATTGAACAGTCTTTCTTAAGGTGTCCTGGCTTTTTGCATCTGAAGCATACTCTGTTTTCTTTCCTGTATGCCTTTGTATCTGTTGTCTTTAGGACTGTCTCAGTGTTCCTCTCTGTGCTGTCAGTTGCTTGCTCCCTTCTGCGCCTGTGTTCATCTATGAGTCTGTTTTTGACAAATTCTAGTGTCAGTTCATCTTCAGGCCTTGTTTCCAGAGCGTTTATCTGAGCACAATAAGATTCAGGTAAACTGCATAGCAATATGGCTGATACATGGCTTTCTTATATATCCTCTCCAATTGCGCGGAGCTGTGCCACAACCTCCAGCATTGCATTGATATGCTCCTGCATGTCCATTCCGGCACTCACCCTTATTTTGTATAATTTCCTTAGTAAGAATAGCTTACTCAGGCTGGATCTCTCATGTAGCTTTTGCAATGCATCCCACATGCCCTTAGCAGTGTTCTGCTCCCTTATATGAATAAGCTGGTCATCTTCCACTAACAGGCTTATTGTTGCCCTTGCTTGTCTGTTCTTTCTATCCCCTTCCTGTTGATTATTATCTGATCTGTCTGTAATGACAACTTCCCACAAGTCATCTCTGGATAACAGCATTTCATCTTTAAACTTCCACAGCTGATAATTCTCATTATTCAGTTTAGCCACTGCTAGTTTAAGTTCTGAGCTGCTAGCCATTTCTGTCTCACTTCCTTGACTGTACACACACAGATGTTGTCTTACTTGTATCAGTAGATCTCTGTTTCTTCAGAAGACTCCTTGTGTCAGTCTGTCAGCTGAGCTGGATTGTGTCTGGGCCCATAACCTGTTGGATGTAGTGGTCTTGTGTAGATCACATACAGGAAGCTTCCAGTCAGCAGATCAGTGAAGAAGAACTTTACTTGTAATTCACCACAGGGATAACATGTGCAGTAACAATAAAAATGGTGGATGGAAGGAAGAGAAGAAACAACAGAGAATGCAGAAGCACAAACAGTATACACTGCAACAACTAATCTACACAGTGCCATCTGCTGGACATGTTGGCATAACACAGTTTAAGAACTAAAGCCTGTTGCATTTATTCCAACATGTGTGTGTTTGCATGATGATGTATTTGCATGATTGCTGTGTGTGTGTATATATATGATACATGTCTCTGTATGATTGCTAGGTGTGTGTTTATGATTTACGTCTCTGTATAATTGATGTGTTTGTATAATAAGGTGAAAATGGTTGTATTTCAAATAAAGTTTTAATATAAACCTGTGTAGTTTTAATAGGGGGCTAATAATGTTTCTATCTAGGTCTCTTACCTAGATAGAAACATTATTAGCCCCCTATTAAAACTACACAGGGCCTCGCAGGGAAAGTTTGGAAACCACTGTGCAAAGCTTGCAGATCGCAGTAACAAGTAACAATTCTTTTTTCCTTTCCCTATTTTATTTTTACATATTTTTCTTTTTGTTTAACAACCTATACATGACAAAGTAATAATTCTTTGTACTATTTGAAAACACAAGGTTTTACATTTGGCCATACACAAAGAAGGTTAATAGCGGTAAAATATATATTTTGGAAGTCTGTCAGAAAAATAAAATAGTTTATATATGATGTCTATAGAAGAATTCTGTAAGAATAGATTTTCTTCCCCCGACCAATAACAACACGTTCGTGGTGCTATCATTAGGCCCATTCTGCCGACCTGTGGGAAACGCGCAGTAATATTTCTAACCTTTGCTGAAAGGCAGTTTGTGTGGTTGGCTCTCAGCACTCTCATTTAAAAGATTTGCTTAAAACATGCAGCTGAAATCAGCGCTGGCGTAGCAGCCTCCTCTAAAATTATGTCAAATTAAAAAGAATAAGTGACGGTCATGATTAA
Organism: Ptychadena robeensis; assembly: GCA_036250615.1. Taxonomy (NCBI): domain Eukaryota; kingdom Metazoa; phylum Chordata; class Amphibia; order Anura; family Ptychadenidae; genus Ptychadena; species Ptychadena robeensis. The sequence continues at coordinate 20,757,177 of CM070032.1, forward strand.
GAGAAAATTGCAGGCTGCTATGGATTATGCTAAAAGGTCCTGTTTCCATTGTGTCTATATGTAATGACCTTGGCGGAATGACAATGGCTCTTCACTGAGATGTAAATTCAGCTGCTTTGCCGCGCCTGGAAGGATGAATGCGCTAAGTTTGATGTTGTTATATTTGGGGGTATATATTTTGATCTTTTTTTCTTTTTTTTTTTTGCAAAAGGAAATGTAAGATCAAATGTATAATTAATCGTTTGCAAATGTAGCAGTGTGAAATTACCTGACGTGCTTTTGGAATCCATTTACATATTGTAGCAATTACAGAATAAATAGAGTCCATAATGAAAGGTGTTATTCAAAAGCTTAACATTCAGGTAATTAAAGGGAATGTGTACCATGTATAACCATGCGGTACAGACATTATAATTATTCACTGCGGCTTCATTCTACCCTTCTTTCTGTTTCTCTACGCCAGGCTCGAGGTGATCTGCAGGATTTTATATAGAGATATGGTGATAGGGTTTGGAATATAATGTGAGATGAGGATGCAGACTTAATTAGCATTTACATATTCAATTAGCATATTTAACACATTTTAAAAAAAAAAGGTTGTTCTTAAAGCTACCTTCCAGGCTGATACAAAAGAAACCAAAGAGTGTAGTTATGTATTCATGAATGTCTTAATAAAGCTGGTTGAATCTGTTTATATTTTGCCTTCTTTGGTTCATCCCTTCCACCTTCATTAACCTCCTGGGTGTTCTGCCCATGACACAGTTTTAAAAAAGCGCACCATGGGCAATCACAGCAGATTTCATTGTAATTCTACACCCTTCCCATGTGCTGGAAAAAAGTGATGCCACCTGGAGGTCAATGGTGCCCCCTGCCTCTCCAGTAGTATAGATGACATAAATAAGGAGGACATAGAAAGATAGACGGGTGTGCCAAAATGGAGGGACCCCACAGCCTTTCACTGGAGAGATGAGTATGCCAGAGGTTATCTCGGGGTGAGAATTTTTAGTAGTGATGGGTGATGTTCGCTTTTCTTCTCCCGGTGAACAGTACAGGTGTTCGACCCGCCCCATTCGCTGGCTAGCAGAAGTTTATGATTCCTCAGTCTCTATCGAGAAATCAGCTTTTAAAACTGGTGCCGTCTGTGATGTCACTTTTGGTTATCAGAATAAGGAACTGTTGTGATGTCACTTCCTGTTTTTGCAATGAAAATTCTCTGCGAACAGCTGGACGTCAGACTTTTCTAAAAGTCCGATCCACCTGTCCACGAACAGACGTGGCTAATGTTCACTCATCACTAATTGTTAGTAATCAATATACTCATTTAAAGGATTTGCTCCTGCCAATTAGTGCCTTATTGTAAAATTGTCCTGAAGAAGCTTGACAGGGCCAAACCACATCAACAAAAGCTTAATATGTGAAATGTAATGCAATTTATGCTTTTAGCTAGGGATGGTAACCACACAATAGTTAGGATATGTAAAGGTTCAGGACTCAACCAACGACAAGAGGCGGCTGATTTGATCTATTAAACTATATTTAAAGTCCAAGACAGAGCAGGCTCTTGCAACTGAGTGAACTACAACCCATTGAGTCCACAATAAAGTCAAGAATTTAGGAACTAGTCTGGTGCAAATAACCGGAAGGGGTCTATTGTCCGTTTAAACCATGTATGGCCAGTGATAACCAGGGCAGTGATGACTGGTACTTGCATGTCCCTGCAGCAGAAGCTACTGACTGACATGACAAAAAGCAATTCCACTGACGCTCTGGCTGGACCCAGGTGGAGGGGTTGGCATCCACCCCACTGAAATGTTGGCACAAGTGACTTGTGGGAATGGCAGGCACCACTGTAGCTCGGGCTGCATGCTATTTTGCTCGCCAGTTGCCTGCACACTGGACCAAACAGGGGTGAGAGACAGGTCTCAGAGTACAACATTAGCCCAGCTACTGTGACTTCAGGACCTTTCTCAACGAGCACTGCCCCTGGGGCTGACTAGTTGTGATTGCCTAGTGTAATTAATGCCATTGAATTGAGTTCAGGATGTTCTGAAAACATCTTAAGATGTACAAACTAAAGCAGGGAACACACCTACACTGTAGATATGGGCCAGATCAATGGCTTCTTCGAGCGTCGTGCGCACTCATGGCCATCTATCTGGCTCATATCTAATGTGGCCATGAAACATCATTGTCACACATGGATTGGTCACCAGAGAGTCCAGACCTTAACCCCATTAAGAATCTTTGGGATGTGCTGGAGAAGGCTTTACACAGCGGTCAGACTCAACCATCATCAATGAAAAATTGGATGGAAAAAAATCTTGTGACATTGTAAAATCTTATCGAAACAATGCCACAGCGAATGCGTGCTTGAATCAAAGCTAAAGGTGGTCCAATTAAAAATTTGAGCGTGTGACCATTTTTTGGTGGCAACTTTTTTTTGGCCAGGCTGTGTATTTACCCATAGCAAGGGCAGAGAACAATCACTATTAGGCTGAAGTATTTTATTTTACTTAGCTTATCCCTGGACACACTACAAACATTAGACTTCTCCCCACAACTAAAGGGATACCAAGAATGCAAAATATATGTTAGCAAGGATCATGGGGAGGTGCTGCAGCAACGTGCACAAGAATTGTGACCATTGTTCCATTTACAAGGGATGGGGGGCAAGTTGCTGACTCGCAAGTCCTTTAGTCCTTGTATACAAGTTAGAAAACAGCTATAGTTGGATAGTCGGTGTGACCCTCCTCTCTGCTAGTGAAATGATCTCCCCCAGTGAAGATCACACTTGCCTATAGCCTGTGTTTACAAGCATGATCTTGTATGATCATGTATAACATGTATACTTTAAATATACATGTGCAGGTGGGGCCCTAAGGAGACCGGCGCCCTGGGCAAGCACCACCTCTGTCGACCCCCCCTTCCCCCTGAGACCACGCCCGAGGGGGGTGCTGGTGAGTGTGCTCTACTCGTTCTCTCTCCCGGGTGAGAGTGAGAAGGAGTAGACGATCCCCAAATGCCACCCTATGTCTGGATGTTCTTTGGGCACTTGGGGTGGTGGTTTTGCTGATGAGGGTGGATGACTATGAGCTTTTGCCACAGCATCATTCATACACAACCCTGACCAACCTGTGCGGAGTAGACGGTTCTACATATATATATATCCCCCAATGGTGCCACCCTGGGCATATGGCCTATATGTAAAACTACCACTGTACATGATCAAGTGTTTATAAGGGAAACGTATTAGCTTTTTTGAGTCTACCAGAAAAGCTGACAAATCCCTAGGTTGCCTGCTTGCATGACTTTTATGAGTTCCTAGTTATCTATGTGGATTACCAAACACTTCCTATGTTATGGAAAAAAAGATAGGTGCCTGCTAGCCCCATTTTCGGCATACAACACCATTACTCTATGTAAAAAGTAGCCCAGGTAAGCGTTGTCACCCTGATACAATACTCTAAGGAAGTGTGATAATGGCAGGATCTCCGGGTAACATTAAAGGTAGCCATACACGGGTCCGATTCCCCACCCGATTCCTGGCCGAGAATTGAGTGAAGCCCACCTTGTCCGATCGACCCCGCCCGATCGACATGGCCCCCTGAATCGGATCTGCCAGAGAACCAACATGCTGGTCTTTCTCATCCGATTCAGCACACATCAGGGGGAGTTGCCATTTGTGAAGTGATCGATCGGGCACGGAATCGTCCAGGAATCGTTGGCCCAAGGTGGTAGTGACAGGCTTAATTGGGCGATCGATCGGACATCCGATTCCCTCTGGCATCGCCGGAATCGATCGGATGGGTGATTGATCGGCCATGGAATCGGCACATGTATGGCTAGCTCAAAGGTATAAAAGCCTTTAAGTTTCAAATACTTTTCATACTTTTTTTGCCCTATGAGCGTGCATTTCACATTTTATATTTCTAAACAGCCAGCAGATTGTAACATCCTGCATACATAAAACACAAACTAGTCTACATACAAAGTGAGCACAATACATAGCATTTCCTACAGTGGTGCACTTACCCATATTAGTTAATAAATGTAAAAGGCATTTTCTTTAGCCACAATTTACGTGATTGTTTTACAAAGTGCCATAAGTACAGAAATACTGCAGCATTAATTTAATTCTTTAAAACGTCTGCAGATCTCCCTGGTCTAAAAAAAAAATTCTCTCGATAGTTCATGCTTTATAAAACGTGACCGCGAGCAATTTTCAAATTGTAAAGTGTTTGTTTCTTCATCGCATGAGAGGTAAGTGTGAACTGTGTAACAATACAAATGTTTCCCGAATTTTCAAATCACTGATGTGCTGAGCATACGCCATCAAATGTAATAACACCCCACAAAGTTACCGGGACAATCTAAAAAGCTTTTCGTTAAGTGAAGTTGTGAAATGTTATGCATTAGCAAGATTTGAAAATTTGGTGTCCAGAAATTTCTCACAAAATACAATAACCACACATGGGGACTTGTTTATAAGGATTCCAAAAATAATCGTTTTCCAATACACTGCGCTTGTAGCAGTGACATTCTGTCTATTTATTGTAATACTATTCAAATCCCTAGATCCCATTGACAGACAGGGAACTTGTATTATTAGAAGTAGTGATGGCCGAACATTGGCCTTGTCTGTTTGCGAAAAGGCAGATCAGACTTTTTAGAAATTCTAATCCCACCAAACCCCTGTACGTGAGAAAATTTTAATCAGGTAAAAAACTTCAGTGGCATCGCTTCCGGTACATGGAGCATATAGTAAAGCATTACATATACCTGAATTGATGTCACTTCCGGTGCAGGGACCGCACAGATCCTTATCCCTTATGCTGGAAGTGACGTCACTGACGTCACTTCCCGGTCTCTAGTGAAAAAATCCTTCCTCTGGCCGGATCTTTTTCGGTGCCTGATCTGACCTGCAGAAGAACACTTAACTTATTCTCGGCAGGCGAAGGGTGCTGGTTGAACACCCGTACTGTTTGGCGGCTAGATAAAAAGTGCATAAAACTGTTCGCCCTGCTCACAGTTCCTCCAGTTCATCCATCTCTAGTAGGAGTTAATATATTGGGATATTAGATTAGACAAGATACACCTAAAAGCTAATATGGTAGGAAGTTGATCTTACCCAGCGCCTATAACAATTGAAACCTATAAATGATTAGGACATTTATGTCTGCAGGGGATGGCTGCGAGCATTCCATACCCTTGTGAAGTCATCAGTTATTCCCTTCTCCCTCCTTTGCATATTCCTGTACTCCGCCATGATTGCCGACTCTCCCCCCGGCCCTCTACACACCGCCGGTATCAAATAGACGCCGGTAGTGTGGGAAAAAAAACGGCGCCCGTGCATTAACGGAAGTCTATGGAGCCGCCCGCCCACCCCCCTGGGACTTTCTGTACATCTATTACTGGGGTCCTCATGGATCATGTATTATAGATTAGTGTTCACCTGAAATTTCGAAATAAAGCTTTGATGTTTTTAAAAGGACCTAACATCTGAGGGTGAGCCTTATAACAATTTGTGTGTTAGAATAATACTTTTTGTAATATTCCCACAATTCTTCTCTAAATACTTCCCTATTTTAGTGATGATACCATGTTCAGGGGCTGACCAAGTTATAAAAATGCTTCAAAAATCTCTAATTATTCATATCTCAACCTGCAGTCAGCTTGAACATAGCACCATCACTCCCTTGCTTTGCACTGGTCCAGCACTTCCCTCCCATCCCACCCCCAAAAAAGCTTAGAAAATAACATGAGAAATACATTTATAAAATGACATATTTACAAACAATGTCTCTTGCTGTAATCCTCGAAACACTGCTGGACCTTAAAGTCCATGCTGGATGGAATACAGGTCCCAGGCATGGCTGGTACCGAACCTCGTGGTCATGCGCAGTAGCATCATATTTGTCATATTTATGTAGCACTGACATCACTTAGCACTTTACATATGTCTCTTAGAAGACCTCACAATATAGTGTGCCCACCAAAGTCATATGTCACTAACAGAGTCTAAGGACAATATATTGGTGGCGGGAGGTGAAGCCATGTGACCAGTGTGTCTTTAGAGAGTGGGGGACCTTAGAGGAGCACAGTGCTAGCAGCCATGTCACCCACAGCCCGTTTTTATTTTTCATGTATTTATTTAAAAACGAAAGCCAACTGAAACTTGATAGTTTTGCTTATACCACAATGTTTCTTATTCCAGGGTTCAGCTCCGTTAACCTTATGTCACTTATGTCTAGAGATTATGCTGTATGGGGGAGGTGTTAGAGATGTTCGAATTTTTCGACTAGCTGACTTTGTAGGCTGATTGCAAGGCCTCTGGCAATGATATCATCACCAAAATTGCTGGAGATGTAGAGAAGGGTTTATTTGCTCTAGCACATGTAGTTTTTGCATAAAAGAAGTTCAAAATCAAAGTCATTTTCAAAATTTTGACTTTGAACCTCTACATCTCTAGCAAGTTGGTGATGATACCCTGCTCAGGGGCTTTGCAATTAACTTGAAATTGTCTTATTTAAAAAAAAAAATTGACCATCTCTAACAACCACACATGGTAATCTGTTTTTCTGTTAATCTATTAAAAATAGATAAATATTGTTGTGGCAATCGATCATTTGTGAATCCTACGTCAAGCGAGTTCTATGCTGCCTTGACATTGCGATAAAAACATTTGCATGTAAAAGTGTTGATATCTCAAGGAGGTGTGTCCTCTACATTGTGTTTTAGTTAGCATATTATTTCTGGTTAGAGATGGTCGAATTTTTTTTTTTAATTTGACCATTTCGATGATTTGGAGTCAATTGCAAAGCCCCTGAACATGGTATCATCACTAAACTGCTGTAGATGTAGAGAAGAGTTGAGGTAACATTTGAATAAAAAAGTATGTCTCTAACACAAATAGTTTTTGCATAAATTAAGTTCAAAGTCAAGTCAAAATTTCAAAAATCGGAATTTCAACTTTAATGTTGAACTTAATTTATGCAAAAACTACATGTGCTAGAGCAAAACTTTTTTTTCAAATGTTCATACAACCCTTCTCTACATCTCCAGCAATTTTGGTGATCATACCATGTTCAGGGGGCTTTGCAATCAGCTCACAAAGTCAGGAAGTCGAAAAATTCGACCCTTTCTATTTCTGGTTAGTGTACGCATTACCTAGTTTTTTTGTATGTTTTGGGATGAGATGTTTTTCTCTCAGTTGTTTGTTAATGTTTTTTGTTTCTGATTCTTTTATTTCTTTGTTTTTGTCAGAATTTTAGTTAATTTTAGTTCTTTATTTATAGTTTATCAAATTATATACCATTTTGCAAAAACTTTTCAAACAAATAACAGGCATATGGAAACAAAGAGAAACAGACAACATTAAACAACAATACAAGTTACATGAAGCACTCCATGTTTAACATGGTCTACCAACAATACCCACAAGTGGACTCGTTAGTGCAGATTTGGTTGGAAAGAACTCACTTAACTAACTGACAAAAAAGGTCTGCACATTAATACAATGTTTCATGAAAGCCAACCATAAAAAAATAGTAATTGTCTATTCCCACTGGATACCGTTAGTGATGAGCGACTAGGCAATATCTGTCATTTCCGTTTATAAAATCGCATTGCGATTATATAATCGCGATCCCCATTCATTGCAATGGATCGTGATGATATAATTGCAATTATACAATCGCAATAAAATCGCGACAAATCACGATCGCGTTGGATATCTGATGATATATTCGCGAATATTTGCGAAATGGCGAAATAGCAATATTCGAGCTAAATATTTGAAAATCGAATATTCAAGCTCAACACTAGATACCATCAGGTAAAACATTGTCTCTTAAAGCAGAACTATGGACCAAAATAAAAAAAACATTTACTCATTATTACAGTAGAGAGAGTTTAGCTAGCTAGTGATTTACTAGCTTCAACACCAGGATAAAATAAATGAAAAACAATAAAAAATTTACGATGTCAATAATAACTAAATCAACATTTGATGCATTGACAAGCTATAGCGAGGTGTTTTTTTGCCCGTAGGTTTAAATATACTTAAAGTGGATGTATACTCAAAATAAAAAAATAAAAATATATACATAAAACTTTTAATTACCTCTGAGCTGCCATGATGGTGGAGTAGCGATTCACAATCCGTAAAAACAATTTACCCACTGTTCCCTGGAACCATTTGACAGATTCCATATTTATCTGTAAGACTCATGGGGGTCATTTCAGTGCAATATCCGCAGTGGCCACTGGGGGCGCCATGTGATGGTTTTCATTTGAGAAAGTTTCACCATTAAAATTGTCACCATTGCGACAATTGATCTCTACATCATCACAGAGAAGAAAAGAGGAGGGGATTTACTCATTAGAGGTAAGGTTTTTTTCTTGTTTCACACTCTGTCCTGGCACTTTTAATGCTGATCATACAAAATCAGTTAACGGTCCGCTTTTAATAATAGGACCATGGTGTAGAGGAAAGTCTTACCATTCCTTAGGGCTATTCACATTTATTTTCTCAGTAGATAAGTATTTTCTTACTCTCTGGAAAGTAATTCTACTGCCGTTCTGATATTGTAGTATGTAGCATGTTGTAGTCATAGTTAATATGACTCATTTTATGAGTACTTATGTACTGAATTGAGATCCTCAGACCCCTTTGTGAGGTGGTGTGGTTGGCCCTGGGTTCCTCCTAATGCCAGGCAATGGTAGACATCATGTGGCTGGAGTATGTCAGCAGTTCCTCGAAGATGAAAGCATTGATACTATGGATTGGCCCCCCATTCCCGAGTCCTGAATCCAATTGAGCACATCCGCGGCATTATGCCTCACTCCATCAAACAATGCCACATTGCACCACAGACTGTCCAGAAGTTGGGGGATGCTTTAGTCCAGGTGTGGGAGGAGATCCCTCAGGAGACAATCTGCCACCTCATCAGGAGCATGCCCAGGCATTGTAGGGGGGTCATACAGGCATGTGGAGGCCACACACAATACTGAGCTTCATTTTGACTTGTTTTCAGGACATTACATCAAAGTTTGATCAGCCTGTAGTGGTTTTTCACTTTAATTTTGAGTGTCACTCCAAATCCAGACCTCCATGGGTTGACAAATTTGATTTAATCATTTTTGTGTGATTTTGTCAGCCCATTCAAAGAACTAAATATTTATTAAGAATATTGCATTCATTCAGATCTAGGATATCTTATTTTTGAGTAGTGATGGCCGAATTTCGGCCATGTCCGTCCGCGAACGGGCGGAGCGTCACATCCGGGTTTGCAAGCCGGTTTTCAACTGAAAGACCGGGTTCTCTACCCGGTCTTCAGTGAAAACATTCTTCCTGCGGCGGGATCTCGCTGCTTATGATCCCACCAGAGGAAGAATAGAGGGCTCCCTCTCGCCGGCGAACAGGGCGGGTCGATCACATCTCGCTGGCGAGAAGGAGGGCAAACATGCTTGTTCGCGGCCGAACTGTCTGCCTTGCAGGCAGTTCAGCCATCACTATTTTTGAGCAATATGTATATATATATATACATACAGTATATGTGTGTGGGGGGGTTGAGGATATTTTGATTGAGTTGTGTATTTACATTAACATTCTGCATTAAAAATAAATATGGGACAGACTCATCTCACCTTCCATATGTAAAATGTTGCTCATGGGTAAGTTGTTAGTGTAAAATATGTCTCTCCATAGGTTGGTCAGTGGGTTCAAACGATGGGACCTGCTAGCGTATAAACACATGCAAACGTTTCAGCCCTGCACACTCTGCTGGAACTAAGCATTGCCTCCCGGCACTGGTCGTTAGGCTTGGCTGGAGGAATATGGAGTGAATTTTTCATGGACCAGACCCTCCTACTTTGCTGGCCATTGAGTGAAACCATGAGGAGTAAATAGCCAGAGAAGAAAATGTGCTTTTGGGATAATATATATACATATATATATATACATATATATTTATATATATATATATATATCCAACGTCATCGGGACAGACGCAGAAGCAGCAAAAGCAGAGTTGCCGGGGGAATTCGTTGGACAGGTGAGTTTCCCTGTAGTTATCTCTGGGTGAGTTTTATCAGCTCAGAAACTGCCCCCGAGTTAACTTGGGCAGAACACCCAACAGTTTAAACAATCCAAGTGACCAGGGTGGCGCTGCGGCTCAGGGAGTATAAAGCCTGTAAAAGTTTTGGGGTTTGGAGTTCAACAGTTATCAAAACAAGTCTGGGTGTCACCTGTTTAGCCCAGGCACACTACAGGACCCAAGGGACAGGAATGGGACAAAAAAGAAATATGGCAGCTGTTATGGTTTATGTTTAGTTAATACAGCGGTCAACTGAAGAAAAGGCATGGGAACTATTAATGCACTGATTACTGCTAAGTTCCCCATAACCTCATTAGGACATACTGGGTTCCTCAGATTAGTTATCTGCTAAGTGGACCTATTCAGAGGTGATCTTAATAAATCTGAATGAAATGGTCTACTCATCTTCATGAGTTATGATTAATCCTCGTTCCTGTAGCCCACTTAACAAGCAATTTATAGAAGAACAAATCACCCATTCCATTGCTGCTTTATATCTCCCAGCCTACGTGGAATTTATAGTGGATGCCACCATATTCTATCTCTGATGATTATTCTATGTAATAAAAAAAACAACACAGGGAACATCATCGTGTAAGTCTATGTGTGTTTTTCTGCATATACTAATGGCTTATGTTTCGGAGGATGACCCTTTTGCTCTTCCTTCTTAGATCAGCTCCTAATCAGATTATCCGGCATAATAAAATCATGAAGCACTGAATAATGTAGGTAATATGTTTTACGAGCACTTCTGTATTGAAAATGAAGGAAGGTTGAACAATTATTAGGCAAAGAGCTGATGTAATGTATTTTGCTGCACTTGCTCCACGCTGATCTCACAGGAAACTACTATTGAATTCCAGCTAACGTATTTTATGACGTTCAGTAAAATCCATTTTAGTGATTTCCCAATCTGCCCAGGATAAACAATCAGTCTTAAATTTCAAAGTTATTTATTTATTTATTTTCAAATCATTCTGATTGTATACATATAATCTTTGGGAAACAAAAAATAAATAAATAAAACTCTAAAACATATTTTTGTGAATAATGCAATATTACAAAAACATCATCCTGGTGTGTCTTCATTGGCAAAAAAATTCTAATGAATACAATTAATACAATTAATCTGCAGATGTTCTGGTAATTGTTATTAAATGTAAATAATGTGTTCCTGTTGGGGTGATTTTCCTTCACTTCCTGTCTGAAACAATCAGAGATGTAGAGATAAAAGGAATGACAATGAAAAAAGTTTGTAATTTAAAAGCCATAATGTCTCTGGTTTCCAAATCAGAAATGATACATTTAATTATCTGACATTTATTTTAACCTCCCTAGCGCTCTGCTGAGGTCCAGGTCCAGTTTTTTGTTGTAGGCCTGTCACTTCCCAAAATCTGTCCGTACAAGGGTCTAGTAGACATCCTGAATATAATAATGTTTGAAACAAAGAATTACGTAAACAAAAAATAATTATCTAATAAAAATAAATGTCTAAAATACTTATCTTGTATGATTTCAAAACAGTATGTATTTATATTTATACATTTTTTATATTCATAATAAAAAAAAAATTCAATTGGAAATGTGTTTTGTTTTTTTTTTACTTTGAATTGTATTGGATATAGGTATCACTGTATCCAATACAATGCCCTTTGGAAAACTTTGTCCCCTGGTATGAACACACCAGGAGACAAAGGTTTCCAAAGGGCATTGTGCAAAGGGCACATCTGGGAATCACACTGGGAACAAGAATTCTACTAATCTAGATTAGCAATTATAATCGCCTCGTAATTACCTTTAAAATGAATGGTCAAATGTGTTATTTATTTTCACCTTGCGAATATATATTCGCTGTCAATGCGCATAAGCATCCCAATACCAATATTTGAAATTTGCGAATATCCGCCCCCATCTTGAATAGCCGATATTCGCCCAATATATTCAAAATTCGAATATTCGAGCTCAACACTAGTCACTCGAGAGGGGTCCGTTCTCCTCCTCCAGCTTCTCCTTCAGATCGGAGCCATAGCAGAGCAGAGCCAGGGCTCTGATCTTTGCCGGACAGCTACATCTCATCTATTGCAAGACTGACAATCAGAGCTGGAGGAGATGGAGCCATCAAGTGGGGTTAAAAAGTTACATTGTTTAGGTCCCCCATTACTTTTTGTCTCGGTTGCAATGCTACAATGGTAGCGTGATGCAGCAAAAAAAAAATAATAATAATACATGAATGTGAGATTTAATATCAGATTTATATAGCACAAACATATTTCAACACTTTACAAAGTACATTATTATATATGATTATATTACAGTTATATAACTAACTGTCTCAAAGGGGGGCTGCCATAGTTATTTGTAACTTACAAAGTTTAAGCTCCCTGGCGGTAATCCCAAGTGTGGCTCAAGGTAGATTTTCAAGACCAAAAGGAGTGACCCCGGTCCACACTTGGGATTACTTACCTGATACGGATGAACCCGTGGTGTCCTCCAGTTATGACCGTCTGGCTCCTTCTTCCTGGATATACGTGCGTGCTGATTTCCAGTAACAACTACTAGAGATGGTCCAATTTTTCAACTAGCTGATTTGGTGAGCTAAATGCAAAGCCTCTGAAAATGGTATCATCACCAAAACTGCCGGAAATGTAGAGAAGGGTCGTGGAAAAATTAGAAAAAATGTTTTGCTCGAACAAAAATAGTTTTTGCAAAATTAAGTTCAAATTCAAAGTCAAAATTTCAACTTTCGACATTTTGATTTGAATTTCAACTAAATGTATGCAAAAACTATTTGTGTTAGAGCCATGCTGTTTGTTTGTAGTATACCCCCCAACCCTTCTCTACATCTCCAGCAAGTTTGGTGATGATACCATGCTCAGGAGCTTTGCAATTAACCTAAAAATCGTCCAAATGGTTGAATTTGGGCCATCTCTAACAACCACACATGGTAATCTGTTTTTCTGTTAATCTATTAAAAATAGATAAATATGGTCGTGGCAATCTATACTTTGTGAGTCCTTCATCAAGCAAGTTCAATGCCACCATGACATTGCGATCAAAACATTTGCATGTAAAACTGACATCTCAAATTAATTTTGAATATTTGGGGAATAATTTGCGAAATGTCGCAAATTTGAATATTGCCTATGCTGCTCATCACTAATAATATCATGTTCAGGGTCTTTGCAATTAACTCATTCAGTCAACTAAATGAAATAAAAAATGATGGTATCACCAAAGACCATGTATCTACAGTTATGGATAAAAGTATTTGATTCCCTGCTGATTTTGTATGTTTGCCCTCTGTCTATAATTGTTTTGTGAGGTTTATTGAAGCTGTGATACAGATTAACAAGAAAAGAACATTTGCAAACCTAATGCACAAAAGTCAGAGATTGATGTCCATTGGCTACAGTGAGGGAAACAAGTATTGATTAGAGATGGTCGAATTTTTTTTTTAAATTTGACCATTTCGATGATTTCGAGTTAATTGCAATCATTCCTGAACATCCCTGAACATTTTATCATCACCAAACTTGCTGGAGATGTAGAGGAGGGTTGGGGGTATACTACAAAAAAGAAAGTATGTCTCTAACACAAATAGTTTTTGCACAAATTAAGTTCAAAGTCAAGTCAAAATTTCAAAAATCGGAATTTCGACTTCAAACTTGAACTTAATTTATGCAAAAACTACAAGTGCTAGAGCAAAACATTTTAAAAAAAATGTATCCACAACCCTTCTCTACATCTCCAGTAATTCTGATGATGAAACCATTTTCAGAGGCTTTGCAATCAGCAATGGCAAAATCTTTGTTGGCAATCCTAAGGGTCAGACCTTTCTTTTAGTTGGTGACCAGGTTTGCAACATCTCAGATGGGGGTTTTGTACCACTGGTTGGCAGACCCTTTTCAAGTCAGTAATAGTGTTGAGCAGCATATGGTATATTCGAATTTGTGTAATTTCGCAAATATACAAAGAAACATTCCAAATGCATAAAATTCGATTCAACTGTATTCTATTGCTTTCCATTGTGCATGCCCGTGCGCAATGATTCGCAAACATTCAAAATGCAGCTTTACTGCTTCTCTTCTTCATTATGTGATCTTAGCCAGCACAAGCACTGTCTGCATTGCACATGTCCATTCGCTATGCGCACAAATATGCGCGATGTATGCTGGTAAACAATGTTGAAGCATAATATGACAAATATCCGCCATTGCGAATATCTGAGCGTACATTTGCAAAATATTGTGAATTCTCGAATGACGGATATTAGTTGATTATATTCGTATTTCAAATATTCTCGCTCAACACTAGTCAGTAAGGTTTTGAGGCAACTCTGCCTTCAGCTCCCTCCACAGATTTTCTATGGGATTAAGGTATGGAGCCTAGCTAGGCCACTCCAGAACTTGCATGTGCTTCTTCTTTACTCTTTAGTTGTCTTTACTGTATCTACCAGTCAAGACCATTCAACTTTTTCAACAATTGTGGGATGGATTGTGAATAACCAATAAACGCCTGACTATGTTAGCTTTACACTATCTTAAAGACAAAATGTGGGCTTCAGACATATTTTCCCAAATTTTAGGAAAAGTGGGGTGCCAGTTCCTACCTTGCATCAACTTCCATAAAGATTTAATTTCAGACCATCTTTGTCTATTGAGCATTTTGCCTGTGACATAATCTTTCGCGGCCCCCCCTTCACATCCCAATCATCATCAATAAAGCCTGGGATGTGCTGAAAAAAGCCAGCGCCGCCTCCATAACATGGAGCTCAATGGCACCCTACATCACTATGGGCTTGCTGGGAATAGGTGAGTATCCCTGAAGCTGGCCATACACCTTTAGATCTCTCTGTCAGATATCCTTTAGATCTACCAACAACTATGTAGTGCCGGGTCCTCTGCGATTGAACACAGGTAGACTTGATTGTTTAGGAAGTCCCTCATATTACATGGTTTTGGTAAAACAAAAGGAGATCTAAAGAAAATCTGACAGAAAAATCTAAAGGTGTATGGGAACCCTTAGTGTAGCTCAAGTTGCACTCAGAAGGTTAAACTAAATCATAATGTATGTACATATGTTTCCATTGTCTGTGATGTGAGCTTTACAATATTTAGGAAAACAAAGCCGCCGCGTTCATTTTAATTAGACTTCACTGAACCACGCTACGTACAACCACTTCTCATAAATCCGTTCGTTGAGTCGTGACACAAAATACATTCTTCTTAACTTGTTTGTTTTTTTTCTCCTGGCTTCTAAAAACAGTATTAATTATTTTTATGCCTTTTCTTCATTAGTATATTCATTTCACGAAATATGCGTGACAGAGTAAATTATAACATTGTTTAATGCAAACATATCTGGCGCGCTTATTGAGTGCATCCACACCATATATTTTGCTTTTCATTTAGCTAAGTGGCCGCTGTTAATAACCCCAGCTGCTGTGAACAGCGTATAACCCCTTGAGAAGAAATTTGCTTTTAATCATTTTCTGTGATTAATTTATGTTCATTATTGCGCTAATTTTTCCCTGACTGGTTGGTGTCCCTGTTGTGAATTTCCTTAATGAGCCTGAAATGGAAATTGTTTTCAAAACATAACTTTGCATCTTATAATATTATTGACAAAGTGTGGGCTTGCAAGAGGAGGTGAAAGATTCTTCATTTGTTGTAAATGAGGCAGAGCTAATGTAGGTTACTGTTTAAAAGGAGAAACTATGGTGTAAGTTCAGTGACAAGTTATTGATAA
>CM070032.1:20830246-20859555 GCA_036250615.1 Ptychadena robeensis
GGAAAGGCGGCAGTGTCGCGTACACTGCTGCCATGGACTGTACCACAATGTTAAATAAAGGTGCGAGAGCTTCCGGTTCCGGCCGCCTCAGTAGTGGAGGAATTCGGAGGAGCTCCCGCGCCGTCCACTAAAAGCGGATTACAAAGTATTTCTTACCTACCCCAACCGACACCTCGAGGCTTCCCGAGGACCGGCGGTCACGGTGCATGACAGGTTCTATCCATCAGCGCCAGAGGTCCGCCTCCAGGTCGGTGTCGCGCACAGCCAAGGGGCGGCCGCATACACGAGCAGCCAAGATGGCGGGACTCCCGCCGGCGACAAGATAGATGCTGGACAGGGGTCCTCTCAGGACCCCCAGGTCGAACACGAACTGTCTGATCCGGCCCACGACAAAAATCGCGGTGGCGGTGCGAGAAATATTGACACCCCCATCTATTCCGCTAGCGATAAGGTAGTTAAGCTATGGTGAGCTTCAAGCAGAGCTGCTAGACCACGCCTCCGGCTCACGGATTGGAGGCCAGAGTATCCTCACGGCAGGATTGATAAGCGACTATACCAACGAGGGGGGGGGTGCCAGGCTTTGGAGGACGCAAGTAGCGGAGCTGCAGGACAAGCACGATGACCTGGAAAGGGACCCGGAGGAACAGTGAGGATTCCTGGGGGTCCAGAAACAGTTAAAACCCGCTGCACTCGAGATTATGCGCGACTGAACATTCCCGGCGCTACTGGGCCTGAACTTCCCGCTTAAAGTTGAAAGAGCCCATAGAGTGGGTCCCCCGGATCCCAACAGATCGTCACCCCGTCCGATCATGGCCAGGTACCTTGACTTCGGCGACAAGGTCCGCTGTCATGCAAGCATACCGGAAGAATAGAGAACTGAAGTACGGAGAGAGCGCCCTCCTGTTGTTTGCAGGACTATTCGGCCGCGGTATCCGGCAAGGCAGAGCATTCAGCGCATATGCACGGCTTATTTCATAAGGGCCTGAAATTCTCATGGCATACACGGCCACACTGCGAGTCACGGCATCACCAAGGCAAGGACACATCTTTCAAGACCCAAGAGAAAGCCGACCGCTTTGTTACCCCTGCCTTCGAGAATCGTCACCGATTACCGGGGAAATCAGATCCATGGTGCCAAAGGATGAAACAACCTGAGAAAGCTGCCCTTCTCCCAAGCGCGCGCGTGCAGGTCGTACCCCAAGAAAGCGCACACAAACTGGACCATGGGAAGAAAGACCTCAAGGCCCGGAGACCGCTGAGGGGACTGGACATGGGATTCATTATTGCTGCCTTCTGGTTTAATGCGACCCGTATTTGACGATATCCATGGACATACGTGAGCATATCTCACCCCACGGATGTTCCCTCTCTATGCCTTCGTATTTTCCCTCTCGTGGTATTTTTCTTCCCGACTTCCCTGCCTCTTTCTTCCTTGTGTACTGATATGCTGGGGAGTCCGTGCATGGGGCGGGAGGGGAGGAGTGGTGGGGAGAACGCTAAGTAGGTTTTAGTGAAACGTGGTGGATGGTGGGGGAGCGGAGGAGTGGATACTCGTGAGGAAAAAAGTGAAGCCACTGGTGAAATGGTTTGCCTGTTTAGGGTGAGAGGTCTTGATGCCTCTGGTGATACTATAGTATCGCTGTTCTGATTTTGAGGTTATTGATTGTTTTTTTTAGATTTGTTTTACTGCCCTACTCGCAGCCTCCACTCTATAGCATGTACGAGCTTTCAAATGCTTATTCTGTCGGGGTATCGCCTCTGGATTCAATATCTGTGAGACGACCTTGCTCATGCGATCCTTGTGGCTAGTTATGACCCCACGTAAACTGAGACAATAACGTATCTCGTGGAAAGTACAGGGGCTAAGGTCTCCTGCAAAGGAGAATGATGGTGCTTCGCACCTCAAAAAACTGAAAGCGGATGTGGCACTCCTAGGAGGACACATCTCAGTGCTTCTGAAGCCGCGCGCCTGGCCAAACTCTGGGTGGGCAAAGTATTGGTAATCCCTGCGACAGGGTAAGAAAAGGCGGGGTGGTAACGCTATTGCAACAAAAACCTCCCATTACTCATTGGAATCCCAATCCCATGACACTGACGGGTGACTGCTGAGGGTGGGGACGTTGACAGCACTTAATGCGGACATCGCATTTACAATGTATACGCCCCTAACTCGCCGACTAAGACATACTTCGGCTCGCTGGCCCAGACTATGCTCAGGACCCCTGCCCAAATAAAATCCGGGGGGCGATTCAAACGAGACTATGATGACGGACGAGGACAGACGGTCAACGACTATCACTAAGTCTCGCCCTGTAACACCTCTGACTGGCTATCAGACTTCGCGGACAGCTGCAATTGCACGAGTTGGCGCCAACAAACACCCCAATACCAAACAGTATACACACCTGTCCCATGTCATATCTCCTTATCCCGACTTGACTACTTACTGGTCACAGACAGCCTTTACCATTGTGCGTAGACCCAGAGATCCATGACATCCTAATATCTGATCATGACCCGTCAGTTTAAAATTATTGGCGAACATACCCAAGGGGACAGAATCTTGTGGAGATTCCCGGGCACTGAAAAGTGACCGAGTTTAGACAATATACTCAAGTAAGATTCAGGAATATAAGGCAGATAACCAAAAAATGCCAAAACCCAGTGTTGTTATGGGAAGCAAGCTAAGGCTACAATCAGGGGACACATCATTGCCTTTTGGCGTCCAAACGTAAACGAACCAGGGCACGGTATAAGGAATCCCTGTCTGCTTTGCGCAGGGCACAAGTGAGCTATATGCCCTCCCCGACGGTAGCGAACAAGTGCCGCTTTAACCAAGCCAAACTTGATTGCGACCACTGGTTGGAGCAGGAGGAATGGTCAGGAGAGAACTATAGAGATCTCCAATTACACAAAATTTGGAATAAGGCAGGGAGGCTGCTGGGCCACTTTGACCAGCAGCTCTGTCTTACCCATATTCCAGCCTACGTGACCCTAGTGGGAACATAGTGACGACCGGCAGTGATCACTGAGGACACCTGGCCAGTTTACAAGGACCTTTATAATGACACTGGAGCGGATGCAGAGCTCCAGGCTCGTATCTTGCCGACACACCCTTCGAACCTGACTACTGACCAGATAGAGGCCTTAAATGCCCCATTGACGATAGACGAGGTGCTGAGACCAAACGAAACTCCCCACTGGGAAGGCCCCGGGACCTGACGGATACACGGCGACTTTTACAAAGCTGTTCTTGCCGACCTGGCTCAAACGCTCCATAATTTGACGCTCACTGTGGAACGAGAGCGCTTCTTCCACAACTGCAGACCAGGCCTATATCAAAGTCTTGCATAAGAAAGGGAAGGATCCAATGTCCCAGGATCTTACAGGCCCATCCCTCATCAACCTGGATGCGAAAATCCTCACTAAGATTCTGGCAAGCCAGGACTGGCGCCGTTTATGCCCGAGCTAATTCACCCCTCGCAGTCTGGGTTTGTACAAGGTCGCCAGGGGGGGGTGAATATTCGAAAGGCTCTCCTGGCGATGGACTTCGCCAACGCGGAACCCTACCCTGGATGTAGCGCTCCTCACGTGGACGAGAGAAGGCGTTTGATAACGTTAAGTTCTCATGGCTGTTCGCGGGATGGAGCGCATGGGCTTTCGGGGACGGTTTCGGATCTCCTGAGGGCGATGTATACTCTCAATCAGCAAGAATATGTAGACGGGCTTTCTGTCCAGGGTTTCCGCTTGCAGAAAGAAAGGACCAGGCAGGGTGCCCCTTGTCGCCCTTACTGTTTAACCTTGCTCTGGAACCCCTGGTACGGAAAGTGGAAGCATCAGAGGACTACAAGGGCGTCCAGATGAATAATAGTGTACTGAAATGTGCACGTTTGCAGATGATGTGCTTTTGTTCACCAGCTGCCCCCACCGGGATATTCCCCTGATACAACAGATGCTGGGGGAGTTTGGGACATGTTCAGGGTTCAAAGTCAACTATACCAACAGCGAGCTTCTGCTTCTCTCTAATCAGAAACACAAGACTCGGGGATTAGTACTAACCACTTTGGCAGTTGCCCAGCCGACATCACTTATCTAGGAATGGCAAATTGGTAAACAGGCGGCCTCGCTCTATACCCCAATTTACAAAAGTAATTAAAGAGATTGTGCGCAACTTGACACGTGGGCCAACTTACCGCTGTCGTTCTTTGGGAGGTGCACCTCTTTAAAATGGTTGCGTTCCCCAAGCTCTTATACCCATTGCCCAAAATTCCTTTCTACTTGCCTGCTGTCCTTCTCCAGGTCACCGTGCCTAGACAAGGCATTGTCCAAATTCCTGTGGAAGGGGAAAAGGCCGAGAATCGCACTAAAAACACTGAGGCGTGTTTAAGGAGGGAGGCGTAAAACCTTCCGGATTTAGGAAGTACAACATAGCTAGTTGGTGCGACACGCCATTGACTGGTTGGGGGGGGCACTTCCTATCACTCTAACCTAACACTAGAAAAAGGATGACCCACCCATGGGGACCCTGCTTGCTTTACTTCATTGCCCTATCCCCAAACTCCCCCAGCATCTGAGGACACAAGTGTACTGGTGAGGGACACGATAGTGGGTCAGTGAGGCTAGGAGCTCTTTAAATGCCCACACTTTCTCGAGGTATCTACCGATAGTTGGCCACCCATGTTCCCACAGGGTACGACGGGTGTTATATTCCATAAATGGAAGGAAAAGGGGCTCTGTCACTTTGTAGACTTACTTGACTCGGCAACGGGAGGGGTGTACTCCTTGCCAGAGCTTAAGAACAGGTACGGACTGACGAAGACCGAAGAAAGCCCTTACACACTTCCAGGCGGCCAAATTCACGGCAGGCCTGGCCAACAAACCTATCCTCACTACTAAGGCCTCCCGCTTGACATATTGTTGGCAGTACGAAAACTAAATTGTCCGGCGAATCTATACATGCTTCGTGCTAACCCACACACACGGGTCGCACCCTGCCTGTTACTACCTGAGCAAGAGTTCCACAAGATGGGTGATGGAGAAGCTGATGGACGGGTACAGGGTTGGTACGGGGAGAGTAGCAGTGTTGAACTGGGTGGTGAAACACAGTTCGCATCCTATGCGGGCGTACAGCCACCAGGTCTGGTGCCGGTTGACCCGCTGGGTGCGAACGTTGGCAATCTACTTGCCCAAAGTGCTCCATGTCTAATCTCGAGCTTATTGCATGCCTTGGACGTGCTCTGGGATATCTAAAATACTGGGACGAGGTTTCTGGGCTTCTGAAGGTTACACTACAAACCGAGTCCGAAAGGACCATTGCTATTGCTCTTTAGTCAATGTCCTCGCAGACAGCACGGAAGGTGTCCATAATGCGCATGGGTGCATACTTGCCTGCTGGGAGCCAGACGTGTATTATGAAAGTATGGGATAGCCGCTGAGCTCGACACTGTCACATCTCACTGGGCAATAGAGGCTTAATATGCGCATTGAGAGGCTGGACAGGGACCTGACGACATCCAACACTGCTGCAAATTTCTTGCAAAATGGGGCCCTTATTATCCCATAGGGAAACTTTGGACGGGTATAGTAGGGAAAACAGCCCTTAAAGGGGACGGTGCGCCTCTGCGATCAGGGCTTGTGAGGCAGGAGCAGGATAAGAGATGTGGAGGTTAGAGATGTAGAGGTTAGATAAGTGTGTTAAGGATTTATAATGGTTAAGTTGGGATGAAACTCTGCTTATGGTCTGCAGAGCTGCCTATCTCACCGCTCCCTAGGGAGGCATATCTTTTTCTATACTTGTACACTGGCTGAACCACTGTTTTGAATTTTGTTTTTATTATTGTATGTGAAAATTCAATAAAAATTATTTAACAAAAAAAAAAAACGGTGCGGTACAGGCGGTGCGCTAGGGAGGTTAAGCACAGGCATATCAGAGCGGGGGGCAAAATGTAGCTTGCGTTCAAAGTTTCTCTGGCCTGCACCATCATAAAATCAATGATATGTAGGGAGTGACACCATTTCAGAAGAGGGATGACACCAAACTTCCCAACCAGTGCACATACCTTAAGGACTTGCTTCAAGTGTAAAAAAGGACTTCCATTTCCACCACGAACCACAACTGCAATATCAGTGTAAAGGTTCTAGTAGGGTATTTGGCTTGAAATGCCTGCATGGTCCAGCCCTGCACTCTTTGCTCTAATATGCTGTATATTCACTCCATGGATAGAGGTTATGATTATGCATATGGTTGCATCTATGGGATGGTTTCAACTTATTGTGCACAAAATATGGTATATACAGTAAGGATTCATTTATAAGGTACTGCAACAGCCAGATAACATACAAACTACAGATTAATAAGGCAGAGATGTGCCTGCTAAACACAACAGTCTTATTGAATAAATGGAATAGGCTACTATATGTACTATCTGCTCATCACCTTCTAAATCAAGGTATGGTGTGTGTACCCCATGATGATAAAGTGTCTCTCCTTATAGAAACTCGTACATGTATGGTGTGCTATGTGTATGTATATACATACATGCAAATACATACATGGCAATCTCTATTTCTATGTTTATTTACCTCAGTTTCTTTGTATATTTAGCAGCCCTGACAAAAAAGCAAAAAAGTCCACCCAACATCCTGTTAGCTACTCCCCTTTACTAATATGATTCCTAATGATATAATCCCTCTGGAGGAACAATGCTTCATTATCATTCATGATATCAAAGGGACAGGAAGTGCCTGACATTTTCTTTCTTGGAAGCCAGGAAATATTTCACAGGGACACCACATTGAAATGACTTACTTACAAATCTGACCTTGGCCTGGATTTCCAAATACTCATTATCTGTAATAAGTTTCATGAGTTTCATGAGGAGTAGTCACCCCCATGGAAGTAATTTTTACTCATTATACTTTCACTTTTTTTTCAACGTGAATATCCACAATTTTTGTACATGAAATGAGCAAAGTGTACAAGAAAGTTACATTCCTAAGTGGCCAACATCCCAAATAATATATTTAGAAAAACAGAGGGGAGATGGAATCCAAGAGGTCTCCACTCCTCTCTGTTGGTTCCCCCTGGGGAAACCCCAGGAGCAAGGGGACTTTAACGGCCAAAGAAGTATAGAGAGTAATAACCGTTTCAGCAAAGTAAATAGAAAATTTTAATACACATAGCACATGATTAAAAGCAGTACCAATTCCCAGATTGGTCAAAATTACAGTGAGCACAAAAGTTCTACATGGTATCACGAGTGTTGATATGATCACAGGATAAAACAATGTATGATGGTCAATATAACAGAAGGTTGAGATAAGGTTCCTGACTAAATCAGGACTTGCCCTGCAAAGGTATTCAATAATCTTAATCATTAAAATGAATTGTTTTATTCAGACACCTCATTGGCAGAGGTGTTTAAAATTAAGCCACCCAGTCTGCAGTTCACCTTAGCAATGGGGGCAGGTACCAATCTAATATACCAAAACCAAAATTAGGTGTGGGGGGGGGGGTGTTTGCATCTAATATCGTGAATACACCACCACCTGCACCCAAAAAATTATCCAGCAGCAGGTGTTCGGCCATTCTATGTGCCCATTCTGCTAGTAGTGGGGGAAACCCCACAGAAGGAAGGAAGATCTACAGGTAGGATGTATTATTATGGTTATCTTAGTATATTATTATCACTATTAAAATGTTTATAATTACAACTATTATTAGGGCTAGCATTACCACTATTACTAGGTTTAGCATTATCACTATTACTAGGGTTTAAATAATCATTATTATTAGGATTTAAATATTAGGGTTATCTACCTATTTTTAATATTACTATACCTATTTTAAATTCCTAGGGTTATGATTACCACTATTACTAGGGTTAGCATTACCACTATTACTAATGTTAGCATTATCACTATTACTAGGGATAAAATTATCACTATTATTAGGGTTTAAATTACTATGGCAGATGGAAGAGATGACACATCACAATCATATCACAACCCCCCTTATCCCCCAGCGGCCGCGATTAAGAGTGGGAATAACTCGTGCATGGGTGGCTTATGGAGTGGAGATTGCATTTGCATATTCTACATATCACAATAAATGGCCCCTGTATATAATTGATCATTCTGGTTGTATATAAAACAAAATGTTTCATGTTAATGGTAATTACAGTATATACTCCAGTATAAGCAGACCCGAGTATAAGCTGAGGTACCTCATTTTATCTACAAAAATGGGAAAAACTTATTGACTCGAGTATAAGCCGAGGGTGGGAAATGCAAAGTCAGATAGTGGAGTTTTCTAAATGAGAAAAATATAGAGAAAGCACCATTGCCCCTAGGAATTAATCAAACAGGATTAATCTTAGTGCCACATCCTCAATAAATTTAAGAGAACACAGAATTATTATTATTGCAGGATGGGTTTTGCAAGGCAGTTCTTATTTTTTAATCATAGGCTATGGAGTGTTGTATGTGTACTAGTAACCAGGCCACCAGGTGGCAGTGTGGAGTTTGTTTATTTTGATCAGCTGTTAGTCGGAAACACGGAGCTTACAGGAGCTGAGATATTCTTTTGAAGAGGGAAGCTCTCCCTGCCTGAAGCGATCAGCATAGAACTTCACCTGAGGTGAGTGGATCCTGGCGGACTCGAGTATAAGCCGAGGGGAGTGTTTTCTGCCCATTTTTTGGGGCTGAAAAACTTGGCTTATACTCAAGTATATACGGTATATGTTTTAGTTTGGCTTGGCACTCACACAAGTCATGATTCCTACCAGACAGGACCTACCATCATATGATAGAGAAGTACAGAGCCACAGTGGTCATTTCATTGGGTTTAAAGTAAGGTATGCTAAGAAAACAGAGAGGTGTTTATTCATTCCAAGAGCCGGTGAAAGTAAAACATAAGCTTATTGGATGTAGGGTTTAAGTGTAGATGGATTGTAGATTTCTTCAGCATTTTGCTTTTCCATCAGACAACTAACCAAATCAATCTTGTGAAGCCTGGCTGAAACATTCAGTCCAATATAAACACTTGTGGAAGCAAAATATTTCATTTATTTATACAGATCTTTACCGGAGCTAAAAGGAGAGAAACTGGAGGAGGACGCGGGCCGGGGGACAGTGGTGTATAAGAGGGAGTGTCCTAAATAAAGGTCAGCAGGGATCCTTGTGTGTAAAAGATCTAAATCTAATTTTGTTAGCATCACTGACGTGAATTTTATATTTCTCGGCTTCTATTAGCGCATACCTCCAAATCTATGAAATTATAAACAAGAAATAGTTTCCATTCTGAGCCGAGCAGAGAAAATATCATTTCCTGCCGCTGGAGAAACTTCATTCCTGTAGGTCTGAGTGAAGCAAATGGAATCCTAGGGAAGGCTGTTAATGCACCATTAGCCAGGAAAGCAGGGGGTTCCGATGGATGTGGGGTCACAGGTTGTCACCCTCTTATAAGCTGTAGAATTAGTGGAGCTATTTACTAACCTATGAGCACTCTGTGCTTTTGTAGGAACTGAGTTGATGTAAAGGGATCTGGGATGCCACAGGACCAATTTATATCTCATTATTTGAGTTTGGAGAGAACAGTGAACCTGCAATGAGTGCATATGGACTGCCACTGCTTACATTGCTTTCTGAAGACACGTTCCTGGCTGTCATGTTTATCCGTCTGTTTCAGTACTTTCAGGGTGCCTGACCTGAAATTAGTATGCAGATAAGGAGTGGTAAATGACATTGATTTGTTGTGTCCTCCTTCTTTTCTGATGACCAGATTCTCCCACAGGACCATTTGGGTAGCCTGACTGTTGGCGGTCGGTTTTCTTGGTGGGTCTACCTACAGCTTCGCCACTGGCTTTCTAGCCTCACCGACAGGTCCCCCCTCCTGAGAACGAAATCAGACTTTAAATCACTATGAAGAACCCTCCAGACACTTGATCTCTTTATTGTACTCTATGTTAGAACCAGACAAACACCCAAAAAGTGCTCATCTAAAGAGGAAGTGGGAGGAAATTCTGGATGCTACACTCACATGGAAAGCGTGGTCTGCAGACAATAAGAGACCAATTACAAACTACTGATCCACTGGTATAGGACCCTGACTACTGAACAAGTTTGACCATATTTTTTGGGATTGCCCCCTGATCATCCCCTTTCTGGCAAAGAGTTCATACCTTGATAATTAAAATTACTGGTGTAGAGACTCCCTTCTCCCCAGCGGTACTCCTACACAACACGGAAACTTCTTGACTACAAAGAAACAAATCATTCCTGAAGTATTTATTTAGAGCAGTTGTTCAACGCCACTGGAAGGAGGTCACTACCCCTTCCATACTGGAATGGATACTGCAAATTAAACACATATGCAAAATGGAACAGCTGTTGCATTCTAAGTATGACAGGTTAAAACAGTATAGCAAGATGTGGAGAGATTGGAACAGGTTTATTTTCTCACCTGAGAAAAAAAAAAAAAACATGCAAAGCCTGAATTATTAAGTGTGCTTCTCCCCAGCTGTTGTGATTCACTTGCTACAAGCTGGGGAGAACGGGTCCCCATTGAATGGGAATCGATGTGCGGCATAGGCAATATTCGAATTTGTGTTATTTCGCGAATAATTCTACTAATATTCGATTCTATATATCTAGATTCGCAATTATAATCACCTCGTAATTACCTTTAAAATGAATGGTCACATGTCAGTTTATTTTCACATTACGAATATATATTTAAATATATATTTGCAATCCATGCCATAAGCATCCCAATGCAAATATTCAGAATTGAGAATATCCGCCACCATATTCGCGAAATTTGCGAATTCTCGAATAGCTGATATTCGCCAAATATATTCAAAATTTGAATATTCGAGCTCAACACTATAGCCCATGTGGTGACGCCACCAGTCTGTGATTGATCGGGGGTCAATTGCACGGGAATCTACCTGTGTGTGCCAAGCTTTAGTGGTTCATAGATTTACCTCCCTACCCCCTATTCTTTCTCTCAATTACTAAAGCTAGCCATACACGTGTCGGATTCCATGTCCAATCGATTCATCATCCGATCGATTCCGGCGATTCTGCCGGGAATCGCAGGTGTGATCAATCGGCCAATTAAGAGTATCCATCGCAGCATACCACCTTGTCCAACGGATTCCGGGACGGATCCGTGTCCGACTGTCCACCTCACAAATGGCAACTCCCCCTGATCCGGACAGAATCGCATGAGAAAGACCAACATGTGGGTTCTCCGTCGGATCCGATTCTGAGCCCCTGATCAATCGGACGCGAACGATCGGACCAGGTGGGCTGCATGCGATTCCGGCACGATCGTTTTGCGTGCACGCGCCCGGAATCGATCGTGCTGGAATCCGGTGCGAATCCGACACGTGTATGGGGGCCTTAAGATTTCGAACCCATGTTAGCCATTTTCGATATGTTGTGGCTCCTTGCTTCCCACTCCTCCCCACCCCCTGTAGTTCCCCTCCCCACTACCCCCTTGGTTGTCTCTTCTCCTCTTTTTATGTTATTATTTTTTCTTTTTGTTTAATTTAAAGTCAGGTACCTTCCCTTTTGAACGCATATGTACGTTTATACTTTCTTTTTTAAATTTGTACTCCTGTAGTTTCGGATAAGTATGCCTTTTACTGCTATGTCATGACCATTATATTGTGCTTGACACTTATTTTATTTTCTGTTATGTATGTATAAAATTCAATAAAAGTGTGTTGGGAAAACAAGTTACATTGATTTGCGTGATCCTATTAGTTGTGTCTACTCATTGGCTCAGAGTTTGCTTAAGTTATGACTTCAACACTGACAACACTATTTTAGTAGTAGGCATTGCCAGTCTCTGAATTTCTCCCAGTAAAGGTTCAATGAAACCTGTGGTAGGAGAACTGCCAGGCTGGCATTACTGTTCCTCAATTTCCTAATTGTCTGTCTATCACGGTCATCCTTTAAAGCACACCAAAACTGACTTGATGTATTTTGCGTCACTCTCTAGCAAACTCCCTGTTATTGGGACGATCTTTAAAAAAGTTATTTAAAAAATCCTTACCGGTAAGGTTATACATGAATGTGCCCTGTCGCCCCTCATCTATCCTCTTCCCTCTGCAATATCTCTATGGATATAATTGCAAAGACAGTTGGACATCTTCTTAATCTGCAGGTCATTATATCTCTGTAACTTTTGTTTTCTCCCATTGAAAGCCATTGTATCTGGTGGCCATAGGCGTTACTGCAACATTAAGCCTGGAAACTATACAGGAATCAACATGGCAACTTCCACAGACGAGAGCAGAGCAGGTAAGTATTTTTTTTTAGAGTTTTGGACAATTGGCCATTGGGACAGCTCAGAGATCATTGAAAATTGAATAAAAAATTTGGGTTTTGGGTTTACGTGTTGTGTTGAGCGGCATATGGTATATGCGTAATTTCACAAATATATTAAAGAATATTCGAAATTCATCAAATTCAAATTGCCTGTATTCAATTGCCTTACATTGCAACAAAGATTTGTGAACCAGCTTTACAGCTTCTCTTCTTCATTCTGTGATCTTAGAGCTTGTTTCCATCATACGTCGGGACCTCCCGACGTATCACACAGACATTGCCTGCTTGGCGGATGGTCTGTTTACACATCCGCCGGTGCAGAGGCTCAACGTACTTGACTACGTTCAGCCTTACATCGGCAGAGTGGCTCGTCGCCGTGAAGACAGATCCTCTGCCGAGCAGGAAAGTCTATCTGCTACGTTGGGACCCCCGCTAAGCGTATACGATTAGCGAAGGGGTCCAGATGTAATGGAAACATAGCCTTAGCCAGTACGAGCACTGTGTGTATTGCGCGTATCCATTCACAATGCGCACAAATATGTGGGATGTATGCTGGTAAACAATGTGTATGTAACATGATGTATATCCGAATATCACTATCCCTACTGTGAAGCCTTATGGTGGTGGCAAATTGACTGCTGAAACAAAGTTTTTAAATTAATATTAATATCCAAATCTTTGGCTATTATTTCATATACTGTATAAGTATATCATGTGTAACACACTAATCTCTGGAATTTTTTAACTATCCATAAAGAACTTAAATCAATTTAAATTCCAAATTATAGACTAGTTTGTACATCGTAAAGAGAATTACAACATACACTATGTCAGAAAGTGAGTACACTCCTCACATTGTGGTTAATGGTTTATAATTGTGATGAGCAGCATAGACAATATCGGTATTTGCTGAATATTCACAACAAATTAGAGAATTTGTGATCTCCAGTCATTATTTCCTTCAGTGCGAAAAAGATTTTACAATAAAAAGTGCCGATATTCGCAAATTTTTGCAAGCAACACTTACGATGTAAAAATCTTGAATATTTGTGATTATGAAGATATAGTACTATGTTCACAAACTTCTCGAATTCTCAAAATTAAAAAAAAATTAGAGATTCGAATGTCGATCAAAACTAGTTTATAACATGTTTGTTTGTGCGCCCCATTTCTTCAGGATAGATGCTAATTTAAGGTTAGCTTAAAAGTTTTTCCTCACATCCTTACGGAGACAACATTTCACAGGCAAACTGATGCACAATCCCAAGCAGTCTTGAACAGAAAGGCATGCATAGGGGCATCAGTCCCATGTGTCTAAAGCTGGCCATACACCTGCAGGATTCTCTGTCAGATTTCCTTCAGATCAGATCAGATCTACCAACAACCATGTAATATGAGGACCTTTCTACACCTTCCAATCACTATGTATTGTATCAGGGAGGTCACTATACTACATGGTTGTTGGTAGATCTGATCTGATCTGAAGGAAATCTGACAGAGAATCCTGCAGGTGTATGGCCAGCTTAAGGAGGTCCATTCCAAGGGGTCCTCCAATGGAGGAATTACAGCCAAAAACCCCAAAATGGCTGCACCAGGAGAAAAGAGCCCAGACCTAAATCCAATTGAAAATCTGTGAGGAGACCTAAACAAGGGCCAAGCACATGTGATACCTTCACAATCTGACAGATTAGCTTTTGCAAGAAAAAGTGACTAAAAGTCACGAGGTGAAGATGTCATGCAGACTCCAACCCAAACAGGCTGAACTCTTTAAATCAACTATATCAAAAAAGGTGCTTTTTTGATATAGTTGCTACATTGACATTGACTGCTTGTAAACTTTGTTCAGCCGCTAGCGCCTGGCGGCTCGTGGGAACGCGCTCCCCCCCCCCCCCCCCACTAACAGTTTAGGAAACACAAAACTGCAGATTTGTTTTATTTATATATTTTTGGAGTTCCACTTTAATATATCTAATACAAGCCCAGCCATGAGTTCTCGGATTTATGTGTAGTCAGACGCACAGCACACCATCCTGCCCATAGTTTCTCACATACGGTACAAGCGCGTTCAGATAACATAACCGAGCAGCTGGCAGTATTTGAGAAATGTGTGCAATGTGTAACTGATTACCATACATCATATACACGTGTGGGAATACAGAGGACGGCCAGCCTTGTACGGCAGTCCTTTCAGAGCCAAGAGTAATCATATCTCAGCGGGGTGATACAATCCCTATATAACGTGTTCACTAACCTAGACAATTGAATCACACTGAATATAATTCAGGTCTAGACACATATCAGTAGTGTTGAGCCAGAATATTCAAATTGCAAATACTCAAAGTGCAGATACTCACAATAAAAAAAATTAGCAAAGATCTATAATACAGTGCTATATCTTCATAATTGCAAATATTTGAGATTCTGGGAAAGGTACCATGCATTATAATTGCAATATTCACATGTATACCGTATTTTTCGCCTTATAAGAAGCACCGGACCATAAGACGCACCCAGTTTTTAGGGCAGGAAAACCAGAAAAAAAAGATTTAATACGTTTTCACATCAATTGGGTTAATCCAATATATTCAGTGAATGCAATATTCAATTCAGCCAGCAAGTGTCACTAGCAGCAGTACACTCTTAGCTAAACAGGCCATCTCTACACTAATCTGCAGGAGGAAGGGGGGGGGGGGGCGGGCTGTGTCCTCTCCTCTCACTGTGTCCATGGGGAGTTATAGATGCAAGTTCATCTATATTTCTCTCTTCATTGCCTATGCCAGTTCAGGGCTGGCATAAGCAATTACACAGTTCATATGGGAGAGCCGGACATCGGCCTGCATCTCACATCTAAAAGCTCCTCCAGCTCCCCGGCTAATCTCAATTTTGGGGGTGAAAAAGTGCATCTTATATGGCGAAAAATATGGTAAGTGCTAATTTTCGTAATTAATTCCTTCTATGAGTGTTGCCTCATGTGGTGATTACACTGCACCTGCTATTTCTTATTCTGCCACCAGATGTCACGGTGACCACACACATTTTGCGTTCACAATATTCGCATGTAGAAGTGCCGATTTTCACAGTAAATAATAATAATAAGTGTGGGGGGGGGTCGCCCCAGCGGTGACCATCACTGGTCCCATCCCACCTGGGGTGTCACGAACTATATTACATGACCAGCGATTGTGAGTACATGTAGATGCAGTTATTGAAATGTAAAATCATCATGTAGATTATGAATGATCCTGAGACACATTACAACTATTACAGATTAAGTGTTGGCGGTATCTCCTGAGGAAGCTAATATAGCGAAACGCGTCAAAAATAGAGATGGTCAAATTTTTCGACTTGCAAACTTTGTGAGCTTATTGCAAAGCCTCTGAAAATTGTATCATTACCACAATTGTTGGAGATGCAGAGAAGGGTTGGGGGACATTTGAAAAAAAAACATTTTTGCTCTAGCAAATGTAGTTTTTGCATAAATTAAGTCTTAATTCCGATTTTCAAAATTTTTACCTGATTTTGAAGGTAATTTGTGCAAAAACTATTTGTGTTAGAGACATACTTTTTATTTTGTCGTGTATACCCAACCCTTCTTTACATCTCCAGCAAGTTTGGTGTTGATACCATGTTCAGGGGCTTTGCAATTAACTCAAAATCGTCTAAATGGTTGAATTTTTGAAAAAAAATTCGACCATCTCTAGTCAAGAAGACGTCCATCAAAAATATGAAAAATACGTATTTACGTAGATCATGTAATTAAACCTGTATTTTAAATGTGACAGCAAGTTGTATTGTTCAAAGTGTACTATAGCCGGAATAATGTCTAAATATTTTAAAAATCATGTGGGAAGTTGCAATCATGTACAAATATTTTTAAATCATGTATGGGAAGTTGTCAAAAATAAAACTCTGCTATGCTTTACAATAATTGCGGCTCGGGGCAAAAAGGCGGGAGCTGCCCAAGTGGAGACAGGCCCATTGAAATTAATGGAAGTGTCCAAATTCGCCTGGACAAGCCCTTATTGTTTCCCAAGAGTTGGCTGTAAGTTAAGATTGTTGTAAGTCAAGACCATAATAATTAAAAATGAAAATACTATTAATATGTTCTGGAACTCCGAAAGCACCACTTACCTCACCTTTTCATAATAAACCATTGTATAATCTGTCTAATTTACCAGAAACATCAATAATTTTCCTGGTATCCTCACCAAAAAGTTAAAATGTGCCGAGCTTACCAGACACAAAAATTTGTAATTGCCCTTCAAGGTGATAATTTATTTTGGCTTTCAGGAAGAGAGGATCTTCCATCTTAGCAATAGTAGAGTGTTGTACAGTGTTAGCCATCGATAAGTACAGCAAGTTTGGAGTTCAAGTGATACCGTTTATTGGCTAACTGAAGTCATTAGAGAAGCAAGCTTTCGGGATATCGCAGATCCCTTCTTCAGGCTAATACAATTCTGGTCCTTGAAACTTACATTTATACACAAAATAACATGGTCATAAAAGGAAGAGAGGATGAAATAGAAGCTGGCTAGGAGAGTCCCCTTCTATTAGAACATCAGGAATCTGGCCTTGTATACTTTTGTAGATTGGTGAGATGGTCCATTTTGATGTGCTCTACTTATTAGTTACATCAGGTCACATGAAGTCCACCATGCAAGGAGAAACATGTTCTGGTTGTAACTCAAATCTTTGGTTGTAAGTTAAAACTTAAATTTTGGTTGAAACTTAAATTGGTCTTAAGTCAAGACAGTTGTAACTGAAGGCTTCACTGGATACAAAATGTTATCTTATTTTTGCTAAAAATTGAATTATCCATGCAGTATGATATGGACTTCCTCTCATTCTATATTTTCCCAGCCCCAACTGCATTGTGCACTTGTTCTGTAAATATCATCTTCCAATAAGTCCAGCAGTAGTAGGCTCGTTTCCAAACCATAAACCATAAAGAGAAGCAGAGTGATATAAACTACATAAAGACGGATAGAAAAAAAAAAGGCATCAAACTATGTAGCGTGCCAGAGACAGCGAGCTCATCCTCCAGCCGCAGCAATTGTGCGTGTTTATTGCTCAGTGTAGTCGCATCATCTATTATATAAAGTGCAGATGTCCTGGATGGTTTATCCTTTCCACAGACTCCGCTGTAAACACTGCGGTCTGTAGAATCTTACTATATTAGTACATCTCAGTATAGGGTCACGCAGCCCACTTAAACTGAACATCTCAAAGTGAAAAAAGTCCCTGCACAGGCCGCAGGTCACTCATTAGGCTGTTTCCTAGGTAAGTGATAAACATCGTGGATTTGCTTTCCTCTTGCACGACAGTAGTTTTGGGATCCTTTCTCCTGGTGACAGTGACTGCTACATATTAGCTAAATGATTTTGTAAAAAAACTTTATATAAAGTTCTGGCAACTCTTGGTTTGGCTCACTGATTGGCTTTGTCACAATGTGCTTCAAAAGAAAAAACTCCCGCCCTCATTTTCGGTTCATTTTATTTTTTTCTTCCATTTGGTTTTTAACTTTTATATTTTCTTTTCCTGTCCTATATTTGCTTTTAATATAGGAAAAATGTGTGCAGAGATTTGTTGTTTTTTGGAGCAAGATCAGCTGAAAATGTCTCATATTCTTCTGAAGTCAAAGCCCATTGTACCATTAATGGTCTGGCTACCAGGTGGGTTAATTCAGTGGCATTCTCCGGTAAAAGAGGCTGAAGTCAATGTTATTGAAGTTTATTCTCTTCATGAGTAAGCTCCAGGATCCACTGCCAATGCAGGGTTTTCAACGTAGTGCTCTATCCAGCCACTACCGGCAATGGGGCTTTGACAGGGCTGGCTCTACAGCCCCTCAAAGTCCCGGATCCATTGGCCCTGCCTACCTCAGGCTATTATCAGAGCATTCCATCTGCTTCCACAGTAATGTGACTGAGGCTTCCATCAGCCGACGCATAGTGGAGCCTTGAGCTAAGGCTATGTTTCCACGGCATCAAAACCCCCTCCGTTTGGCATTTGTCATGGAGGGATGTTGACACATTCTATTACATTCAATGATCCTGTTCCCACATGTGCTGTGTTGTGCTTCCATGCATTAAAATCAACGTACAGCCCTGCGTCGACATTAACGTAATGTAATGTTTTCCCTCCAAAAAAACTTCTCTTCTGTTCTTTCGCTATCATCACTTCCGGGACCGTGAAGGAGAAGAAGAGGCAGAAAGGTCCCTCCATCTGTAGAGCATGCCTTACAGCAGTGGTTCCCAAACTGTCCTTACAGGGCCCCCCATTTCTATTTAGGAACAATATTGAGCCCCCTCTCCCTATTCAAACACAGGTTAAGAATGAGGGCCCACGCCCCCCCTGGAATATGTTCACGCCCCCCAGATTGGGAACCAGTGCCTTACAGGATGTCCACAAATGGACTCCTAATGCAGGACCGTGGCGGACTCAAGGACATAACAGATGCCAAAGTTCACTAACACATCCAGGTGTGTCAAATAATATGTTTCCACTTTACTACAAGGCACAGTGCTTTCTATAGTGGAAGGAACCCCAAAGTCCAGTGTTGTTGCAAAAATCAATTGGCCAAAAAGTCAATGGCAGACAACAGAAAACAATAGATTATTGTTTAAATTTTGACTTGACTTTGAACTTAATTTATGCAAAAACTATTTGTGCTAGAACCATACTTTTTTTATTCCTGTATAAATGTACATTCCAATTTCAGCTTTTGTTTCTGTGATTTTAAATCCTGATCCTGAGATCTCTTATAGCGTGCCCTGTGCTGCAGAATTAGGCTCCTAGGCTGGAATGGGAATGTAAATTTATACAGAAATTCTGAACTCTGGAGTATTGCCTTAACAGGGACAAGAATTGTATGTGTCACTATGACTTCAACTGAATTTCTAACCACTGGCAATAAAATCCTTTCTCTTTTTACCAAAACTCTTGATCTTGGAACAACTAGTGTGTCTGGACTCCTTATCTTGTAGCTTTAAAAAATTAACTATGCACACTGGTGTCTAGGTTTCACCAAAAAAACAGTTGTTTTAGTAGCATTTTATAGTGTCTCTAGTCAATTGACATTTTAATTGTTAAAGGAGGTAAATATTACGCCTGGACATCTTATCTCTATTACCCCAATAACAATCTCCAGCAACCCTTTACTCTGACCCTCAATCAGTCATGTATGTCTAGAGAAAAACAGTTGCTTTTGTTACAATATTTATGTCTTTGTAACTTTGTGTATAGCACAATCAAGCCTTCTAAAAACAGAAGGTATTTACACGGCCCAATCCAGCACAAATCCCAAAACTTTAGGTGGAAGCCTTTGTTTTGGGACATTCCCTTTCGCCCCATCAGCCAGATGCACATCCAGAAACCGCTGGTGTACAGTGCAAATATAGCCTTTTTGGTACAGAGCCATTTATTCCAAACTGCATACAGCTGTTTCAGGCTCCTTGGCCATCATCAGTGCATATATGTGAGCTTCTTAGACCAGCATTGTATTGGCCTGAAGAAGGGATCTGCAATATCCCGAAATCTTGTTGACTTCTCTTATGACTTCAGTTAGCCAATAAACTGTATCACTTGAACTCCAAACTTTCTGTATTCATCAATGGCTAACACGGTAGCTTTTATTAGTAGAGTGTTGTACCATGTTAGCCATTGATAAATACAACAAGTTTAGAGTTCAAGTTTATTGGCTAACTGAAGTCATAAGAGAAGCAAGCTTTCGGGATGTCGCAGATTGCTTTTTAGGTTTCTCGAAGAAATACCTATGTTGCCATATTTCTCTGCTTCCTAGGTCTATGGAGATTTTAATTGCTGAAGGAGGTGAATATCACAGCTGAACCTCTCATCTCTTTTACTCCCAATAACTCATCCTAACTCGGATCACTATCTTCATTAACCTCCATCAGTCATGTGTGTCAAGACAAAACAGTTTCTTTTGTTAAAATATCTATGACCTTGTTATTTTGTGTGTAATTGTGAGTTTCAAAAACCAGAGTTGTATCAGCCTGAAGAAGCAATCTGCGACATCCCGAAAGCTTGCTTCTCTGATGACTTCAGTTAAGGCCCCCATACACGACAAGATTTTTCATCCAATCAACTTAATTCAATCAATTTTTTTGGTTGATTGATTGAAAATCTATGGCAGCCCACATGGTTAGATCAACCTAAAACAATTAAAATTGGGCCAAAAATTGATTGAACAATGATTGGACATGTTGGAAAATTTTTATTGGTTGTATTGAAATTCATTACACTTTCAGTTGATCCCCAAAAAAGTTGATCAAATATCTGTTACTACAGTTGGCAAACATACAATCAATCACCAATTTCCCAAATTGAAACTTTTTAAGTTGATTGAACAGAAAATCTAGTCGTGTATGGGGGGCTTAAGCCAATAAACGGTATCACTTGAACTCCAAACTTGCTGTATCTGCATGTATGAAACATGGACATGTTTTGGTCAGACCACATTTGTAAGTTTGATCTCTCTGAGAAAGTGACATCTGGTCATGAAATCCATTGAGTAAGCAAGCAAGCATCAAACTGTATCAATTTTGTTAAGAAGGGTAACAATCCATCATGCCAATGGCAAATATATTCTTGACATTTTTTAAGTATGCATAATCAGCAAAATATATCAAATGATATATTATAGTACAGAAGATCAGGGTGATAAGATAGGCATATAATCACAGATCCAAAAACTTCCCCTGTATCCCAGGGGCACGGGGGCTTAGTAAGCAAGATCCAATAAGACAAAATAAAATCAAAGCAAAATAGAAAGTCTCTGAATTGGTTATTACAGCCATGTATCACAAGATTCATCAGGATCAGATGGTGTAGTCAACATCAAATATTATATCGATGAAACCCTGATGTATGTTTCGTCAATGTGTTCGCCAATTAAGAGTAGAATATTATTGTTTGTTAATTTGTAAATAGGGACACTATGCCCCTGGGATACAGGGGGATGTTTCGGATCTGTGATGATAGGTCTTTCTTATCACCTTGATCTTCTTCTTTACTATATTGTTTTGGGATGTTGGCTTGAAAAGTGTTTGGTAAGAGTAGAATATTATTGTTTGTTAAATGATATTATAATGAATGTGTAACTGAATGTATAAGTAAATAAAGTATCATTTTACAAAAAACAATGTGGAGATGCCTTAAAACCCCTTCAAGTCCAGCGCCTTTTGTACATGAAACCTATTGGGGCTTTTGCCCTTTTGACTTTTTTTGGGCGGAGATGTTGCTAATGTTTGACGCCCAGGGCACATGCCCTAGGTCTGCTAATGAACTTCTGCGGAAATATAAATATTGGATGCAAGATACAGTTTTGGCACGCTGTGTTGTTTTTGTATTTTTTTATAATTTTTTTATTTAATATCATCATAATGGGACATTAAACACATCATTTTTGGCCAATTTTAGCTAGGATTAGAAATTAAATGATTATCATGGTATCAGAACACCATTTCAACATAAATGCCTCTATGGATAATTCACCTCTGACAGGTCTATTATAATTAGACTCGCTTTTCGCGTTCCTGCATTAAAGTCTAAAACTAAAATAGTACTTACATAAACACTGTGGAGAGAGACGTCTGAGGGTTACAAATACATAGCTTTATGTGTCCATTGGTTGGATTCCTGTGTAATTTACAATAACATATGGTAAGTTTTGGAAATTTTTTGTCTTCCATTCTTTCTCTATAGCCAGTCTACTGAACAAAAAAATCAGCATCATGATGCTAGGGAAGACTAGGGATGGTAATAGTGACTGTGGCAAAGTGGGCAATCTTGTCTATTGAGCTGATTTGTCTTTATCTTATCTGGTCTCCGAGCCTGCCCACCAGGAAGATGCCTGGGTGCTGGCATATGGCCAGTGTATGTCATCCTTCTGCAATGTAGTCTGTGGCTTAACTCAGCGGGAAGAAGGAGCACCCACCCCTACCCAGAGTGCTGCAACAGAGGACTACACCAATGGACCCAGGAAGTATAACCACTATAACAAGTTTACTAAATGGGTATTTGAAAAAAGGTCAGCATTCAGAAACATTTTGCTTAAATTCTTATGTTTTACTGAAAATTTTAGCAAATGTGATAGTTTGATTTGCATTCATACCAACAAAGAAAACTGCTGACCCAGTGGGAGAAGGAGAACATGGAAGAGCTGGTAGATAGGATTTGACAACCTAGGTGGAACGTTCTTCTCCTCCTCAGAGCCTTTCTTTTGTGTCTGTTGCTGCTGCAACAAGTGCACCGCCCCGGTCTGTGATAAGTGCACAAACACGTAAATAAAGCACCAGGGTTTGGCGTCTTCCAGTACCTCTTACTGTATGACCCCCTTCTGCAAACTGTTGCACCCAGCGACAGATCATCGCTACAACTGTTACAAGCAGTGACCCAATGCAGGCCTTTTCACACATCACAAACACTCTGCCATTTGGTGTAAGAATTTGTACCTTTTATTGATGGCTTCTCAGTACAACAGTCTGTTCAATGTCAGCCATGTGGGAGCAGCAGTTGCCAACTTGGTCAGACACTGGTCTAGCCCTCAATCCACCTGGTGACAACTCCTCAGGGCTAGGGCCTTGCCTAAGGGAGATTACTTCAGTCACCTCTCTGTGGATTCCCAGTCTTCAACCCCACGGATGAACCCTAGCATGACACTGAAAAGACTCCTCCCATATGGACACTGGGCCTTATATCACCAAATCCCAGGCAGGTCACTCCCATATGGCTTAGTCATGGTCACATCATTACAATATTAAAGGCATATTCATCACTGTTATCATTAAACCTTCACATACTGACTTATACCATACCATCCACAGGTCACTCAACTACACTGCCCTCACACAGGGTAGATAATGTCCTTATGATGCTGAGCTTGGCTGTGATAGACATGTGGCTTTGAGGGCATCATCGATTGGCATTGTATGGGCTGTAAAGCTGTCTGTCCATGATATCCACAAAAAAAGTTAAAACTGGATGCATTTCTACAGAAATAAAAAAATAAAATACAACAAAATTAAACAGTATTTATGATAAAATTCTTCATTGAACATTGTGATTCCGAATATACTAACAGCTAAGGACTAGAAGACCAACAAGGCATGTGCAAGGCAAGCAATTTTTACGAGCTTTTATACTCTTTGCTTTAAGAGCTAGATAGAGTTATTGCAATGAACTGGTAGGCACTAGTGATGAACAGCAGAGGCAATATTCAAATTCATAAAATATTGCAATTATTTTGCCTAATATTTGCAATAAATTACTTATCTCCAATAATTTATACCTTCATGGCAGATCGGCACTTGTACATGCGGTTCCCGGTACTGATGTAAAAAATGTCATATATTCATTCGATTACGAAGATATAGCACCATACTCAAGATTTTCACGAATTCAAAAAGTGTGAATATTCGTCATAAAAATTTGCAATTATAACATTTGCAATCAATACTAGTAAGTCATTCTTATTTTATTTAATTAAAATATTGGATGATCAATCATCTAAGACAGTGGTTCTCAACCTGTGAGTCGGGACTCCCTTGGGGGTTGAATGACCATTTCACAGGGGTCGCCGAGTTCTCTGGAAGCAACAGCGATCCTAAAGGACATTACTCTTCCTCCCAACTTCCCACCGCACACACCATTTGCACAAGTGGGGTGGGAATATATAAGGGAGGAGACATTATACTTACCTGATTGTGGCCGAAGTGATGTCGCAGAGTGTGACTTCTGGTATTTGGAATGTTTTGGGTCTGAAGAACCCTTGGACCATTTTAAAATTAATTTCTGTTTCATTTTATTTACTTAATGGTGTAGTCAGTGAAATAATTTTTGTATTACCTGTACATTTGTATATATTTCGTTTTTATTATTTGTATACATGTACCGTATATTTTGGACTATAAGGCGTACTTTAACCCCCAACATCGGAGGGAAAAGGTTCCTGCATCTTATGGTCTGAATGCTCGGCCACAAGATTAGCCGGGGAGGTAAAGGAGCTGTCAGATCTTCCATCTGAACTGTATTGTTTATATCAGTAGAGCCCTGCTGATGTACGCAATGCAGAGCTGTGTGTGGGAAAGCTGCACCCATGCTGGCAGCTTCCTTACACACACTCAGCTTAGAGGGGAGATATATGCAGCAGTTTCCCCGTGCCGCCCCCCCTCTTCCCCATGTGTGAGCAAGATGAGCTGTGCTGTAAAGTATGCTCTCTAGTGACACCAGTTCAGTTTTGGCTTAATTAGGTACTACAGAGGAGTTCCCCCAATTGATTTGAACACTTCAAATTTTCTTTTCTGGTTTTCCTGCTCTAAAAACTGGGTGCATCTCATGGTCAGGTGCGTCTTATATTCTGTAAAATACGGTATATAAGTTTTATTGCTTGCGCATTTTTCAATTTATTAGGTCACTTACGGGGTCACAGATCTAAAAAGGTTGAGAACCACTGATCCAAAACATCACAAAAATAAATTACTTGCAGTTATCCAAGTACATAATTTTCCTGACCAATACTATTCTTTCCTTGTGAACTTTTTTTGTAAGTTTTATTGGAAAATTTTTATGAAAACTAACCACATCAAACCTTAATAAATAATTGTTGTTAAAGAATGTAAAATCTCATATTTTCAGGCATTTCATGAATTCCAAGACAAGTAAATGGGTTAGAGTTACTGATTTCAACAGCTGCTGATTTCCAAACAATATCCTCCTTTATAAGTAGACCAGAGGTCCAGAGCTTCTACTTTACATGATAAAGCTAAATAATGTGAATGCCAATTTTTTTTCTTTGCCAAAAAAAAATTAGGTGGGGGGCTTGACAGCAAGGAAACGTCAACTCCCATTTGCAAACAGGAAATGTTGTGAGGTCTGGATCTGTGGTCATTCTTTGATCTGCGCCAACCACAATCTTCAGTTGTTGCTGAGACGTATATATAGCTTAGCCTGCTGCGCTTGAAGTTTGTGGTGAGATTTTATTTCCTCTTCAACACCAGGAAACGCAAAAATAAGGGAAAAAAAGACAAATTGCCAGGCTGATTTCTTCTCTTGGAGAGCTGACCGTTCACAGTGGCTTAAATTAAATGAAAGTGACTTATTGGTCCTTGGAGAACGCTTGCTGCAATCTCAGGCTCTGCTTCTCACAGAAGATGTTTGGAGATTATACAGTGTGGGATCTGTTGGAGATCATTGTACATTCTACAGTGTGCTGGACAAGCTGAAGTATTGCTCCAGGAAGTCTTGTACTGCTAATCATTTTCTCTCCAACTGCCGGAGCGTAGGGGAACTTTATTTGACTTTGCTGAACTTGAGGACGTGAGCTCTGCAATGTGCTGGACCTTACCAGTGTGCTGTCTCCTGGCAGGTAGGTGTACTTGTGTTTAGAAGACATTGATGGTATTCAGGGGGTCAACTCAACCAACAATTTTTTTACATTTAGTTTTGGATAAAATGTTAATCCATGTCAAGTTGTTATTGCTTTCTGTGTTAGGTAACCTTATCCTCTCTGTATTGACATGGGGAAATGTGTTGAAGGAGGATGAAGCATTTTAGAGTTATCACAAGAAGTAGAAGCGAGGGCACATCTTGCATTGTGGACACCTGTCCTCTGACTTTGTAAAGAGTTGTATCACTTCCTATTGTGTCTCTGGAAACACTTTATTGAATTTTGAATACACACACATTTTGAATACACATCCTTATACATGCTAATGATAAACTTTACCCTTACTGTTACAGATTGTGTCTAGTTGGTGTGGTATGTGTGTGTATACTGTATATACTGATTTAAGTATACACAGTGGTGTGCCTAGCATATCTAGCATCCAGTGCAATATTTGTAATACCCTTGCAATAAATAAAATTTTTAGCAACATTCATATAATTGAATGTCATGCATGATGAAAATAAGAACAGAATTAGCTGATGGGCAGACATAAGTAAAACAAATTTAGATACTATAATTAGCAAATTTACAGCCTAGGGTGCAGGAGCTCAGGGGTGCTATTGTCTGCTTAGTTGCCAACATAATAGACCAACAGTAAAGGTTTGAGTAGCAGTAATGCTAACCACCTGGAAGTGTGTAGGTTGCAGTAATAATAACCCCCAGAACAGCTGTAAGTGGCAGTACAAATAGAACACCCCCATATTGACATCAATGGGAGTAATAATAGCCCCGAGCATTGGCGGGAATGGCAGTAATAATAACAGGGAAATCTAGGGAAATCGGTGCCCCCAACAACCCCCCCCCCCCCAAAAAAAAAGCACTCCCAGGGAAGATATGTATCCCCAGAAAGGGTGTGAGTGGTAGTAACAATAGCACTCCCTCCTGCTGGTGTAAATAACATTAATAATAGCCTAATAATAATAGCCTTCAGTTATGGTGGGGATGGCAGTAATAATTATGCCCAGCATTTGTGGCAGTAGCAGTTATAATAACAACCCCCAGAACTGGTGTAAGTGGCAGTTATAATAACCCTAAGGATTGGTGTGAGTGACATGTGAGTAATAATGGCATAAGAAATGGTGTCAGTGGTGATAATAAAAGCCCCATTGGTGTAAATATAATAATAACCTGCAGTACTAGTGTGAGTGAACAATAAAATGTCCCAACATTAGTGTTAGTAGCAGTAATAATTACCCCACTGGTGTAAATGGAAGCAATGACAATCCCAAGCATTGGAGTCAATAAAAATAACCATCACCATTAGTGTCAGTAATAATAACCCCCAGCATTGGCATGGTGTCAGTAATAATAACACCCAGCATTGTTCATTAGCAGAATGGCCCTACCAGAAGCATGTTCATAAATAGTACAGTTATGCCTGCCATACACCCACAGATGGGTGCCGACAGACAAGCTCCGATATGCACCGGAATGCAAACGTGATGACGTCATCACGTTTGCATCCTGGTGCATTATGGGTCTGCTTTAGTCAAGGATCTGTCGCCCCATGTGGGCACACGTCGATAAGCGGCCGATTTTTCCGCTGATGACGGCGTGAGCGCGGACGCCCGTCGGTCACTTGAAAAATGATCTGCTTATCGGCATGTGTATGCCAGGCATTAGGATAACAGACTTTTCCACAACCTGTAACCACCAGACTGAAACTTCAGAGGCTTCTCCACAGACTCTTCCTCTTGTCTACCCATTGTCACTTATCTTTTTAGTGTCTTCTTATCTCATCTCCTAAAATCTTCCTGTGATTGTGTTGGGTGGCACAAGTATCACTAATGGACAACATAGGCAGAATGTAGGCGTATCAGAAGAAATTATTTGTGGTATGTTGGGGCCTAAAGCTAGCCACATATGGTTCAATTTAGCGTCCAATGGAGGTTCAATAAGATTTTGTAGTTCGATCAAAAAAATCAAAAATACTGTATATTTTAATTTAATCGATGTACACCACATGGAGAGAACGATTATTGTTCAATTTTGACTGAAAAGTAAATCGAAGTAATCCAATATCGTCGCTTGAATTCCTCTTACAATTTAGTTTCAATTGGACGTTAGAGGGAAGTAGCCCAAAAAAATTGAGCTAAAAAAAATCGACCAATTGAGCAAAATTTTCCAACCTGTCTGATCACTTTTCAATCGACGATTTGACAAAAATCGATCAATGATCGTCGATTGTACTATGTGGGCAGCACATCAATTTTTTTACAATCGATCGTTTGTTTGATAAAAAAACGTCAATTGAATGCTAAAATCGAACCATGTGTGGGTAGCTTAAGGGTCCCCATACACCTTTAGATCTCTCTGTTAGATTCCCTTTAGATCTCCTTTTGTTTTACCAAAACTATGTAATAGTTTTAGAAAGAGGGACTTTCTAAACAATCAATCTACCTGTGTTCCATCGCAGAGGACCCGTCACTACATAGTTGTTGGTAGATCTAAAGGAAATCTAAAGGCTGCCATACACGGCACGGATTCGTGCCGGATTCTGGCGCGATGGATTCCGGGCGCGTGCACGCGGATCCATCGTGCCGGAATCCCCTGCAGCCCACCTTGCCCGTCCGATCGCGTCCGATGGATCGGGGGCACAGAATCGGATCCGAGGAAGAACCAACCTGTTGGTCTTTTCGGGTCCGATTCTGCTCTGATCAGGGGGCGTTGCGGTCAGGGAGGCGATCCATCGGACACGGATCCCTCCCGGATCTGGCCGTACAAGGTGGGCTGCCACGATCGGATTCCCTAATTGGCTAATCGTTCTCACCTGTGGATGCCGGCGGAATCGCCGGAATCCATCAGGTGCTGAATCGATCAGCCAGGGAATCTGTGCCGTGTATGGCTAGCTTAACAGAGAGATCTAAAGGTGTAAGCTTTAGTGTACAGTGGCTCAACTATTGAGTTTGATTCAGCAATGGGTAGAGGACTAGGCACTGGGCTGATGCTGCAGAAATTCTGTCTGGAGAAGAGAAGGGCATTGCATTGGCTGGGACTGTGAGCCTGATAAGCTATCCAGTAATGCTGTACTGACAGCAAAATTTGGTAACACATTGAGTGATGGCACCCAGTAAGGAGTACTGGTC
This sequence comes from Ptychadena robeensis, assembly GCA_036250615.1. Classification (NCBI taxonomy): domain Eukaryota; kingdom Metazoa; phylum Chordata; class Amphibia; order Anura; family Ptychadenidae; genus Ptychadena; species Ptychadena robeensis. The sequence goes on from CM070032.1 coordinate 20,859,137, forward strand.
TTTTCCCCCCAGTAACATCACCAAGTAGGTAAACTCTCCAGTAAAAAAAAACTTTGGGCACCAACAACAATTGAGTGAAATGAACTGCTTTCACTGTCACTTTTCTTCTGTGGTCTATAAAGAGAGTTTTGCAGGATCTCAGCATAGGAAAAGGTTTTACCTGTCAGCACTGTTTTCATTGGCCCATTCTGCTGGGAAGTCTATCACTGGATTGCTCATTTAGTGTGACACTATGACTAGGTAGTCCAGTACACAGAAAGTGTCAGATTGAGGTCTAGAGACAAAAAACCACCAAGGGCTCACAATTAGTGATGGCGCGAATCCGGAATTTGATGTTCGCGAACGGCGAACGCAAACTAGCGAACCTGGCAAACCCCATAGACTTCAATGGGCAGGCGAACATTAAAAAACAAAGGGAC
>CM070032.1:20888133-20900425 GCA_036250615.1 Ptychadena robeensis
AAAAAATTGATCGAATTACATTGATTGTACAGTCAATTGAACCATGTGTAGCTAGCTTAAGTCTGACTTTTTTTAATTTGGCCCATATTTGAGTTTGACACCTCTTCTATTGTCCTGTAGACTTCAAGGGACATAAATGTGTAAAGGATTACAGCATAGGAGATGGATAAAACTGTGATGGTAGGTATGCAGAAGGAAAGATCAGGTTAGCTGATAAAAGATATCTCCCCCTAACTCTTGTGAACTCAACGGCACAACACTCCTATTGGAATAAATCTGAATTAGGAAATTGCATAGCATTTTTCTGTTTATATCTGTAGTTACTATTTAGAATAAATATTCCCAAAGTGCACTATACAAATGCCATGTACATTCGGTTATATGACAAGGCATAACACAATATGCATTCTGGCCTCATAGTAAATAAAATTAAACATTCTGTTTTCTCGGGTCACACACGAAGGTCACAGAGAAATTCTTCCATGAAGAAGCAGTGAGAAAGTCCTGGTGGAATTCTTAAAATGTGAATCTTCAGTTGTCTTTCACAGTGCTGAGAGAAGATGCATAAATTGAAGGCGGGATCTATTTATAGCAAATTGGGACAAAATAGAATACAGTAGACTGAAAGGGAATACAGTTCCTGTTGCCAAGCTTGTAAAACCAGATTTCATTAGGACATAGCTCTTGTGGGAATAAATAATATAATGCATGATCATTTCAAAACTGGATGATTAGAGAAAGCCAACAGGCCATGGCCTAGTGATATCATTTGATAAACAAATGATACAACTCAACGGCACAACTCTACTATTGGAAAAAAATTTCTCTGAATTAGGAAATTGCATAGCATTTTTCTGTTTATTTCTGTAGTTAGAATTTAGAATAAATATTCACAAAGTGCATTTCACAAATGACATGTACATTTGGTTATATGTCTTTTACAGTGCTGAGAGAAGATGCATAAATTGAAGGCGGGATCTATTAATAGCAAATTGGGACAAAATAGAATCCAACAGGACATGGCCTAGTGATATCATTTGATAAACAAATTATACAATGTTAGGGAATCTTATATTGGCTGCTATGCAATCTTAACATTAATGCATGGGAGAAGTTCAAAATGGTGGTTAATCATCTGATCAAGGATAATGCAAAACAAATAAAATATCTATCTTTCCGAGCCACTAGGGGCTTTCTTCCATTGTGTTTTTGGGTTGCTCGTCTGCAAATTAGGGTAACACGCCCAGTTGATTTGTAGAGATGGTCGAATTTTTCAAAAATCTGATTTGTGATCTGATTGCAAAGCCTCTGAAAATTGTATCATCACTAAATTTGCTGGAGATGTAGAGAAGGGTTATGGGACCAAAAACTAGCATTGCATACCTGCATTATTGTTACTATGCTGAAATTGCATACTAACAATAAAAAGGCCACTGTCAGCAAGATAATCAAGGTCAGCCATAGAGGAGAGAGATCTGCAACACGTAGCATCCCACTACACCCCCCCCCTCTCCCCGATGTTTTAGAAAGAATCAGGTGATGTGATCTGTACATTGATGGCAAGTGTTAACTAGGGACATCTTGTGGCTGAACATGGTTCTGCAGGGAGATTTTTTCAAAACACATTAAATAGCTGTACAGGTAACTTCACCTTTGAAATTGGAAATGTAAATGTACTAATCCAAAAAAAAGAATGGACTTCTTAGTGTGTTGTAGATCTGGGGATTGGAAGTTAGAGTATGCATATGTAAGAGTAAAATCTGACAAGACAAAAGTTGCACTTCTGAGGTATAAGATCTTGGGTTCAAACGGTGCAGTACTGTGAGAGTTACTTTTGACCCAAAGCCAGCTGGTGACCTGTGGATGAAGACAGCTAATCAGAGGATCAATCAAAATCAGGCAGGTCCATCTGCAGCAGAATCTACCATGTAGGAAGATGTAGCAGAGGATAGTGAGGGAGACGGCACTTATTAAAACCACGCTACATATGGGGTGAGTGCCACACACCATCTCCTGGTAGAATAGCTCACTTAAAAAGTTATGTGCACCACTGAGTAAAAATCAAGATTGGCCCAAGACGTTATGCAAGTTTTTAATTTTGAGTTTGATACCCCTGATCTAGAGTATTACTGATAACCGATATATGACCTAATTTGATTATTATTCAGATCATAATCTTAACAGTTTCTGCTTTGGAATTACAGGGTTTCTTCGGAGCGGAGAGTCCTTCAATGTGGATGTAAAGAATGGATTATCTTTTAGTGGCTCTGTGGATGATATGTTCGGATACACTGTTCAGCAGTTTGAAAATGAGGAAGGAAAATGGTAGACAAATATTTTCACTGATTTGTTTAATTTTCCACGTTTCCAAGGTTAATGTATACAAATCAAACTTGCCAACATTTGTTATAGTTGTAGACTTCCTTTAAATGATGATGTTTACTGATTTAGATATGTATGGCAACGTAATATTTATTCTTACTCAGTACTCACACATTTTTACATGGTGATGAAACCAAATGACTATGCCGATTGTGTAAAGATTACATTTCACAATTGATACTTTTTTTGCAAAAGTATAAGGGTTGCACTCTTAATTTCAGGACCTTTATATTTTGGTAAAGGTAAATAAATAGAATTTTTTTTCTGACACATAAATTGTATTTCTGTATTTTTGATAGGAGTGGTGGTTGGTAGCACATTTAAGGTAAAAAATAAGAAACAAAAAACAGAAGAAAGCACCATCCCCCCCACCTCACCTTAGTGAGGTTTTTTACAACATTGAAGAGGAACTAGAAACACATATACATATATGTATATATATATATGGGATGGGGCAGAGGTGCTGCTCCGATTGATTTAATTCATACTCAGAACTACATATGGATTTAATATTTTTTTTTACTTTATTTTGTACATAAAACATTAAATAACACGCCAATGATGGCATAAAAGGACTGTAGCATAAAACTTATACACGTTAAGAGTTGGACAATCAATTGATAAAGAGGGGGGAAAGGGGCAAAATATCTGTATTTCTGTATTGTGACACATCACAGTCTTTGTGGGAGGGAAGGTGAACTACTGTAAAGTTACAATTCTTTGAATTTCAGGGTCCTCATTGGTTCCCCATTAGAGGGTCAACCTGCTCGCAAGACAGGAGATGTATATAAATGTCCTGCCAATGGACAATCAAAATGCATAAAGATTGACTTGCCAAGTAAGCCAAGTAGACATTATTTTCCTTTTTATACATGTTCTTCTCTTTAAATTATATTATAGATTTACCGAAATAGTTTAACATACATCTTCACTGACTCTGGCTATTTCTTTTAGAATATACCACCATTGCCAATGTCACAGAGGTGAAAGAAAATATGACCATGGGATCAACTTTAGTCACAAATCCTAAAGGTGGATTTATGGTAAGACTGTCAGATAGGCAATATAGATAGGCAATGACCTCATATAGATCAGACATTGGTATTACATGAGTAACCCTCCCCATTATCCAGCTATTGCATGCAACGCAACATGAGGATACTTCTGTATTTGTATTTGTACATATAAATGTAATAATATATTTGAAATCAACCAATTTCAAAACAATATAGATACAAAAACATGTAACATGTCATGGTGTAAAGGCCTTAAGGCCCCCATACACGTGTCGGATTCCCACCGGATTCCGGCACGATCGATTCCGGGCGCGTGCACGCCAAACGATCGTGCCGGAATCGCATGCAGCCCACCTTGTCCAATCGATCAGGTCCGATCGTTCAGGGGCCCAGAATCGGATCCGACAGAGAACCAACATGTTGGTTCCATCAGATTGATTCTGCCCAGATCAGGGGGAGTTGCCATTTGTGAGGTGGACAATCGGACACGGAATCGTCCCGGAATCCGTTGGACAAGGTGGTATGCAGCGATGGATACTCTTAATTGGCCGATTGATCACACCTGCGATTCCCGGCAGAATTGCCGGAATCGATCGGGTGAGTGATCAATTGGCCATGGAATCCGACACCTGTATGGCTAGCTTTATATAGTTCTCTTAAAATTTTCAAGATATAGTTCTGAAGCTGGCCATACAGAACTCTCTGTCAGATATCCTGCAGATCTACTAACAACTATGTAGTATAGGGTCCTCTGTGACAGGTAGACTTGATGGTTTAGAAAGTCCCTCATATTACATGGTTTTGTTATAACAAAAAGAGGTCTGAAGGAAATCTAAAGGTGTATGGGGGCCCTTAGAGACCCAGCTCAGTCCCTGAAAAACAACCCCATGGCATTATCCCTCCTTTACCAAACTATAGCCACAAATTCAGTTTTTCTCACTGTAATAACTTATAGAAAATGTTATTTCGTAGAACACTAAGCCATATTTTCTATTCTCTAAGGCCTGTGGACCTCTCTATGCATACAGGTGTGGAAGCCTGCACTACACAACTGGAATTTGTTCCAATGTCAGTTCCGATTTTAAAGTTTTAAACTCAGTCGCCCCAGGAGTGCAAGGTAAAGTTGATTCATTGCATTATACATTTGTTTAAGTTCCTATTTATTGGGTGTTGATCCTGAATTTTTATTAATATAGTGTACTTCATAATCATGAATATTCAAGATACATCAGTACATAGCGTTGATCGTGAAAATATTGCTAAAATCTTTTTCGCAATGAAGGAAATAATGACTGGAGATCAAGAATTTACAAATTTGTTGTGAATATTAGGCCAAAAAATTTGCGATATTTCGTGAATACGAATATTTCCTGTGCTGCTCATCACTCCTTTTTAACCCTGAAGGTATGGGGTGATAAGAATAGAACAGGGGAGGGAAAACTTTTTGACTTGATGGCCACAATGGGTTCTCACCTTTGACAGAGGGGCCAGACCAACAGTAGACGCATTGAGAATTTATTACCACACAACACACATGGAAACCTAGCCTGTTTACATGTGGCTAGCCTGTGTAGTCCCCATGGCTCCCATCATGCTGGTACAGCTTTTTAATCTGGCCTGTGCAGGTTTCCCTTTTGCTCATATACTGAACCTCGCCATGGGCAGGACACAACAGTGTGATGATTACATGACCCCATTCAGTGAATGAGCAGAGGGGAGCACGAGCTATATATTTGTGTCTTTCCTATTATAATTATATATCACAATCTCTGCATAATTCAACTTTTTAAAGAGAACAATTTGCAGCACATTAACAGTGGTGTAGGTAATTTTTAACCATAGGTACCAGGGTTAATGTGCATGAGGAATGACAAGGCCCGATTCAAAGTAGAATTCCTTTTAAATTAAAAGGCAGAATATCGTAATTTTCGAAATTACTACAGGCAATCATATAGTACTGCTGAAGATGGAAAACACTAGAATAAGATCCAGTAATGTAAAGCATTGAATTTTTATTGATATCTTATGTTGCAACTTACAAAATCAGAAGTCTTATTGCAACATGAAGGATCCCAATGTTGGATGATTAATCCATATGGATCTAATGTATATAAACTTGAAAAGAAAATGTAATCCACCAGAGGTTAATCTATTACAAGTAGGTGGTTAAAGCTGGAAATGGAGGTGGATGCATAAATGAATAAATGTCTCCATAAAATATGATGCTGAAGGAAGTTACAACCCACAGCTATCTACCTATGTAGTGGGCTTTTTTGCTATGTATTTTTTGCAATGTTACCGACCATAAATTTCTTTGCAGAATGTACCACTCAACTTGATCTGGTGATAGTCCTCGACGGTTCGAACAGTGTTTATCCTTGGCACAGTGTAAATAAGTTTTTAACAAAATTGTTGAGCAAAATGGTAATTTCTCCTACACAAACTCAGGTAAATACACTTTGTTATATCACTGTAAAATGTCAGGAATATCTTCCTCAAATGTTAGAGTGTTGTACCGAGTTACCCATCGATGAATAAAGAGAATTTGAGTTCAAGTGATGCCCTTTATTGGCTAACTGAAGTCATATGACTTCAGTTAGCCAATAAAGGGTATCACTTGAACTTAAGAACTCTCAAAATTTGTAAAATGTTAAAAACTTTGCATGTTTGGGAGTTGGACTTGTCTATTAAGGTTTTGGAAACAAGTGTGGATCTTGAAAATTTGAATCTCATATTTTGCTATATCTTTGTAATCATGAATATTACAGATTTTCGATCAGTAGTGTTGATTGTGAATCTGCTAATTTTTTTTACAAAAATCTTTCTCGCCATGAAGGTTATAATCACTGGAGGTTACAAATTCGTGAATTTACGAATTTATTTTAAATATGAGGCGAAAAATGTGCGATATTTAGTGAATATGAATATTGCCTATGCTGCTCATTACTATAGGAAACATTGCATGGTAGCAAATCTATTAAATATACTAAGAGACATCCAGGAAAACCTTTATCAAAGTACAAAAAAAATACATAGGACTGTGAATCCCTCTAATACAGTATTGATTTTTCACATAGAATGCCAGTAAATGTGAGCTATAGTACTGGACTATGGAGCTAACAATCTATTTGTTTATGTTTAATTAATGTGCTTATTTCCCATGCACCCCAATCCTAGAAGTTCCCCAATCATCATAGAGGTTTTGTTATAATAAGTGAATAGTAAACCAACTTGGTTCTACACCTTAAATCATCCCTTAATTCTCCAATGCACAACTATAGAGGGCTTACCCCTCCTATACTCCCTTCTCTAAATACCGATACCCAAATGCAGGAAAGTTTAGGGAGTCAAGGGCAACTATTTTACTTAACTTTTCCTGCACTTAGTGAACTCTGCTGTGAATTCATATCCTAGTTTTCTGAAAAATTATCTCACCATACCTGTCAAGCAGAGGGTCGGTCCTAGGGAGATCGGCAACCTGGGAGAGCAGCCACTCCACAGATGCTGCCTGTGACTGGGTAGTGAGATGAACTTCTCTCCCTGGGCGTCCACGCTGAAAAAATTTGTGATGCCCCCCATCGGCATTGCTGTCCTGGGCAATTGTCCATTCAGAGGAATGCCCCCTCCCTCCTAGCTAGCTAATAGGAGGAAGGGAAGGCAAACCTCCTGATACCAAAAGTGTATCCTGTATTTAGAACGTGGAAGTTACTCTCCCATTCAGCACTTCTGCGTTCCAGCTACTGGACGTGACCTCCATGACCTCTATTCAATAAGGAAAAACTTGAAAGAATGGATCTCACATTAAAAGCAAAAGACTTTACAAGTTATTCTAAAATAATACCGTAGGTAATAGGCTTACTTTTGTGCATACCTCTGTTTCTTTACTATGGGAGAAAAAAGGACACTGACCACCATGGATCACCATCACTGACATGGATAAGGATGCCCCCTATTACAACCCCCCAGGCTACTTGTCTACTTCACCTATGGCCTAGAAACATCCCCAACTTGAAGTATTCTTCTGTTGCAGAAGCCCTAATACTTACAGCCTCTATAATACTACATAATCCCAAAAATTTTTAAATCCAATGAAGATTTTTACTCCCCTGTCAATACATTTTTTTAAAATTTCACTGAGAAATTTCGACTTCAATGAAAAATTTTTCCAAAACACGTTAAAAAAAAAGGCAGGGAATATAGCAGTAAATGGAAAACCTAATCACTATAAAAAAACATTAGAAATACCCAAAGATCTTTTATATGTAATAATTAAACATTAAAGTTAAGCCTTTGGGAATGGGTAAGAGGTTTGGGAGACCTCTAAACTCATTCTATAAAGCCGGGAACAGGGATGAGGTTATGTAATTTCTATATTAAATTTAAAATTAAGTTAAATTGCTACTGGAGACTTTCAAATGAAAAGTCAAAATCATCCTATTGAATTCAGACCTATCAAATATCCAACGAAAAATTTGGAAGAGTTTAGATCTCAGGTTCTATGACATCAGAGTCAGAAATTTTATTTTCAAAGTTGTTGATGTTCAGTAAGGAGAAACAAGATTATTCAGGTCTTTTTGCTGAAGAAGTTTAGATTGTACATTTTGCAAGAGAATGATCATCTTGCCAGAATTTTTTTTTTCTTTTCCTGAAGTTTTCTTTACAAAATACATTTTCACCATTTTCACTAAACTAAGTGATTAAGCTTAAATGCCTTTAGTAAAATAAATCACTAAAAACATTCAACTTATTGTTTTCTTCTGTAGGTTGGCATCGTTCAGTATGGAGAAACAGTGACCCATGAATTTAATCTGAACACACACACTTCCACGGAGAGTGCGCTGGAGGCGGCCAGCAAGATAACACAACTAAGAGGCAATTTTACGCACACAGCTCTTGGTATTCAAAAAGCACAGTATGTACAGAAAAACTAAATTTTTTTCATGTAGCATAGGGAGTTCTAAAGGTCAAAAATTCTACAATAGTGTGTTTGTAGTATTCTTAATATAGGCCTAAAATCCAGCTGAAGTTTGTATTCAGAAATCAATAGGTATTCTAGGACGATAGTTGTATATCTGTATTTCCGCTGTTCTGAGATATTTTCCTACCCTTATAGCTGCGCATACGCAGATAGCCCTAGTTTTTCGAAATTACAGGGTTAATCTTACAAATTTTGGGTGTCAAGGTTTGTGGGTATTGAGGTTAGGGGGAGTGGTGCTTGACTGTAGGGGTGAGTTTCAGGGGTTGGGTTAAAATTAAACTAACCTCCCCCATCCCCTCACTTTAACCCTCGGAACCAAAACAATACAGGGGATGAGATTTCTGATTGGCTATAGATGGATATGGAAATGCATTATTTTAATATAAAAGTGGCCCTCAGTGAATACATATACATGTTATTCTTTTCCAAAGTCTTCTTGCCATTTGCATTATGCTTCCATATGTGACTTGTCTCTTCTCTGCCTTGTGTTGTCCTTACTAATGCAGAAGATTCAGCACAATATAAAATACATTCAGTTGCAGTAATGCCTTATTAAGGAGCCAGACCCTCGGAGACCTTGAAAACATTCATGGAAGACTGAAGACATCTTCTGGTCTCAATACACCAGATAGTCCTCTTTTCATCTTTTTCATGTTGAATGTTTGCTGATATAGAGTTTCTTTTATCTAAACAATGAGAAGACAGTGTGTTGTAATGATGCTTACCCACAGCCTTTCCCTATTACACATAGGAGCCTTTAGTGTATTGGGTTATGCACCTTTGGATATCAGCCTCAAAGACAAAGGACATCTTCTGAAAAGTCACAGGGTCCTCTTCTTCTTTTCTCTTATGTCTTCTCAAAGATAATGAGGGGTTGCTGAAATTATGCTTACCCATAATGACACACAGAGTGTTTATTCTAATGGGTTACGTAAATTCAATGGGACGAGAGCTGGGATGACCTGCATTCATTTCAGAGATCTTCTTTTTTTTGATTGGGTGACATTGAATATCATTCAACATAAAAGACTGAGGACATCTTCTGGTGTCAACAGAGAGTCCTATTTTCTCTTCTTCATTGCTTGATGCCTTCTCCATGTTGGACAATGATAATATCAGCCCCAATGTCTACAATCATCCACAATAAATGAAGGACACCACGATTTGTTTACATAAAGAATGAGTACTGTTTGCAGTGTTTAAAAATATCCCCAGAGAGTTTCCTATTTCTAGAATTCCTACATTTGAAGGCGTCACTACACAAACAGTTTCTGCAAGATGTCATATAACTAAGATGTCTCCGGCAATGATAACAGAGTCAGACTCTTCCACTTAGCAGTTGATAAGTTCGGAACCAATATCAATAACAGAAGGAAAATCTTCAGTAAGAGTTACAAATCTTTGTAATGCATATAAGTCACCCGTTTCTGATTTGGTTTTTCTCAAGAAAACTCCTCTTTCCCTGTGATGTTAGCATTTCATTCTCTTGGCAGTACCTCAAGACAAATATAAACTATGACTTTGTATTCAATGTTCACTTAATTCACTGGAACTTATTCTAAAATAATATATATATTATTAGAAAGTGGCAAATGTGAACAATGATATTTCTTTGAAAGCATGGTGATAAATATTGCAAAGCTGATGCTGCTCTACATTCAGTGGTTCTGGTGCAAAGCCAACTGCTACACAATACATTATTCAGATAAGGACGTCTCAAGTCCACTGGGACATATGTATCAAGGTGCCAATAGTGTTTATTCCTTTGACAATTTGAAGGGCACGGACTGACAGTGTCTTTATTTGCATTTTATGTATCTGCAATAGTGTTGACGAGTGTCAGACAGAACAGGAAGTTAGGGGAATTAAAATAACAGCTCTTACACAGCGACTTACGAGTCTTAAGATGTCCTGTTTGCTTTAGTTTTCTATACTAAAGCTTTTTATTATTTTGTTTCTACCTGCTAATCCAGCCAACCCCTGTTTTATTGTTGTCCTTTCCCTAAACCCATGGACAACACTACCAATAAAGAAGGTAGCTGCTTGAACTAAACAAATAGATATCAAAATCTTGAACTGGAGTTTCTTTTAAAAGTCTTAATTTGGTCATTTGTTTTGCTCTCTTCAATATGGATCAGAGCTAGAAGTTTAAAAGCTTCAACCTAGACCAGACATGGGCCAGTTACGGGCCATTTTGCTTTTTTTGCTTCTATCTTTTTTGCTCTGTTGTCACCTTAGTGAAAAGATTTTTGCACGAGGCGAAAAACAAGTAAAGATAGAACTTAAGTCCAAAACGCAGTCTGCGTAGAATTAGTGAAGCCGGCAACGTTGCCTCCCAAAGCAGTGACAGTCTCTCACTCCGAGGATGCTCTGACTCCAGGAAGAACTGTCTGGAGCTCAATCCAACTCCTGGTACTGGTAACCAGGGCCCAGTCCAGTACACTGTGCTAGCTGTAGCATTAACAACAAGCTGGGGTTCACCCAGAGAAAAGACCCATTGGGGATACGCAGACTGTTTTGCCCTGGAGCCACCTGCACGCTCCTAACTCTCTCTCTATCAGGCCAGGGGCTCTCCACAGCTGCACCTGCAACTACTCTCAGGCTCTGAACCTTCGGCACAGGCCGCTCTACCTCCTTGGAGTTCCCTTTTATCTCCTCTGGCCTGGAGAGCCCCTTGCGGCTTGGCTGACCCCCTCACAATGCCTATAGTAGTCTGAATGTCCACCTTATCTCTGCTCATTGCGGGGATGCAAGGAATTGGGCTACCTATGCTGGGAGGCCACTACAGACATTTGGTCCAGCCCCTCTGTCATATTTACCAACTCATTGTGGCCCACAAGTAAAAAAGTTTGCCCACTACTAGACTAGACAAATGTCCTGCACACCAAAATCCTGTATCAAACCATAAGTAACAAAATCACATAAAGACTCCATGAGAAGGACCTATGTGTACATTTAACCTTGTGGTTGATTGACAAAAACTATGTATTGTATAATCATGCTCTGTGATTTTAATAAAAATCGTCTCTATATGAATCTGGGTAAAATCGTGCCTTAAAAGTCCCGGAGTGGAATCTCCATTCTTTTTGTTTTGTTTTGTTTAGACATTGACTGGAGTTCCATAACTAACAAAACCACATAAAGACTCCATGAGTTGGAGGACCTCAAAATCAGTGGTTATGGAACTCTAGTACATAGTCTATCATATCTAGATCAGGCATGAGCTTAAATATTTTATTCTGGCCCTTTGTCACTTTGGTGTCAAGATACTCTAGCTCCCCTCCACTCATTTCCTGCAATAAGTGGAGATAATGCCTAGAGGATGATTATAAATGTCTCCTGCTAGAGGACTTAGTTTTGCTTAGATTTACTATTGAAAGCCTCATTTTAAATATATTATTATTATTTTCTTACATATGTTTTTCTTTTTCAACCTCCCTGGTAACCAGTATGATCATTACTTGTTTTTATCAATGTTGAAATTTTCCACCCAGACTAGGAGGACTTGGGATTGGGTGGCCCTTACAGGTTCATTATCTGGCCCCTCTGTCATATTTAAAAACCCATTGCGGCCCACAAATTAAAATAAGTTCTAAATATTCCAATCCAAAAACTAATTGGGCAAATCCAGTCCCCTATTCCCAGATTTACTTACCCTTCCTTGTAGCCCTACTTGTGCAACTGTTTTTAGAAATACTAATTATGCCCTAGTGTCTTCAAATTAGCAAGTCAGTAGAGAGTCTGGTATGCAGCCACACTGGGAGGACTTGGGCCTGGTGGCCCTTAGAGGTTCATTGTCAGGCCCCTCTGTCATATTTAAAAACCCATTGCAGCCCACAAGTTAAAAGGTCTGTCCAACCTTCGTTTAACAAGACACCAAGGTACACTGCACCGATAAACTACCCATAGTGATCCC
>CM070032.1:20900525-20947852 GCA_036250615.1 Ptychadena robeensis
TTAGAATTTCCAATTATGCCCCAATGTCTTCAAATTTGCAAGTCTGGTATGTCGCTGTTCATGGTTCCACTCCCAAGCGTATCAAGCCCTATGTCAACAGGGGCTCTGGCATGTTCTGGGGGAGGAACCTCATGCTTTTTATTACCATTTCATTTCTGGGAAAAAATGTTCATATTTTTTAATTTAACCACTGATCACCCTCTTGCATGTATCCAATCTGTCCAGTTGTTTTCACACCTTTGACACTTTTTTAAATGGTATTGTGGCTACAAATTTGACCTGAAGGTTTGAGAATTACACTTGTCAATAAAGTGAATGCGGCTCACCACAAACATGCGAACCGCTGGTATATGCGGAAGTGAAGATGGCTTTGCTGACCTATTCTTGCCAGGAAAATAGGTGGCCAATATGAATAAATACTTGAACTTGAATCCCATACAATGAGCATTGTGAATAGAAAACATGCAAAAATGTTACCAGGCCCCACTTTATAATCAAATAAATGATATTTCACTGTAACTGCACTGAAGAGTATATATCTTCTTGAACTTTGTCTTACATATAGACGCAAAAAAAGTTTAAAACTAAAACAGAAGCAAAGTTAACTAAATATAGAGTAGTGGATGATTTAACAGCTCAGAGCACATAGCCGAATATGGAAAGCTAACCGTTCCCGCTGAATTATGATGTGTGCTATATGGCTTGTCATCCTGGAATGCCAAGAAAGCTAATTGGATTTAGCGTAAGCTTTATGGGATGATTGATTCCAGACAAATGCACGGCGTATTTAACTTATACAACATGCAGTGTACAATATTACATTTTTTACTGTCACAGCACCTACTAGAAGCTCTGACATGACGTCACATAACTGTAAATAGGAGATAACCCATCCAAGCTCACATATTCCTGGCGAACCACATTCACCTTAATTATATAGGTGATGTTCCCAAAGCTGCAGCAAGAAGTTTACACCTTGCAAAGAAAAAAAAAGGGAAAGGGCTAAACATATAAATATATTTGTTTATGTGGGTGGAGCTTATAGGAGGACATTGTAATGTTTGTTAAGTTGTGTGTGCAATAAATTAACAGTAAGTGATGGTATCAAATGAGAATTAACGCCTATATTAAAGCAAAGCTCCAGACAAAAAATACTAGATAGTTACATCAATTATTTCAATGCAAATATTTCTCCTGCAACCCTTTTTTCTACCATTAGATTCTAGTGGTCAGCATTATTTAACCAACTTCCTCTGAGCCCAGGTTATCGTGCACCTACTCAGCCTGAGCACAGTCATGTCCGCAAACGGGCGGATCAGACTTTTAAAGAAGTCCGCCGTCCGCCTTTTCACGGACAGATTCAAATTCCCTGCCTCTAGGCGGGGAATTTGAATCAGGAAACCCAGATGTGACGCCAGTGACGTCTCATCTGGTCCCTGGAACGCATAGTTTCTGGTTAAGGGCGCCGGATGTGACGTCACTGACGTCACTTCCTGTTCCCGAGCCAGTTTTTCACTAGGAGACCGGCTTCATGCCCGCTTTTCTAGTGAAAAGATACTTCCTCCGGCACAATCTCGCAGGCTCTGATCCTGCCGGAGGAAGAATATAGATCTTCTTCTCGCTGGCGAACGGGGCAGGTTGAACACCCGTACTGCTTGCCGGCGAGAAGGAGGGCAAACATCCATGTTCGTGGGCGAACTGTCCGGCTAGCAGGCAGTTCGGCCATCACTAGTAATGAACTCATCCTTCTATAAGCCTGTGTTTTGGTAGCACATCATCCTATTGGCTCCTTGTGTTTATTCCTCCAATAACATGGCAGCCCTAGTATAAGGGAACTGCAAGAAGAAAATAGCAGATCAGATTTAGAGATTGGCAATTTTATTTTTTTTGAGCTGATTGGTGAGCTAATTGCAAAGCCCATGAGCATCTTATCATCACTAGAGATGGTAAAAAATTTTCGAGTTGCTAACTTTGTGAGCTGATTGCAAAGCCCCTGAATATAGTATCATCACCAAAATTGCTGGAGATGTAGAGAAGGGCTGTGGGAACATTTGAAGAAAAAAAAGTTTTGATCTAGCACATGTAGTTTTTGTATAAATTAAGTTCAAAATTAACTTGATTTTGAAATTAATTTGTGCAATTTGGCACTTATATGATAATCGCATTTTTGCACTACAAACACAAATTCGAAATACATGGCCATAAGCTTCCCAATGCACAATATCCCAAATACTCTGAATTGCGAATATCCGCCTCCATATTCACAAAATTTGTGAATTCTTTTATAGCAGATAATCGTCGAATATATTTGCAATTTGAATATTCCAGCTTAACAAAAATCATCACCAAAATTGCTGGAGATGTAGAGAAGAAAAAATTGCCATGTTAATATTTTGACCATCCCGACTTGGGATTCATGATAAGGAGTCTAATTTACAGGCTTCTGCTTGACTTTATAGATGAAATGTTTGCAGTGATTTAAAGATAACATCCTAGGATAAATACACTCTGACCTGGCCACTTCATGGCGTCCTTTGTATATTTCAGACAAGAGGCTTTCAGTGAAGAGCGAGGTGCGCGGAGAGGCGTGAAGAAAGTTATGTTGGTCGTGACAGATGGAGAATCTCATGATGGGTATCGGCTGCCTGGTGTCATTAATGAATGTGAAAAGGATGGCATTGAAAGATACGGTGTTGCTGTAAGTGTCTACTGTACACTGTCTTATAATAATGATGTCACATGTTCTTCTACATCCAATAAAATGTCATAAACTTAAAAAGACCAATAGTCCTATATACAAGTTTAGAGGGTCCAACTCTTATCACAGCTGTATCCTGGCAAAGTTTTTTTGTTTTTTTAAACCTTTAAACCTCGGCGTGTGCTTGCACAGTTAATTGTGAACTCGCACCCAGTGCAACAGTTGTGTAAAACCACACGAAACTGTATGGGTGTCTTGTTGTCCCGTCCTAAAAGGGGCTAAGTACTCCTTTCCCAAAATGGGGTGACTATTGTATCAGACAGCCAAAGCTATCGGACCTTCGAGTGTCCCGTTACCTAGGTGACCTCGACCGTAGCCAAGTACTAGGGTGGGCGTTTGTAGAGACTGCCGGGCCAGAGCCGTAAGCAGTAGAGATGGACAGATTTTTTGACTTGGTAACTTTGTGAACTGATTGCAAAGCCTCTGAATATAGTATCATCACCAAAATTAGTGGAGATGTAGAGAAGGGGTGTGGGAACAAAAAAAAAAGTATGCCTCTAACACAAATAGTTTTTGCATAAATTAACTTAAGAAACAAAGTCAAAGTTCCGATTTTCTAAATTTTGACTTGACTTTGAACTTAATTTGTGCAAAAACTATTTGTGTTAGAGACATACTTTTTTTTTGTAGTATACCTCCAACCCTTCTCTACATCTCCAGCAAGTTTGGTGATAATACCATGTTTAGGGGCTTTACAATTAACTCGAAATCATCAAAATGGTTGAATTTTTTTTTAAAAATGCAACCATCTCTAGTAAGCAGTCTCTCCCCACCACTTTCCGGTGTTAAGTCCCAGAGGACTAACACCCGTACTAGTGAACTAAACAAACATGCAAGGGTAGTGAAGGGGGGACATACTAGATAAAAAATAAATTAATAAGTGCCCTGTGCAATTGGGCAAAAAGGCCGCTCCCGGGAGATAAGTGCTATAAAAGTTGTGCGTAGGTGGAAAGTGTCAGATGTGCCATAACAGGTGGTCCCCCACCAGTGATAATATGGCACCCCTGGGTCCTAACCAGGGGCACTAACCACCGAGGCTCAACCTGGCAAAATTTGGAAAGGCGAGGGCCAGGAACAGTTGCGTTTTAGGAATGCCCATGTGAACCTAGTCTTAGTAAGTACAGTGAAGAAAAACTATGAAGGTTATGGCGAGAAGGGATTAAAGGAATCAAAAAGCCCTCAACTCAAGCAATACATAGCACAGTCAGGCCTTCTTAAACCAGCAGGTATTCACATGCCTCGGTCCATGACAAATCCCAAAAATGAAGGGGAAGTGCAAATACAGCCTTATGGTACAGAGCCATTTATTCTAAACTGCATACAGTGTTTTAGGCTTGTTGGATATCATCAGGGCTTTTCAATTCCTTCCACTTCTCACAATAGCCTTCACGGTTGTTTCTCTATGTTCGGCTCCCAAGCCCCACACCAGTGCAGTGCACTGATGATGGCTAATAAGCCTAAAATAGCTGTATGCAGTTTGGAATAAATGTACCATAAGGCTATATTTGCACTCTACACCAGTGGTTCTGGATGTGCATTTGGCTTATGTGTTGTAAAAGAATGATTTGCATAACCCCCGCCCACTGTCCTGAAGTGTGGATTTTTCCCTTAAGTTTTGGAATTTGTCATTGATTAGGATGTGTAAATCCCTTCTGTTTTAAAAAGGCTTGTCTGTGCTAAATACAGTGAACATATAGTTTTAAAGTGCCATTGTAAGAACCCTTAAAACTTTATTTTCTATGAACAAAAAGCTATTAGTAGTGTTGAGCTCGAATATTCGATTTTCGAATATTTAGGTTGAATATCGCTATTTCACCATTTCGCGAATATTCACGAATATATCATCGTATAGCCGGCGCGACCACGATTTGTCGCGATTTTATTGCGATTTTAGAATCGCAAATATATATTTGCAATCCATTGCAATGAATGGGATCGTGATTATATAATCGCAATGCGATTCTTTTAAACGGAAATGACGGATATTCTCCCAGTCGAATATCCGAGCTCCATTGACTTGCATGTATTGCGCATATTTGATCGCAATTGCGATTTTAAGATCGCAATACATGTCGTAAGTGCGTATATTCGAGATTACGAATATGGAATCGAATATTATGGCGGATATTCGCGAAATGACGCAAATTTGAATATTGCCTTGTCGCTCATCACTAGTTATTAGGCCTATGCACTTTTCATAAATAGCACTGGTGCTCAGAAGTCTTTCCAAAAATATTCAATATCACTATCAAAATGTCGAAATGTTATTTTTTTTCGACTAGCTGACTTAGTGGGTTGATTGCAAAGCTCCTGAGTATATGATCACCAAAATTATTGTTATGACACTCTAAAGTTGAAATTTCAACTTCAAATTTATTTAGAAAATTATATATGCAAAATCTTCCCACAAACCCTCTCTATATCTCCAACAATTGTGGTAATGATAGCATGTTCAGGGGCTTTGCAATGCCCTTACAAATTGTGATGAGTTGCATAGGCAAAATAATTATTTGACCATCTCTAGTCTGCTCCCAGATGAAGCACACCCTGTCCTTTAAGATCATTTAGTGGGTAGGTAACCCATTAGACCCCAGGTGCCCAACCTGGGGCCAGGGGGGCGCATGCCACCCTTTGGGCATTCTTTGGCAGCCCCCTTCAGTCCTCCACTTGTGGCCCCCGAAACCTAACTGTTGATACATAGGGCATAGGAACTCACTTTTCCACCAATCCCCTGCTGACAGGTCCTCGTCCAGGATATTCTTAAGAGTGGGAAGGTGATAAAGATACGTGATAGGAGTATGTAAAAGCTAATCAGCGACCCAGATCATGTCTGAGCAAGTCCCTCACCTCTCCTCCTTTAGTGTTGGCAGGGGATTAGCAGACAGGTAGTGCCTATGCTCCCACTATTTCACCAATGAGTGGGGGGTAATTATATATATATAACCTTTGATGATGTATATGACAAAATGGGCATTACCTCACGACAGTGTTCCTAATGCTTGAAGTATCATTTAAAAAAAAAATTGCTATTTAAAAATGAAAAATAATGTCTTCTAGCTCCCTGCTGTCATTTAAAAATGCTTCAAGTCAGTACAGATTGAAATTGTTATGTGCGGCCCTTTAGTGATGCTGAGGGCTGCACTTGTGGCCATATCAATTCAGTTGGCCACCACTGCATTAGACCATCCTTCATGTCATCGAGCCCTACAATCATCCCTGGACATTCAGTGATATGTTTCTTGCAAGCACTGCCAATGGAGCATGGGACATAATTTGTTAGGGTAAGGGCAAAAGCAGTGTACTGCTTATTGGGCACCTTGTTACATGGGCAGAAATGAATCAAACAGAGTCCAAGACATTAGGAATTTTTGTATTAACAATATTTAAAAACATTCTACTAGTTTATTTGGAAGTTAATTGCAAAGCCCCTAAATAAGGTATCATCACCAAAATTATAGAAGAAGGGTTGTGGCAACATTAGTTAAGTTCAACTTGAATTTGAACCTAATTTATATAAAAACGATGTGTGCTAGAGCAATACTGAAACATTGTCACAACACTTCACCACATCTCCAGCAAGTATGATATTGATACCTTGTTCAGGGGCTTTACCACCTGTAGTTAGAAAATGCGTACTGGAGCTCCCTGGACAGCCATTGGGTACTAGGCTGTTGCCTAGGATTCCTTGTGGATAATACTGGAGCTCCCTGAACACGCATTGGGCTCTAGGCTCTTGGCTAGGATACCTTGTAGATCAGTGGTTTTCAATGTGTTGGTTGGACCCCCATGGGGGTCGAACAAGCATTTGACAGGGGTCGCTGAATTCTCTATAAGCATCAAAACTGCTCCTAACATGCAGCAGCATTGATGCCCGCAAGTGGGGTGGTAAGTTAGGAGAAAGAGTAATGCCCCATCCCTCCAAACTTAGGTTTTATGCTTCCTCCTAACTTCTCATCCCGCACATCATCTGCATCAGGGAGGGAGAATATAAGGAAGGGGACATTACACTTACCGGAAGTGACATCGCAGAGTTTGACTGCCCCTGCACTTACCAAATACAGGAAATGACACTTTCCAAGGTCACTGATCTAAAAAGTTTGAGAACCACTGTTGTAGATGATTTGCTCTGTCTGTGGGAACACGCTACCAGACTGCACAAAGACTGCTTTGGATTATATAGAGAAAACAGGATTTAGAGAAATAATAAAAAAAAACTACTCTTGGTTGTATTTAACTGGTGTCTAAACTCATATTGCAACTTATCCATCTTTAGATACAATGATAACCCGCAGCACTGTACCATGTTGTCACCCTACAGCAGAACCTTATAACACCTCCATGACTCTTTCAGCCATTGTTGTCACACCTTTGTTCATCTATGACATGTATATACAATTTGTTACTTGTCATTATTTCAGATTCTCGGATACTACAACAGAGGAAATATAAGCACAGAGAAACTGGTCAACGAGATTCTATCCATTGCAAGTGAACCGAAGGAAAAACATTTCTTTAATGTGTCTGACGAGTTGGTTCTTTCAACAATTGCTGAATCGCTGGGAGAACGGATATTTGCTCTTGAAGGTAACTGATAGTACAAAATATGTTGGCCTCCACACATTAGATCTGAATGCACTTAGACAAATAAGGAAAAAGGGACACAAACATTTTTTTTTCAACAGGTAAAACTAAATTTTCAAATGTCTCTACTAGGGCATTAACGGATAACTCGAAGACACGACTTCAGACACACAAGTTGCGTGTTTTTTTAACTTCCATGTATGCATACTTGTTTACACAATGCAGTCTCTGTCTCTGGGTTTCACTGACACACGTTCCTTGAACCAATTATAAAAATCACCTCATGAAAAGAGCAGGAAATAAACACAAGACCAGATACATGGCAACTCTTCAAATAGAAAATCACTTTAAGTCCTAATGACTTCTTTAAAGGGACATTTTCTCAATAGGACACAAAAAAAAATGGACCTCTTGCCTTTTCCTTATTAAATCAAACTAAGTGCCGCTTTTTTTGCAGGGCAATTGTGACCCGCTCAAACCAATAGGCAATGACTTGATTGTACACACAGGCACATCTTATCCCATAACATGCAGCGTCGCACCAATGACAACATAAGGTCTTGCATTGTCATTGCTGCCATGCAGGGCTTAACCTGCAATGATTTTGAAATCAGGGTAATTTAGGAGTGAGGAGGCAATACTCTCCCTCCTGAGTTCCCATCCCGCTTGTGCAGAAGATGTAGGGGTGGAAAGTTAGGAGGCAGAGTAACGCCTCCTCCCTCCTCCTAATGAAAAAGAGGGGATGGTAAGCCTCCAGTTACCAAAAGTGACGTCCGTGAGGTCACTTCCTGTATTTGGAATGCGGATGTCCACCACTTTCTCTTTCCATCAGTGAAGTCACTTCCTGTCAGTTTTCCTAATTAAAAAAAAAAGTTTAAAGGTATGCGCTAGACGTCCATTGGCAGACAATGGACCCATCAGCCTGACATAAATTTTAATTCCATTTCTAGTGCAAAAGAGGAGCTTGATGCCCCCTAAAACAAGGGCAATCCCTGGGTTGGTCATCATAAAGGCATTGTGCTGTCACATCCATGACACCAATTGTAGACAGGGCCATAATGGCCATCAGACTGTATATTCAGCTTTATATTATTCGACAATTACTTTTGGCCGCCAGGAATTAATAAAAATACAAATTTAAATGAGGTGTGAGGTGTATATGACTCATTTCCTTTACTGATGCCTAAGACCGCACTTGAGGCTCTGCTGCTGTAACCACATCACACCTATTTATCTGATATGCTTTTTTTTTGTTAATGATTGTGTCACAAAGTTCTTAGCTGCAGTTATTTTTCATGTTTGGTTAATTAAAATCATTAATTTAGAAAATAACATTAACCTTTTTTCTTAAAAGCTGACATCTGTTGGGAGCGGGGATACCCTTGCAGAGCAGCAACTGAAACAAAATGCTTGTTAATGCCTTGGAAGCTCTAATTTCCAGGTGCCCAACCTGCGGCCCAGGGGCCACATGCGGCCTTTTGGGCGTTCTTTGGTGGCCCCCCTCAGTCCTCCACTTGCGGCACCTGAAACCTTACTGTTTATGCAGGAACTCACCTCTCCGCCAATCCCCCACGGACAGGTCCTCGTCCATGAGACGTTCGTGGGAAGAGGAGGAGAAGCGATAAATTTACATGATAGGCATACGTTAAAGCCAATCAGCGATCCAGATGGCGCCTGAGCAAAGCCTCTCCCCCTTTTGTGTTGGCGGGGGATCAGCAGACAGATAAGTTCCTAGGCTCCCACTATTCTAGCTATGCCTGCTGTAATTTTTTCATAAAAAAATACTTATATAAGTCAGTACAGATTGAAAATGTTTTGTGCAGCCCTTAAGTGATGCTGAGGGCCGCACTTGTGACCCTCTATATCAACTCAGTTGGCCACCACTGCTCTAATTCATTATTATTGCCAAAGTATTGGGACACCCCTCTAAATCATTGAAATGTGGTATTACAGTCCATAGGTTCCATGTATAAAAATTATATGTGGTAATGTGATAGGATATCTTCTGTGCAATAAGTTTATTTCTAAACTGTTGTTGCTATTTAACTGTTAGGCCCCCCATACTCCTTTAGATAACTCCATACAATTTCCTTTAGATCTACCAACAACTATGTAGTTCCGGGTCCTCCCTGATAGAATATACAGTGATTGGAAGGGTTAGAAAGGTCCTCATATTACATGGTTTTGGTAGAACAAAATTCCTAATTGCGTATCTTCCCGGATTTGGCACTTTTTGGGCTTCCGGGTGCTGCAAATGCTGCATTTCCAGATGCATGTGTGAATGACTCCTGTGTGGTAATATAACAAAGTGGAAGCAGTTGAGTATAACAGCAACACAGGCAAGAAATAGAGGGCAAAGTAAATTTACAGAGTAGAGTCATCACCATTGAGCACCAGTCCATAGACAATAATAAGGTCAGTTTGCTTACACATTATGTGTGATAAATTCATTATGGACGTTTACAGGCTAGAAATGCTGGTAATTCAACAACAATTTTATTTATGCATCTAAATAATTTGGTTAATCTGTATATACATTAACCGTATATACTCAAGTATAAGCCGACCCAAGTATAAGCCGAGGTACCTAATTTTATCAACAAAAAGTGGAAAAACTTATTGGCTTGAGTATAAGCAGAGGATGAGAAATGCAGAGTCGGATAGAAGAGTTTTCTAAATGAGAAAAATATAGAGAAAGCACCCTTGCCCCTAGGAACAAACAGGATTCATCTCAGTGCCACAACCTCAATAAATTTAAGAGAACACTGGATTATTATTATTTTAATTGAATTGTATTTGAACTAGTAACCAGCCACCAGGTGGCAGTGTAGAGTTTGTTGACATCGATCAGCTGTTAGTCGGCAATCACAGAGAGCTGAGCGAAGATATGCAGTGAAGAGGAAAGCTGCCTGCCTGAAATTCAGCACGGTAATTCAGCTTACTCGAGTATAAGCCAAGGGGAACATTTTCTGTAAATTTTTTTGGGCTGAAAAACTCAGCTTATACATCAGTATATACGGTAACTTGCTGGAATAAACTATTGCCTCTCAATCGACTCATGCTTAAGCAAACCCTATTTTTTCTTGCCGTGAAAGTCCCCTGAGGCTAGCCACCTCAATTTGTTGGTTGGTTTGCCAACATACACTAGATATAAAATTTGGATGTTGGCAAGGGCTCACCCTAATATAAGGGCTTTGATAGTTTCATGGTTCATTAAACATGTGTTTTAGAGAATTTTGTGGCATAGTAATATATGGTCGTATTGCACAAACAAAAATGCCTAAAAAATTTATAAAATTGTCATTGATTCTAAAGGAGAAGACTTGGTCTTATTGTGTTTTGAGAAAGGAAGCAAACAGCAAAAATAAAAAAAGAGAAGACCAACTATAGTTTTAGTACCATAATCTATGTTAAAAAAAATAAATATAATATAATACAAAAAATTATATAAAAATATAAAGTACAAACCCACACAGTGTACAGTGCATTAATCATACAGAGAAGGTGTGGACCATAGGGCTATATGGGCCCCAATCCTCTGGCAGCACACTTGACCTCTATAATTGCGTAGTGTAAAAGGTCCACGATATGTTTACATTCCTACTTTCCTTTAATTACACGGATATGTTAGATCCCAGCCTTCCCACTGTAAATCGACACCCCCGGGATTTTAGCGAGCTGACCTAGATTATATTTTGTTCTGACTGGGAAGCTGAATATTTCCAGAGAGAGATACAACAAAAAAATCAAGCATTCTACATCAGCCTAAAACATGTTATTTTAAAGAAAAGTCTGTGAATGTATTTCCTGTGGTTACATCATAAGAAAAGGCCAGAGAAGTGTTTAGGAGGAAGATAAAACAATCTTTACTCTATGTAGGTCTCTGGAGATTTATGTAATTTCTCATGTATAGGTTTGAGGAGGAAGAGACAAGCTGAAGGTCTTGGGAAAATGCCTCTGATGGTAAATGAATGTCAGACATGTGGATGACTTACCAGTCACACAGACTTTATATTTCAGCCATAAAGGACCGAATAATCGGCAAGGATTTGTATGGAAAATACCTTTGTGACCAAAGATTTCTCGATGCCCAGTGTAAAGGATCAGATAATAACTGTGATTAAATGGCAAACTTGCACACTTAAGTGTTCTTGGTTATAAACAATAACAGAAGTATTTTAAAACCTTAACACTTATCTTTATCATTTTTTTAAATGAACATATAAAAATGTTTTGTATTGTATAAATAGATAAATATATCATAAATAAATGTAATATTTATTCATACAATATAACACTGTAATATTATTAAAAACAATATATTGTATTTGACTGTTGTTTGTTGCAGTGCTAAACAGTCATTTTTAGGCTCCAATCATATGTTTGGTCCATAGGCAACTAGAACAACATGTTCCCAACTGTCTGACTGAATGGAGCTTAAGGGCTTGTGTCCACTGGCGATACGGCGGGAGCATGCCCTAAGCCACGGACAAACCGCCCGCATTTTGCGAGAAATGTGCTGGCACAACTTGTGGCAAGCAAAATAGCAGTGGACACTAGAGATGGCCATTTCGACGATTTTGAGTTAAGCTGGAGATGTACAGAAGGATTGGGGGTATACTACAAAAAAGTATGTCTCTAACACAAATAGTTTTTGCATAAATTAAGTTCACGGTCAAGTCAAAATTTTTGAAAATTTGAATTTCGACATTAATTTTGAAATTAATTTATGAAAAAAACGACATGGGCTAGAGCAAAACTTTTTTTTCCAATGTTTCCACATCCTACATCTCCAGCAGGGAGTTCAGGGGCTTTGCAATCAGCTCACAAAGTTAGCAAGTAAAAAAGTGAAAAATTCGACCATCTCTAGTGGACAAGGACTTGTGCCCACTGCTGTTTTCCCCTGTTTTGGATGCACGTCCGCAGAGTGGAAAAAGACAGAGAGGACACTTTCCATGAATGGGACAGTGTCCACTCTGCGCTATCTGAGCGGCACCTCTGCGCTGCTCTTTTAAAGCTGTGAAATGCTGAGTCTTCATTGCAGCACCGCCAGAGAGACATCGACTGAAGATCAATGGACGTGTCTCCAAGACGCAGAAAAGAAGCCAATGTGGCGGTAGCGCACACCCTAAGCCGCAAACTGCCCGCAAGCCAGGATTCTGCTGGCAAACATGGCGGCACACATCTTTTTTTTGTGTGTGCTGGATGTACCTAATCAGTGGTGGACACATGACCTAAGGTTTTGGTGTGGTGCTATAGTTATACCAAAGAACTATTTTATCTTTGAAGCCTTAAACCTGCTAATGTGCTTACTAGGTTATAACAGATCATAGCTTGGTCTCTTATTATCAAATGGCATTAGAACTATCTGTGATTACCAAGTTGATACCCACTATCTACACATACTGTCATTTGACATGCTAAGTACCATAAATATACATATATGAAAAATACAGTACATTCTGGTTGCAGCCACGCTTACTAGACACAGAATGTGCTTTGGAGTGATATCAATGCTTTGCAGCTTTCTGCAGAAGAGTTATAAATAGAAGGTGCTAAAACCACTGTGACTTCTCTAGCATGATACTATTTAAACAGAAAAAGTTCCCCAACACCAAGCTTTACACAAGAATTGTACATAACATATATGTATACTGGCACATGACTTAATGAAAAAAGAATATAAGAAAGAATAAAAAAATCATAGATAAATCAAGAAGCTCAGTTGGAAACCGTATGTCATATAACATTATGCTATTTTTTTCCAAGATGAACTGCAGAAGTACCGTATTTTTCGGATGACAATCGGACGACAGAGGCGGCTGTTGATGCTCAGAAAACAGTTTTTTTAAACAACGACACCCTAACGGGGTCTCGGACACAGGCAAAAATAGTGCTTAACAGTCTTTACACCTGGCCAACGGCTAACAGCAACAAGCAGAAGTTCAGTCCACAGTAGTAGTGCTAGGCAGCTTTGGAACCGCCACCTGCCAGGGGAGGTCCTCAGATAGTACCTCAACCCAGGTAGGGCCACAGATGACCGCCAAGTCCCCAGGGGGAGTTGATGCAGGGCGGATGGCGGGTTCACTCCACAGGCACAGGGGCAGGTAGGCTGCGGAAAGGCAGACGGAGCCCAGCATGGTGCGGAAGAGGGCCACCCCACTCTCAATGGAAGGAAGCAGGAAAGGCAGCTGGTTGAATGGGTAGCTGCATACTATTGCACTCACATTCTGTACACACGCCAGCAGAGCAGGCCGTACTGGAGTCCTGGCTGGGGAGAGGGGCACAGGGCAAACCTGTTGTTCTTCCTCAATCCCCGGACTGCGCTACATAGAAAACTGCTTTCATGATATTTACTGTTCAAATCTCCCGCCGCCTCCCCGAGTGATGTGATGGGGGGGGGGAAAGACACGAGCATCCGAAGAGGCATCGGGGACCGCGGGACAGCGTGAGTATGCTCTCCCGGAGCCCCGATTTGTGCTGGACGGCATCATCTCGTCCAGTGCTATACTGGCAGCTGCAGCGCTGGACGAGATGATGCCGTCCTGACCGCTAGGGCGGTTAAACACATCTATTTAAAACCTATAAGACAGCTGAGGGTCAACTCAACTCAACATGTCTCATCCATGGATCATGATCACATGTTGTTAGAAGCATGATTTTTAACCACCTATGTGAACTAACTTTTAGTTTGATTTGATAAAATACATTTGGTACAGAGCAAATACAACTGAGAAACATTATAATAAAATGCACCTTCTTCCCACCATCTGTCTTCAGTGTTTTTATATATAAATCTATTTTATATGTGTTACATGCCAAATTCACAACCCTGGGGTATGTGCTTGTGTTCACATCTCATACTAAAGATTTGTCTAATTCAGTAGTAACTTCCTCAGTAGACAGAAACGTATCCCCACAAGCCAAGGGTGAAACTCTGAGAATTGCCTTGTTTAGTTCTTCTCATGAGTGCCGGCAGATGTTTATTTTTACTTAGGCTTGTCTGCTAAGGTCTTCAATTCAACCAATCACAAACCTGACAATTTATAATGCTGAAATGAAGAAAGCTGCCTCCAAAACCAAACCTCAAAGTGGAAAACTAGTAAATGGGCTTACTTATAGAAATAAGCGGCAAAGACAATATTCAAATTCAAGATTTTTCGCAAAAAAAGTCTACAAATATTCAATTAGATATGCGTAAATATGAAATGCACATACGGCCATTCATTGTGATAATAATAATAATCGCATTGCGATTATCTTCAAAATGAATGGTCATATTCATTATCTAATTGCAAGCATTATTAATGTGATGCATGGCCATATGCATGGGATCATGTTTATTTGGAAAAAAAAAGTTGAATATTCAAAAACCATATTCGAGATATTCACAAATTCTCTAATTGCCAATATTCGCAAAAACATATTCTCCATTTGAATATTTGAGCTTAACACTATTTACTAATCAAAAGGCAATGGCTTAAGGGGATAGCAATAATGTTGCAGTGAATAATAGTGATGGCCAAACTGTCCGCTGGGTGGAAAGTTCGGCACTGGTGAACAGTACGGATGTTCAACCCGGGTCTATAATTCTTCCTCCGGCCAGACCTTTCCACGCCCGGTCTGGCCGGAGAAAGAATTCTTTTCACTAGAGACCGGGCACGGGCCGGACGTGACATCCGACCGACGTCACTTCTGGTTTTGAAGTTGTGGCGTCATTTCCGGTATAGTTCCTATTCAAATGGAACCAATTTGAAGTTCTCTGCCAACAGGCAGACAGCGGACTAATAAACATAATAAGGGCCCTTTTTACACTATTTAAATTTTTTAAAGGCATGTATCTTTTAAAGACATGTGTTTTGTACATTACATCTGCAGTTGCGTTTTTGAACAAAAAAAATGCAACAAAAATGCATGCATAAACTCTGCCTTTTTACAAACGCAAAGCATGCAGTGTGAATGGTAACATTGGTTTTCTATGAGAAAACGCAGTACCGTAAAAACATGCGCATTAAATAGACTTATGCATTAAAAATAAAAATGTGATGCGTGTAGTGTGAAAGGGCCCTAACTGCAGTAATATTATTTACCTTACCTGCTTGGTTTCCTTAGTTTCACCTTTATAAATCTTCAGGCATGGTACTTCCTGTCCTTCAGTGAGGCTTGTGCAGTATGTTTCCAGTTTGGTATGGTGACACCAAAAGGTCCTTCTTAGTGATGGTTCTTTTTAGAAAAGTCCGAAGTCTGCCTGTTTGCTGGGAGTTTGAATCGGAAAAAACAGAAGTGACGTAATTGTCATCACTTCTGGTACCTGGAACGCACAGTTCTTTATTCTGATTACTCCAATCTGATTTTATGCAGATTTTCTCTATCTGGTCTTTAGTGTAAAAATTCTTCCTCCAACCGGATCTTTCTGCTCCTGATCTGGCTGGTGGAAGAATACAAATTGTCTTCCCACCAGCAAACTTTGTGGGTCAAACACCTGTACTGTTCGCCCGCTAGAAGGAAAGTGAACATTCCATTTTTACAACTGAACTGTCCGCCATGCTAGTCCTTCTCCCTCTTCCAAAACTTGATGGCAGTGTGTCCATACATCCGTGTGCATTAGCAGACTGGCTTCTCATGGAGTATGTTATGCCTATGGATGCAGAGAGCATGGCCACACGTCCAACTAGTGCTGGAAGAGGGAGGAAGACCATCTGGTGTCACCATTGTAAAATCTTAACACAATGCAATGGGAAGGGATCTTGATATGCAGAAACCTGTGACAATTTTATTTGAAAGCCTGTAATGGATTTACTGACACTTTAAAAAGATACATTTTTAAACTGTTTACTATATTTATAGTATTGTACTTTTATTGTATAGTACTAATAAACATATTTGTGCTTAGCTTTTAAATCATTCCTCTCATCTTGTTCCCCTTACATCTCCAATCTCGTACACAAATATACCCCGAACCAGCCCCCCTGCTCCTCCACTGACCTATTCATCACTTCCCCACACTATATTATCACATGACCAGCATCAAGACATCCCTTGTGTGGCTCCTACATCCAAATACTTACTTACACTCACATTTTTACACTGTCATACAAGCCCTGAAAACCAATCTTTTCAGTTTTGCTTACCTATTCTTTCATTCCCAATATCACCACCTTGCCAGTTCCTTTCCCCAAAATTATTGTTTACTTTGTTCCCCTAACCTAGTAGTTCCCAATTGGGGGGGGGGGGGTCAGGCCACACTGGGGGAGCATGAAGGTATGCCAGAGGGGCACTGGCCCTCATTCTTAACCTGTGTTTGAATAGGGAGGGGGAGCTCAATAATGTTCCTAAAAAGAAAAAGGAACCACTTCCCTAACCTCTTGTAAGCTAGATTTGGCAACGTCATCTTTTCATCTTGTGTCATAGTGTGTACCTGTATGTTAGCTTGAGTTGCATTTCAGCCTTATTCAATGTGCAGGGCTGGATAATATGTTGGGACTTTACAAATCAAAGTAAATAAAAAAAATGCATGATATAGGATTCCTTAAACATTATGAGATAGCTTCATGGAAAGCATTACATTATACTAAATGTCTTCCTCTAAAATAACAAATAAATTAAAAAAATTACATTACATTTAAGGCAATAACTTTTTTTCACTTTTCACATTCAGCTACAACAGAACAACAGACAGTGTCGTTTGCAATGGAAATGTCCCAGTCTGGATTCAGCGCTCATTATTCTCAGGTAAATGACGATTTCTTGGATCATTTGATTCGATAGGCTTTCATTTCTTGTGGGTTCTGTCATTTGAAAGGGAGATGACATTTAGGTTAATCCATACAATTTCCATTAGATCTACCAACAACTATGTAGTGTCGGGTCCTCCCTGATAGAATACATAGTGATTGAAAGGTATTTATCACTGCTATGTAGTGCCGGGTCCTCCCTGATAGAATACATAGTGATTAGAAGGTATATATCACTGCTATGTAGTTCCGGGTCCTCCCTGATAGAATACACAGTGATTGGAAGGTATATATCACTGCTATGTAGTGCGGGGTCCTCCCTGATAGAATACATAGTGATTGGAAGGTATATATTACTGCTATGTAGTGTCGGGTCCTCCCTGATAGAATACATAGTGATTGGAAGGTATATATCACTGCTATGTAGTGCCGGGTACTCCCTGATACAATACATAGTGATGGGAAGGTATATATCACTGCTATGTAGTGCCGGGTCCTCCCTGATAGAATACATAGTGATTGGAAGGATTAAAAAAGCTTCTCATATTACATAGTTTTGGTAGAATAAAAGTAAGTAAGGTAAGATTATAAAGCTAGCCACACACGGCTCAATGAAGTAACAGAACATCAGGCGCTGCACACGCTCACAGCTCCCGATTTTCCTCTAATCTGTTTCTTAATCTGAGCTATCCACGGTTCCTTCGAGCAGGACCAATGGAATCTACCCGTGTGTGGCCAGCTTAAGGTGTATGGGGGGCTTTAGTCATGTTGAACACATTTCATAAGCTGGCCCTAGACATTTAAATTTGCGGATGATTTTGCCACGCCTCAAACTCGGCTGCAAATCTAATGCTTAAAACTAAATTCAGCCATATATTGGTTGGGAAATCGATCTAAGAAATTACAGACATGTACATGTACATCTAAAGCAATGGGCGGCACACAAAGGGTGTGCGGCCGATTCTCTGCAGGACCAGTCGATTTCACGAGAAATTGTCCAGAGAATGAGACGTCTTTGTCCAGCAATAGCCATTGAAACCTTACTTCACCTCCAAACTGAGGAAGTAGCTTGGAGTTGAGGAAGTTGCTAGGAATAGGAATTGGCCCTAAAATTAGACAATTGTTCTCTTTGTTATTTATTTTGCTTTCATGATACCATTTTTTTTAATGTCTCATAAAATGTAGCATGCATTTGAAGGTATTATTAAAAGAGTAAATTGCATGGATCCATGGCAATGAAAGAAGCTTCTATTTTTATATTTAGAATTTCTACTACAGATTTCATTTGCTAAGAGTGTTTGCATCAACCTGTATATATTTTTCTGTGACAGGACTGGGTGATGCTTGGTGCAGTTGGAGCCTACGACTGGAATGGGACGGTTGTCATGATGAAATCCCATGACATTGTCACCCCAGGAAATAATTCTTTTCACACAAGAACAGAAGATAGAAATGAACCTCTGGCAGCCTACTTAGGTTAGTTGGGAATTTCTATCCAATAGGTCAATTGCTAATGCCATGTTTTTGCTAACAATACAAGTATGTCATGTGTCACAGTGCAAGTCATGTGTAACAAACATAGGACAGATTTTTGGTATATCTTTGGAGTCCATTAAACCCATAAATGAGTCTTATGGTCCGAATATGTAAAAAAAAAAATTGTTAGTCCCAACCATCCTGGGAGCAATCCCAGTATGCTGAATTTTGTTGCATTCCCTCCAGCTAAGCCAAAAAGCCACTGCCAAGAAGGAAATCTGCATCAACACTAGCAGTACCTATTCTCTGAACACGCTGACCACATTATGAAGAGACACATTTTACAATTAGATGGCATGAGTTACGTATTTACATTAACATTCTACATTGCAATAAATACATTTTGTGACAAAGACTCATATCTACTCCCATATGTAAATAGCTGCTCATAGGTAAGTGGTTCAGTGCCAGATTGTAAAATGTGTCTCTCCATAAGTTGGCCAGTGTGTTCAGAGAATGGGTACTGCTAGTTTATAAACACATGCTAAAGTTTCAGATACTCTGCTGCAGGGAAGGCCTTTCTCCTGGCACTGGTCTTTTGGCTGGAGGAATAAATACTGCATGGTCCTGCCCTGCCTACTTTGCTGGAACATTCTGTATATTCACTTGATATCTGAATTGCTGTGTCTCTTTTTTCCCCCTAATTTTCTCTCCAAAACTTTGGGGTGCATCTTTTGATCCAAAAAATACAGTACATATATACACACACACACACTGTATATACATATAATATATGCACACAATTTACACACCTACACATAGAATACATATTCTACAGTCACATGCATGCACACAATCCTTTATCACTCTGGGGTCATTGTTGATTGTCACTCTTTAGGTTCCCCATGTCCCCTCTTCTGCTGGAAGGAAAATGTAAGCTAGGCTATGTTTTCACGGCATAAAGGGATGGGTTGCCTTTCTGGGATTTTTTCCTTATTTGAATGCAAAGAGCGCACAAGAAAAATGCATTCCCTTGCATTTTTGGCATGCCCAATGCATTCCCTATGGGTGCTATGACGCATTCATGGTGCATCCAAGTTCTGTTGCAGTGCATTTATGTCAATGTGGTGCTCTGCATTGTCATGAATGCAACACAACTATTCCATGGACTAGCAATGGATGTGTCTATAGTGCATTAAAAAAATGTGAAGCAAACACATGGATTTTGACACCGTGGAAACATGGCCTAAGTTAGTGCTGAAGGGAAGGCCACCCCTCTCTTACTATGTAAAACCAATGTGAAACAAAATGTTGGGCAATCATATCCAGTAAAACAATAAAGCATGGCAGGTGGAGATGGTATCTATTGCTAATGATGTCACTGGTTGGGCCCCCTGTTTGCTGGGGACTCTTGTGCAAATCTATCTAATAACTATGAAGTTAAAGCCCCCAATACACCTTAAGATCGATACATACAATCTCCATTAGATCTACCAACAACTGTGTAGTAAAGTGGCCTCCCTGATAGAATACATAGTGGTTGGAAGGTTTAGAAAGTTCCTCATATTACATGGTTTTGGTAGAACAAAAGTTAATTGTACAGAATTTGTATAGAAAGATTGTAAGGTGTATGGGGGGCTTTAGTAGATATTAATACATACGGTATTTTCTCTGTAACCCCAATATATAAAATGAGCTTTACATATGAATATGTTTAAGATTTTATGACATTTCATTGATTGGGTTTATTTACTTTTAAACCAACTTGAAACATGTCTTGGATTTCTGGGGAAACATGCATTATGCAGATACTGTTTCATGGCAGGAAATGTGAATGCTGGTGTCTCTGATGAAATTGTGTGTACGGGTTTGTTTTGTCTCCACAATTGAATGGATGCTCTTACAAGTGATGTTTTGTATTTCCTGATTCCAATGACAAGTTCTACACTCAGACAGTGGCAGGATGTTCTCCGAATTACAGATCAATAGGGGGGGGGGGTTTCCTCAAAGTCTACAGAACACATAATTGAAAGAAACAACATATTTTGGGTGGTCCCTTGTCAGTAAAGGGACATTCAGGACATTACTGATCTTAGTCACCATGTTACTGACATTGCCTATAGCTACTACGTTTTAATTGTGACCAGATGTTTTGGCCGATTGATCGCACGTGATGACGCCATCACGCACGGTCGATCGGCCAAAACATTGGGTCACAATCTAAATGTGTATAGGGGGCTTTAAGTTGTTGAATAATCATTTTAAAATTTTGGATGAACTAATAGAATCCATTAATTGCAGAATCTGTTGTGTTTGGGTTAAAGATACCAGTTGTTTCACATGGAGTCTAGAGTATCATAATCAAGCTAACTCACAATTATCCTCATGTCCTAGTTTACAATCTCCTGCTTTCAAATACTCCCAGGTTGTCTTTGTTGTAGTAAACATTTATTAAAGCTGCACTCCACCTCTACTTTACAATGAACAGCAAAAATCACTCTATACCACAGGTTCTTATAACTGGGGTCTGCGGTCCAATAGGGGACTGTGAAGGAGTCACTTAGGGTATGTTTCCAGACTAGCGATCAGCCATGGGGCTGATTGCCTCTATTTAGTTGAGTGGGCTTGTGCCCACTTAAACTAAGGGCCGCAATCTGAAACTTGGCTCACCGCGGGTCACCGCTGATGGCCAATCGCCCCCTGATCGCAGCCATAGACATGAATGGAAGAGGTAGAAAATTGTCACTTCAACCACGCCCATAGACAGTGAATGGGGGCAGTCAGGTGGGGAGGGGCAAGATGTTCTGCCCCACCCCCCACTTTCTGGCTAAAATCATTCAGCCGCATTTCTAATTGCAGGAGCCGGCAGGAGATTGTTGGGGCTAGCGATCTCCTGCAGCTCCATGCCGCAATTAGAATCCCGGCTAATCGCTAGTGTAGGAACATACCCTTAGTTGAAATTGTGGGCTATTTGCAATTGTTGCTTCTGGTTGCCATGTTCTGTGGAGGAATACCACTTGGTATAGTGGTTTGGACACAAAGCTTTTTTTTAGAGCAGAGTGTGTGTCAAAGGTTAAGATCCACTGCGTCCCCCAGAAATCATTTGCATATTGTGAATCCTCAACAATCTGAGAATCTTACAGTAGCCAATATGTAAACTTTATAATGGTCTGCACGCAATCTAAAAAAAGAGACCAAAATGAAAATGAAATCCTGAAAATTTTTGAGAACCACTAGAGCTAGGTACCTCCTCTGCTTTCATGTAATTGTGTAGTATAGTTTTAGTCTAATAATATAGTTAATGGACTTGTGTCCAAGATTGTCATAAAGTAGGAACTGGTAAATGGTAGACAATGTTCTAATTTAAGAATATTTAATGGCTGGATATTTTTTACAATTAGGACAAGACCAATCTCTAAATGGTTATATTCTGGGAAAAGACAACTAGAAAAGTATGGCAGTTATGGTAAGGAGGAGATATTGAAAAAATCTCAACATTAACCATTGCATGCACCAGGTCATCTTGGTATTTTTGGTTATCACCTAACTGGGTACTTTACACTATCAGCAGCAGCACTGCTGATTATTAGGCAATCACTGCTCAAAATTAAAAAAAAAATGTTCCTTACAGCAGGAGAGGCGATTTTCTCCATCTAGTGGCCGTTTAATAGAATTACAGCCCCATAGTCAGAATTAAATATTGCTGAAATGTGGGCGGAACTGCTTCTCTCTGCCTTTAATTAATATGATTTCCCCGGGAATGAGGAAGTGAGAAAGGTAAGTACGTTGATTTTTTATTCTGTAGCAATTTTCATAGATGTATACTGCTGACAGGTGAGTATTATGTCAATGTAATGTATGTATTTTTTTATTTTGAGTATAGGACAGCTTTAACATTTAGAAATGTGTAACATAATGACCATTAAAAAACCTTTGTGTAATGTCAAAACAGAGTGTTCCAATTGTCATGTGAGCTTTTTGCTTTGATCTGTTGGCATTATGGACAATTTGCTGATATCTGTAGTGCTTAATTTAAATCAACTGGACTTACTGTGCTTATTTCTAGAGATTTTCACTAGTCGTCTGACTGGCCTTCAGTCATAGTCATGACTTTTCCGCATGCTTATATTTCCAGGTTACACTGTGACTTCTGCTTCCGTGAATGGAGGAGAAATCTATATTGCAGGACAACCTCGATACAACCACACTGGTCAGGTCATTATTTATAAAATGAACGGAAGAGGCATCAATATAATTGACACATTAAATGGAGAGCAGGTAAGGTGTCATTAATATAACTGCAGTAAAGTTGATTTCTTGGTTTATGGGTTAGTTCTGTAGACCCTGGGGCAGGACCACATTGGGACAGTAAGGCAGGGTCGGCTCCATGTATGGGCCATGGCGGCCAGGCTCATCCAGTTACGCCAATGTGCCCCTTGATTGGGGCTCCCCCACCCACTCTTAATAAGGGTGAGATGGAGGAGTGCCCCCCCCCCCCGATTACGCACTCTTGCCGTCCATGCCCGCTCGCTCTTGTCAACCCTTCAGTAATGCCAAGGAACCACTGTAGTCAGATACTATAAATTAGACAAATAAGAAACCCGAAAATGCATTTCATATTATCATACAGCAAGAGTGATCATACACCCAGACCTGAAACTTAATAATAATGAAGTAAATAAAACTGTGACCTGGGCAGGGCTGATACATATGGCTAGAGAAAAAAACTCCCATTATCCATTTTAAAGACCTTAAACATTATTAAATGAAGACACGTAACACCAAATTTGATGGAAAAAGTTAAATATAATATGGGTCACAGCTTTAATGAGAAAAACATACAAAAAAGTGTTGTCCCTGACAGTATGTACCCATTTTTTGGGTAAAACGTTATTACCCGCAAAAACTGGTACCAGCCTCAAGACTTTACCAACTTAGTGGGTACCCAAATAACTGTGACTCCTATACTCCACCATTATCCAAACCAACTGGGTCATTGACACCCTTAGAGCTCACAGATTGTCCGTCCAGCATGACACCAAATAGTCCTTAGATTTTCCTTTAAGGGCACTACCACGGACCCACCTGCCGCTGTAACTAAGAAAAAAGGCCAACAACAACAGCAAAGTTAGTCAGCAATAAAAACAAAATAAATACAACATTCCCTACAACCCAAATCTAGCCCCAAGATAAGGGGGGGGGGGTCACACTCACTGTCTCCAAAGAGAAAGAGGCCAAGCTACTCCCTTAAATTTTGACTTCCCGTCGCCCCCACCTACTAACCGACGTCACTTCCCGCCAGTAAATTGACCCTCACCTTACCACAGCCAAGTAACCCTCTGCTGAGCGTGCCCCTGAGCCCAGATATTTATAATAAAAAGCATTGTTTGTTGACAGGTCAACGACCATCATTTTTGTTTTGCTGACACCTCTTGTGCTTTTCTTTTTAGATTGGGTCTTATTTTGGAAGTATTCTCACAACAGTAGATATAGATGGAGATAACATTACTGACATTCTTCTGGTTGGTGCACCGATGTTCATGGGAGTGGAAAAACAAGAACAAGGAAAAGTGTACGTCTATAGCATTCAGGAGGTTAGCATTTTCAGCTTCCCGTATGAATTGAGAAGGATGACAGATTTCGTTTTGGTCTTTATAGCAATAATCTGAGCTCTACTCATTGATCCTGTAATGTAGACTCCCTTGATACAAAGTTACTGGCTACATATCCAATTTCTAGCTGTTCAGTATGAAGATGCCATTGCAAGGATATCTTACATACTAAACATTTATATTTTGAATATAATAAATAATAAAAAGAATAACATTTGCATAAAAATACCCACTAAAACCTTTGTAAAATCCAAAGACTTAAGCTGAGAACACATGTGTTGATATGGGCCAGATTGATGGCCGCTTTGAGCGTCGTGCGCACCACGACCATTTATCTGGACCATATGTAATGCGCCCATTCCTGTAATCAATCCTGCTCGAAAACAGGGATATTGGACATAAACGTAAACAATGGTCGATGTCTATTGCTTTGCATGGGGACTGCAGGTCTCCATGCAAGGCATCATCAGAGCTGGAGACAGAGCAAAGCTGTGGCCTTAGCTCCTTCGTTGGGCAGCAGTGCAATAAGGTCATCGCCGGTCTGTAGTGAACCTCGAATGGCTCCTATATCAAGACGTGTGTTCCCTGCTTAAGTTTGAGTCTCCACTGGTGTTGTGTTCTAATGATGACACCATGACAAATCGTGTCTTTGAGGCGTTCCCAATGGTTGTCCCAATAAGTGAACTCAGTCTAAAATGCTATATAGTCTTAATATCTGCACTCTAAACATAATGTTTAGTGATGAGCAGCAGAGGCAATATTTGTATTTGCAAAATATCACAAATTTTAAACTTCATCAACACTTGTACATGCAGATATTGTGAACGCAATGCATGGTAGTGGCGGATACTGAATAGTGTTGAGCTCGAATATTCGATTTTCGAATATTTAGCTCGAATATCGCTATTTCGCCAGTTCGCGAATATTCGCGAATATATCATCGCATATCCGACGCGATCGCGATTTTTCGCGATTTTATAATCGCGATCCATTGCAATGAATGGGATCGCGATTATATAATCGCAATGCAATTTTTTTAAACGGAAATGACGGATATTCTCTCACTCGAATATCCGAGCTTCATTGACTTCAATGTATTGCGCATATTTGGTCGCATTGCGCTTTCTCGGATAA
Organism: Ptychadena robeensis; assembly: GCA_036250615.1. Classification (NCBI taxonomy): domain Eukaryota; kingdom Metazoa; phylum Chordata; class Amphibia; order Anura; family Ptychadenidae; genus Ptychadena; species Ptychadena robeensis. The sequence continues at coordinate 20,925,821 of CM070032.1, forward strand.
TCGCAATTTCGGATTTCGCCATTCTCCATTGACTACAATGTATTGCACATATGTGGTCGCATTGCGCTTTCACGGATAATCGCGATTTCGGATTCCGCCATTCTCCATTGACTTGCATGCATTGCGCATATTGGATCGCAATTGCGATTGTTAGATCGCAATTCATGTCGTAAGTGCGGATATTCGAGATAACGAATATGGAATCGAATATTATGGCGGATATTCGCGAAATTACGCGAATTCAAATATTGCCTAGTCGCTCATCACTAATACTGAAGAAAATAATCTAGAATATTCACAATTGTGAAGATATAGCACTATATCTGAGATCTTCTTTAGTACTCGAAGTGCTGATATTCGCATTATAAATCTGTGAATATTCTCAACACTAATTATATTGTATAGTATTTCAATTATATAATATATGTTATTATATTAGTTGTGAATTTAGAAGAACTGGAGAATCACTGTCATCATACATGAATCCAAGGTTTCTGCCAAACAAAAAATCTTTATTGGCAAAAAACAAACTAAAATGTAATCATTGAGATATTTCCCATAGCAACCAACCCTTTTAAACAGGAAACAGTCCAGCCTACTTACACTAAGATGGTTAACCAACTACTGCCCTTCGATTAGGTAACCTGACATTTTTATATGTTCTTTTAAGCTAGCCATATACGTGTCAGATTCCATGACCGATTGATCACTGATCCGATCGATTCCGGCGATCTCAGCGGGAATCGGAGCTCCGATCAATCGGCCAATTAAGAATATCCGATCGCTGCATACCACCTTGTCCAACGGATTCCGGGACGATTCCGTGTCCGATTGTCCACCTCACAAATGGCAACTCCCCCTGATGTGTGCAGAATCGGATCAAAAAGACCAACATGTTGGTTCTCTGACGGATCCGATTCTGGGCCCCCGAACGATCGGACCTGATCGATCGGACAAGGTGGGCTGCCCATGATTCCGGCACGATCGTTTCGTGTGCACGCGCCCGGAATCGATCGTGCCTGAATCCGGTGGGAATCCGACCCGTGTATGGGGGCCTTTTGGGTTGCAGTCAAGTAAGCACTCCACAGGCAGTGGGTTGGTGGAATAGGAGGCCCTCCCACCTGTTCCCATGCAGAATCAAACTTGTCTTAAAGTGGACAAAACTCATTAGTGTTGATCGTGAAAGTTCAAAAGAATATTTTCGTGTTGATCACAAAAATATGCAAATATCAGCACTTTTTGTGAAAATCTGTTTTACAATGAAGGTAATAATAACTGGATTTTCCAATTTATGCATTTGTTGCTAATATTAGGGGAAGAATTTTAAATATTTAGCAAAAGCATATATTGCCCGTGCTGCTCATCAATACTCAAAAACAGAGACACATAATAGCATTAAAAATCCATCCATGCCATTCTGCACAGTAGTCATTACCAAGTTCTGTAGCAACAGTAACGCCTGGACTTAAACATAGCTATGACTGTACACAAGAAGGAAAGCTAAAGTTCAAACAAACTGATGTCATGGTGTTTTTTTTCTGGGTAAAGGACAATAATAAAGCTTAGTAGTGATGGACTACTAAGGATAAATGTAAAATGGCCACCGGCTGCTTCTTTTTTAGGGGGGTGTGTCCTCCAGGAGGGAAAAATGTGTTATTGGCTGTGTTGTTCCACCTGACTGTGGGGAGAGGGGTAAAACTTTGTCTCCATGTTAAGGTAAAGGGGAAGAGTAGAACACCCATAATGTTCGCTGACCTTGCGAACTGCGAACATGCTATGGTCACTGCCAGGTGAACTTTTCGAACATCACTAAAGCTAAGCATGGATGTAGGTCTACCACCACCCTATTGAAAACTAGGAAAAACCATTAAACGTGATAAACCATTTAAGAAGTTTAAGTTATGTTTAGCTATGTTTAAGTGATGTGCAATGTTCCCTTCATACCTACATTTCTCTTGTTGACAGATAAATGTTTACAGATACCTTGTTTTCACAGGAGACGTTTAGGCATGAGATGAGTTTGGAGCCCATGAACCAAACTTGCCAACCAGATGCAGAGAATGAACCCTGTGGGGCTCGCTTTGGGACAGCTATTGCAGCAGTTACTGATCTCAACCAGGATCGTTACAATGATGTAGCAATTGGTGCTCCTTTAGAGGGCGATCATAGAGGAGCCGTGTATATTTATCATGGAAGTGGAAAAACGATAAAAAGAGACTATGCTCAGGTACGTTTCAAAACATTATCCTATAATAAAGATATAATAATATTATATGTAAAAAGGCCCTACTCGAGGTGCTGACACCTTCAAGATTTAAATCTAAGGGGTTTTTAGGCACCACATATATCTGTGACAGAGAACCTCATAAGTATACAAAGCCTTTATTTAAACATATGGACTAGTATTCAACGTCTCAAAAAAGTACATCACATGTTTGGCTATCATGCCAGATAGCAACAACATAATACATAATTTTAAGGCAATACCACATTTTCATTGTGGGAGACTGTTTTGAACATATAGCCTGTGAGCATGATCTTTGGGGTTCAATCCCTCCAACATTTCACCCAATTGTGGGCTTCCTCAGGGAAGTAGGGCTAGCCACAACAGTCTATTATGGTTATTGTATAATTCATGTGATCCATGGAGGTGCGCGTGTGGTCCAACCCGGGGGGCCTGCACCCCCAGACAGATAGCGGTCACTACGCCGCTGCTCGCTTAGATGGTAAGCACCAACATGGGGGATTTTGGATATCACCCCTAGCGGTGTATTGGGAGTCCTTTCCCACAGGATCTAATACTGTAAGGTCTTCAAACAACCCTAATAGCTGACACCGGGGGGAGAGGAGGAAACATCTCCCCACCAGGACCTGACAAATGCCTGCCTCTGTGGGTCGGTACGAGATGGACAATTCGTGCTGGTATCAGTGGTCAAAAAAAAAATCCTTATTCAACTAGCTAATGAACAAGTAGACACAGTAGATGAGGATTTAGAATCAATGTCACAGTAACTCCCCACCATATACCCCCCTTTAAAACTATTGAGGATATAATAATATTAGTTATATCAAGTTTATGTATTTTACATTAGTTCACTAGTTGTATTTTTTCTATTGGCATTAATGGTGTTTACATCATTCTCCGATGTTTCCTTTACTTAGCTTAGTTTCCGTTACTAAACTACAAAAACGTTTAGAAGCAAGGGTGAATTAAGGTACCTTGGCTTGAAGGAAGGTCGATAAGGTATTGGCTATTGTACCCAAAAGTTACATGTAAACCAACATCTTTCTTTTTTTAATAACAGCGCATTCCATCAGGTGGAGATGGAAAAAAAGTGAAATTTTTTGGTCAGTCTATTGATGGTAAAATGGACCTGAATGGGGATGGACTTACAGATGTAACAATTGGAGGTCTTGGAGGAGCCTCTCTATTTTGGTATGTATTAAGAAACTTAGACAATAAAATAAATGTAAGCTCTTAAGCAGGGAACACATGGCTCGATATTGGAGCCGTTCAAGGTTCCTTGCAGCAGCTTGATGACGTCATCATGCTGCTGCCCGATATCTGAGGAGCCGGAGACACAGCACTGCCACAGCATATGTCAGATATTCCTGTTTTCGAGCGGGATTGATTGTTCCGGCTCGAACACAGGGATGGCCGCATATGATATGGGCCAGATAGATGGCCGTGAGTGCGCACGGTGCCTGAAGCAGCCATCAAACTGGCACATATCCACACGTGTGTTCCCACTCTTCAGTAATTTTTTTCTATTAACTCCCCTTTGTTCTGTTTTGTAAACCATTGAAACCCTTTAAATAATGTACAACATATGATGCATGACATTTACTGTTTTCTATCCTAGGTCTCGAGATGTTGTAGAAGTGACAGTGACGATGCGCTTTCAACCAGACACCATCAACATGGAAAAAAAGAATTGTACGATCAACAACAGAGATACTGTGTGCATCCAGTCAATGTATTGCTTCAATATAAACGTTAAGTCTGGAGAGGCCAAGCAAGCAAAATTTGGTATATCTATAGTTTTTCCTAAGTTAAAGTTGGAATTACTTTTTTATTAACTTTACAGTAATGCTAAATGTTTTTGTAGATCTGAAGTACAAAATCACACTTGATGCTCATCGTTTTCTATCCCGAAGTCTTTTCACTGATGCCAATGGAAGGGATGTACAAGGTGTTATCTCCAAAAGTGGTGACTGTGTAAATCACAATTTCTATATGGTGGCAAGTATTACTTTTACAATATTACATACATTGGTTAGCAATTAAATGTACCTTGTACTTCCAACAACAAGAAGTGGACCCCATAGCTGACCTCCCTTTCATATATTGAAATGAAAAAAAAATGAGTAACCTGTGTCTATTGGGATTTTTTCCTTACTCCTTGCCTCGAAGACATAGAAAGTGCATGGTGGTCATTCCACCTCAAGGGGGATTCTAGGTTTACCCTCCTATCTTGGTTTCCTATCTTGGGAATCCAGTTTGCATTTAGATACACTTTGGGGTTTGCATCTACATATTCTCCCTTTACACCTCCTCCCTTGGGAATCTCATCTCATCCTTTGGTCTGCAATACCATTTATATGCTGATGACACCCAAATTTACCCGAGAACACAAAATTGGTCGGCGGCAAAATCGGCTACGTGTATAGGGGCCTTAAGCAAACCAATATCAATTCAAATAAATCCTAAAGAAGGCTCATGCAGCATAGAAGGAGGTTAAATGAAGGCAGTGATATGCTCAACTGCAGTTAATTGCTTCTGCCTATGAATGATTACAATAACATCTGAAAACTATCTCAAATGCAAGGAGCATTAAGCTGCATTTTCCCTTTTATGAAAGCTTCAAGCCTACATACGATTTATGTAATTTTCTATGGAAATAGGGATGATATAGCATCAATGAATGTATAAACGCACAGAGAACCTATTACATCAGTGCCTACTGAGGTACAAATATATAGTTTATACTTACACATATGTGCCACAAACAGGAAGTTAATATCACCAACCATTCCCATTTTATTAAGGTGTATCCATATAAATGGCCCACCCTGTAGTTTGACTTTGTGAGCTGATTGCAAAAGCCTAAGCAACCTCTGCACATGCTATCATCACCAAACTTACTGAAAATGTTGAGATGGGTTGGGGGTATACTACATAAAAGAAAGTATTGCTGTGACACAAATAGTTTTTACATACATTAAGTTCAAATGAAGTCGAAATCTCAAAAGTCTAAATTTGGACTTTGACTTTTAATTTATGCAAAAACGACATGTGCTAGAGCAAAACAGTTTTTTCTTCAAATGTTCCCACAACTGCAGCAATGTTCAGGGGCTTTGCAATCAGCTCACAAAGTTAGCTAGTCCAAAAAATCAACCATCTTCAACACCAAATACAAGCACATATATGAGAGGAGCAGGAATTGTTCACACATAGACTATTTAGTCCTTCAATAGTGCCTCTAATGTTATGGTGACCCACAGGAGTAAGGAGTGTCACTTTAAAGGAATAGTAATTTTAATTCATAAATTTACAGATATATACATAGATGTTTACCAGCCATTTATAAACAAAATGGAATTTCTGTTAAAAAGCAACTGTTGTATTGTTCATGTACCAGCACAGTTCTACCTTTCGATTTACATACAATAAATGTTATCTCATTTTATAGGAAAAGCCAGATTTTTTGAATGCTGTGAATATTTCTGTAGAGTTCAATTTTAAAGATCCAGAAGAAGGCCCGGTTCTCAGCAACGAGCTTCCAAGAATCGTAAATGCATATGTAAGTGCAACCACAGCATGTCACCTAGGGAAACCTTCTATAGACAATAGAGGAAGATCCTGACCCCAAAGATGCCTTGAGACGTTCCATCTGTTCTCCAGACTGTCCCTCTCTGCAGAACTCTATTATGATTGCTGGGTTGGAGGGTGTACTGAGAATCTCTTGCTTCCTGAAATAGAAGTTTTCTACATGTCTCATTTCCATGAATAAAATCAAGAATATTCCATGGCATAGATATCAAAACCCTTCTTATATATTTCATAAATGCTTCCAGATTCTACATTAACTTGTACTGGAAACAGCCATGACCACCACACATGAGTCTCTGGATTTCTATAGAAATCTGAACTGAATCTGAACCATGAATCTGAATCTGAACCATGGAGGAAATGAGTGCTAGACAACTGTAGGCAAAGGTGGTTTAATTGGTAGGGTTTAATGCATACTTCAGGCTACAATGCCTTAGTTGGTCACCCTGATCCCTACCCGCCCCCCTTTTTTTCTCCTCTATTTTATTCTTTCTTTTTATGATGCCAGCTCCATCACTTGTGCCCAGTTGAAAATGGATGTAATGGAAGTATGGTTTATGAAGTCTCTACTGTAATTTTCACTGGTTTTGAGGGGACGTCTTTGGTTCCTTTTGGCCAACCACATAGCCTGTCTTTCCTAAATCAAATATATGAAGAAATACGTGTATGAATAGCTTTCCCATGTGGCTTCTTCATGTTGGCTTCTTCATGTTTAAAGAATTAAGCATTTAAAAGCAAGATCCTACTTTTCTGAAAAACAGATGGGAGATTTTGTTTGTACCCAGTGCTGTTTCTAGCCTTGTGGAGACAATAGGCAAGTTCTTGCCTAAGGCCCCCTGAATCCCCAGATTCAGATACCTCCTATTCTGTTCTTCATAACTAAAAATTGTCGTGAGCTGCCAAAGGGGGGGGGGCAGATGGAGGAAGGAGCAAGAAGACGAAGGCGGAGCAGTGTGTATAGGCGTGCTCCTTGCCTTCTTTTTCTTCCCCCTCCAGCTAACACCACTCCCACCACCACATTCCCCCTTGGCAGCTCAAGCTTTTCAGCTCTGCATAGGGAGGGAAGGCAGGCGGTGCATATGAGCGTGCAGGAGGGCACCATGTTCCCGAAGCCTTATGCGCACGAATATTCGGCATAGCGGGAGAAACAGGCCTCTTTGTACCCTCTTTCTTCTTGCTATTTTTGATATTTTAACTGACATTAAATAGGTATTTTCTTCTCATTTTATAGATCCCATTTACCATGGAATGTGGTGCCCATAAAAGGTGTATCAGTGACCTTGTTTTAGATGCCCAATTAAGGGTGGAAGAGACCAGGTAAAATTCTATTAAAAGGAATAAATGTTTAAAACCATTGTGATTTTAACCAGAACATTTCAGCCATTACGTCAGAAATATGTGATTTTAGAGTTAATATGTTTATTTTCTATACACATTTTGCAGCTTTGATGAGATGATTGTACAGCATGGCAAAGACAGATTTAATGTCACAATCAGTCTGAGCAATAGCGGTGACAGCGCCTATAACTCCAGGATACTAATAAAATATACACCCAATATTATCCGCGCTAAAATTGAGGTGAGTACATCTATTCAATGAAAACCATAAATTATAGTTCTTGGGTAAAAAGGCCAATGGTCTCTGCAGCAGGGACTGTTAGAACAAACTGAGCATGGAAACTTAACAGCTTTTGAACAAAAATGTCTAACCGAACCTAACTGCCCAGGTATGTTATCATTGATATCCAAGCTCATGGGATTAAACCAAAACACGTCCCAGATTACATATGTACAGGTGTGGACAAGAGAAATAGGGGTGGAGAAGTAAGAAAAGGAATTGGAACAGATATGGAATACAGTAAGGACCTGCTCTACAGTATGAGCAGGATCCATTGATCCTGCTCGAAGGAACCGTAGATGGCTCAGATGAAGAAACAGATTAGAGCAACATCGGGTGCATGCATGTGAGCGTGCACGGCACCCAATGTTGCTCTAATCTGTTTCTTCATCCGTGTGTGCCCGGCTTTAGTTTCTCTCTCAGGATGTAAGAGCTTCCTTTTCAATGTAAGATGATGATCACCCTTACCCCATGGGCCATCTACTGCAGCAGAAGTGATGTGGAGACCACTAGTGCCCAGTAAGCACTAACCCATAACATTAGGAATGACACTGGCTTCTAGAGTGGGTAAAGAGCTTAAGAGGGCAGCTTGGTAGTATTAGAGGATTTAGGGTAGAGAAGAAGGTCAGTGGCTGACTAGATCTATGCTTCCACAGGCAAGATGACACCTTCCACACATAGTGGCCATTAGTTACTGATACAGCCAACATGGCAATGGGAGTGACATTGCAATGCAAATATGTAAATATATAAATATATTTGCCCATTGGGGTAAACCCGCCAGATTTGCCTCAAACTTTGTAGCAGGTTGTAAATGTTATGTCATAAATAAGTAGTGTGTTTTTTTGCACTGTAGGATAAACCCGGAATAAGCTGCGATGAATCTGGTGAGGACTTCATATGTAAAGTTGGTTACCCCTTTTTAAGGAAGGATGAGAAGGTAATGACTTCTGTAAAAATGCTCTTAAGCGTGACTGATGTGACTCATAATGTTAAATATATCTAGGAGAAACAGCAGAACAATGGGTATCAGAAGCAAGCATCAGAACTTGTCAAAAGCTCTCCACTTCTATCAGAGCCTTTTCAAAAAGTCAGATTTCAAGTGCACACAAACTTTCAGCATTTAGATATCTAGATATTCTTATCAAAGTAAACAAGTGCACTAAGGGCTGTCAAGTCAAGTTTCAAAGGAATTCTAAAGAGGGTCATAGACGGTTAGATTTGCATCCGATTTTGCTGCCAATCGACCGCCTTCCCCATCGAAAGTAAGTGTCGGCACACAAAGGGTGCCCGGCCAAATCTTTGCACAACTGGACGTGCATGATGACGTCATCACGCATACTCGATCTGCAGCAGAATTGGGTAGAAGACAAACGTCTATGGCCAGATATGGAGATCTGTGAAGATACAACACCGGATAGTACACACAGGTACAGGGTATGACACAGAATGAGTAGAGGACTCTACCTGATCAGGCTTACAATCTATGGCTCTTTTTATTGTGACCAGTTGCCTTACCCAAAACACCTATTACCGTATTTTTTTAACCTTAACGATGCTCTGACCATCAACTAGAGCGTCTTATTTGGGGGAAAAAATACAAAAAGAAAAAGACCTGACTGCCAGACCATGTGTCCATATAAAAGTACAGGAGTTAAAGCGGGTAGGAGAGCTGTCAGCTTTCCCGTCCACCATGGCTGGGAGAGTGTTGACCTGCTGATGATACTTATAAAATACTTTACTCTAACTTAGCACTATAAATAACTGATGCCACACCAGAGTTTGACGAAAAATTGGATAAAATATATTAATTGGCCACAGTATAAATAACATTTTACAGAACATTTTCTGACAGTGACAGTGCCCCCAAAACTAACTTCACATCACTCAAACAATAACCACATGTACCAGCCATCTGCCTCCCCCTCACTGACACAATGGGTACTCTATAAAACGTTGCCTCCTCCTACCACCTTTAAAACTCCACCTTAGGTCATTGACCCTTAAAAGAGCACAACGTTAGCCTACTAGTGACTGCCTCCCCCCACCAGCACGTCACCCAACTAAATTACAGTTATAATAACAGTATATATTCCTAGGGACCCGCCCACACTGTGACAAAAAAATAGCCAGGTAGAATCTTTTGCAACACTCCCATCCAATTACTAGCTGCATCTTCTCCTGAAATATGGTAGGTGATTTATGAAGGGAGAGGGGTGGTCACAGTAAGTGGATTTACCATTTTAATAGAAGATCTACTGTAGGATTTTGGTGCCTCTAGAACTTTGAAAATGAATTGTTCCATGATGCCTAATGAGTGGAGATGCTTATTGGCATGCTGAAAATGTTTACATTAGCACACAGATTAAAGTTAAGCCAATTAATTACAGCAGCAGCAGAGTGTGATGGATGTAAACCCTGTATGGTATTTGTATGCTAATGTTAACTTTTCTGCATATCATTAAGGAGCTCTCCTAATAAGGTTTTGCTGCATGTTCATAATACATAAATATTTTATTGTGCACAGTGTAGACACAAGTTACTTTAGTTACTTGTATATCATGAATATTCTAATCAAGAATTTGTATTGCAAATATCAGCACTTCGAGAATTTGCAAAGATCTAGAATATAGTGCTTTATCTCGGTAATCACAGTTATTCAAGATTTTTTTACGTCCGTACCCAGATCTACCGTGTATTGTGCATGTACAAGTGCCGATTTGCACAATGAAAGTAATCTCTGACAAGTACCATGCATTGTGTTTGCAATATACTCACATATAAGTGCCGATTTGTGCAATGTAGGTTTTAATGACTGGAGATTACAAATTCTCGAATTTACGAATTTATTGTGAATATTAGGCAAACGTTTGGGGATGTTTTGTGAATACGAATATTGACTATGCTGCATATTGTTGTTAATATAACTACCTATTTTTTTTTAGATTACTTTTTCAGTAACATTCCAGTTCAACGTGTCACACCTTCTGGATAGAGCTTCTATATTTATGAATGCTACAAGGTACAACATAATGTTTTTTTTCTAAAGCGCCAACAAGTTTGACCAACCAAATGATTTATGGTTACTTATGAATCTGTTTGTAATGAAGTTTTACTGAACGTTGAGTTTAAATCAGCGACAGGCTGAGTAGAAATGCTGTAAAGCAGTGGTGGCCAACTGAGTTGATATGAAGGGCCATAAGTGCGGCCCCCGGCATCACTAAAGGGCCGCACATAACATTCTCAATCTATACTGACTTGTATAAGAATTTTAAAATGCAGAACTTACAGCAGGCATAGATAGAAGACATTGTTTATTTATATTATAATTCAAGCATTAGGGAACACTGAACACTAATGCACATTTTGTGTCATATACCATCAAAAGTCATGTACCTGATGACTGGCTGATTGGCTTTTACATATGCCTATAGCTGGGCATACACGTGCCAATTCCTGCACGATCCGATGCCGTGCGCGCTCCCGCATCCCTTAAGGATCGGGTCGTGCGGGAACTTGCTCAGACACCATCTAGGTCACTGATTGGCTTTTATGTACACCTATCACGTAAGTTTATCACCTCTCCTCTTCTTCCGACTCTAAGCCTGGACGAGGGCCTGTCAGCGGGGTATCTGCGGACTGGTGAGTTCCTATGCCCTATGGATTAACAGTTGGAGGACTGTTGAGGACTGAGGGGGTGCTGAAGAATGCCCAAAGGGCCGCAGTTTGGGTGCCTGGGCTGTAGAGCAAGTTTACTGTGGGGTTTTTTTCTGTCAGGATGCAGAGATCTCTCTGCAGAGGTCTAAACACACCCCCTGGGGAATTTGAGCTATAGATCTGTAACTAGCATGCTGATTCAGCTTTAGTCATGGTTTAGAATTTTTCCGGAGGGATTCACGCAAGGCGCCCATATTCAGAGGTGATCTTTTATTTTTTCTACATCAACGTGTTTCATGGTCTACAGTGAGCACTTCTTCAGGATGAGTTGTTTGTTAGTCTCGCAGTCCATGTGGAGTCTGTATGGCAGAGACCGACCTGAAGACATGGTCACTGTAGACCACGAAACGCGTTGATGTAAAAAGTTATTTTAACCTAAAAATAACAGATCACCTATGAATATGGGCGCCTTCAATGAATCCTCCTTCTGAACCTTGATTGAACCTTGAGAGCCAAGCGAGAGCGACCAACTTAAAGCAAGCTAATTTTATAAGGATCTATTCAGTTTCATAAAACTTCGGTTGTTGGCGCAAAAAGTTGAGAACACACTCAACTGCTCCTACAACCAAAATTGTAAGTACCGTATTTTTTGGACCATAACACGCACCCTGTTTTTAGAGCAGGAAAAACGGAAAAAATTTGAAATGTTCTTGCAGTACCCAATTTCATCCACAACAATGGTGTCACTAGAGAGCACACTTCAGGGAGAAGGGGGGGGGGGGAGCAGGCGATTCTGCACTCTTCTCTCTCTTTCTGTGAGCTGCACAGAGATCGTAGCTGACAGGCAGATATCGAAGCTTTCAGCTGGCCGCTTCCATGTGTGTCTCTCTGATGCACTGCTTCTTTCAGCTGCTTCTATCAGCAGTACAGATGAGGGATGTGGCTGTGGCCGCATCTCATCTGACAGCTCGGGAGAGCTGGTGGTAAGCCAAGGAGCGACCATGAGGGTCGCGCATTCGGACCATAAGACGCAGGCACTATTTACCCCCGATTTTAGGGGTGAAAAGTGTGTCTTATGGTCCGAAAAATACGGTAATTGTTTTCCTTAAAATCTTCACATAAAGCTCCCGTTACGCTCCCATCCTCCCTGAGCAAAACAAGAAAAGAAAAAAAACACTGACATATATATTTGGTGTTTCTCTTTTGTTTTTTCCCCCCTCTCATTACTAACTTTTTTTTGTCAAAACAAACTGGGAGTCTCCAAGTACTACGAGATCTCAGATTGAAGACAAAACCACGACCTACCTTGCTACATGTTGAATGAGCTGTCATGTAAGGCATTGGTACACAAAGAAGCCAATCAGAAGTCATCTTGTATTAGTCTTACTGCAGAAAATGAGATTAGCTGCTAAAGGCCCCTTTCACACTAGTTGTGTTGCATTGTTTACCGGCAATATTTTAACACAAATATGTATATTGCTTGTAAACAAAACCAGAATGTGTTATATCCCCCAAAGTAGTGTATAGGAGAATGTATACTGCAGTATGAAAATGTGTGCTACAGTGCGTTATGCGTTAATGCAGTCGAGGTTGATGGGACAAAATGTAAACCTAACAGATGTTTTGGATACTATTTACTCTCATTCTAGTCCGGAGGCACTATTGACACTTGTTTTTATCTTTTGAAGAATAAAGGACTAAGTTCTATTTTTACCTATGGACTTCACAATTGAACTCTATTAATCTCTTATTGATTTACTTTTTGATACACTGTTCTGCTACTCTGACCATGCTTTGATTGGCACCTACCAGGCCAATTTTCATTTTTTTACCTAAAATCCCCACATGGGGTAATACACTTAAAGTAGGATGGCCTCGAGAAAGTCCCCCTGTCCTTACTCAGGTAAGGAAAAATCCTGATGTTTGGGGAGACTGGGACCTCTGGTCTCTCCACCCATCAACCCTTTTGCTATATTGTTTTTGGGATGTTGGCCATTTACCTACCGGGGCTTAGTGGTAATCCCTTTGTAAAAATTGTGCTAATTGTAACACAAAGTGGCTAGTGTGAAAAGGCCCCAATTCCATTATCTAGGGGCCCTTTCACTTTGCAGCTGATGTTGTGTGAAGTGATGTGCTTGCAAAACTACGCAAGCATGGGGCTAGTGTGAAAGGTGGGTTAACGCTTGTTTCAAGCTGTAGCCACAGCAGGGGGGTGGCTAGTGTGAAATGGCCTTGATACCAGAATAAGTAAGTATGTTTGTATAGTTTTGTCATATAGGAAGTGGTGCTCTCATGTGATTGGTCACTGAAAGAATAGCAGTTTCTAGCCAGATCCGATAATTTTACCAAATTGCAAAACAATTAGAATTAAAATAAGTGTTTGGAAGTAATATGTTGATGTTCTGGTTTTCCAGTGACAGTGATGAGATGATGAACACATTACATGACAACAGAAGAGACCTCACCTTCTCCGTGAGATATGTATCCGGGCTGTCCTTCACTGGGTATGTACAGTATATAATATCTGCGTTCCTTGTATCACAGACCGTACCTGTAAATGTTCAATGATAATACTTGTGTGTAATTACTTACTCTCTTCATTTACAAAGTTCTGCAAAAGAATTCCACATGATTGTTGCTGCTAATGACTCCATACCTGCTCAGATTAATTCCACGGATTTCATTGGGCCTCCAGTCAATCTGAATTACATGGTAAGGCCTTCCTTTTTTATATTAACCAGAACAGCTGAGTTTAAGGCAGGGTTGTTTCTCCTGCTATGCTGAATCTGCATGCGCATAGGGCCCCAGTGATCCCCAGGAGGCCCCTGGCAGACTCCCTCACTCGCATATCCAGCTCTCTCCCCGACACAGGTGCCCTCCCTCCCAATGCAGATCTTAACAGCGCGAGCTGCCAATGGGGGGGAGGATGTGATTGGGAGGGATGTGTTGGATGGGGAAGAAGAGGAAAGAGGGGCGGCATATAATACCATGATACCCCCCCGGACAAAAGCTCCACCAATAGCAACCATACACCCCAGTCGACAGCTCCACCAATAGTAAGACCCCCTCGACAGGGGGCCCTAAGCAAGAGGGCCCCCAAAGGCTATCACTGACTTAAGGAACAAGATAGGCAACATTTACTAACAGGAAGCCATAAAACCGATGAAACCGTGACTGTATGGGAGGGAAATCTCTCAGAGCCCTGGATAACAGTAAACACCCAGCTGGGGTTCTAACCTTTACCTTCACATCCCAAAATTAAAGTCTTGGCTGGACATATGGTCTATCCCAGGCACCATATATCACAGTCTATGTCTGTTGTGCTCAGACTGATAGATTTCATTTTATGAGAAATATTTAAAAATGTAACCGGCTGTTTAATCATTGCAATTACAGTTCAGTGTGGTGATTTTCATTTCAGATTAAGAAGGATGACAGCATTCCTATGCCAAGGGTCACATTTCATCTTTCATTCCCATACGCGACTCCAGATGGCAACATTCTGCTTTATATGACCAATATGTCATTTTCTGATGTAAGTCTGCGTTCTTTGACATTAATTTCACTTTAACTTGCATGTTTCCTGAATCCTGTAACGGGAAAATAAAACAATCAAGAGTGTACGTCCATCGTCCTGTAATACTTTATAATAATATTTGCATAATCTATTTCCATGTTAATCTAACTATTTCAGAGACCATACAGCGACATACATTCTATATTTTCAAATTTAACTCAAAGGTATAGAAGGTGACATTAGGTCTTGACGTCCCTGTAGTTCCTTGGCTCTCAACCTGTGGGTCAGGGCTCACTAACAAGCAGCAATGCTGATGCCACAAGCAGAGTGGAAAGTTAAGGCCCCCACACATGTAGCGAGTGGGGGCCGACAGTAGTGATGGACAGTTCATGCGGACATAGACGAGATGACATCATCACACTGCACCCCATCACTTAGAGTATCGGAGGGCACCCTTTGTGTGCCAGCCATTAGTTTGAATGGCATCAGCCAGAGATTTACAGACATGTCCGTTCTCTGGCCGACCAAGATTTGGGGCGACAGGGATCTGTCGCCTCATGTGGGCACCCGCGGCTGATGTTCCTCACTACGTGTATGGGGGCCTTTAGGGAGAGTAGTGTCCCCTCCTAACTTCTAACGCTTGTGTCACGGAGTGTCTCTTCTGGTATTTGGTATGCGGAAGTGACACTCCACACTGACATTGCCGCGCTCCAAATACAGGAAGTGACACATTGCGACATTACTTCTGGGGTCGCCGATTTAAAAAGGTTGAGAACCACTGCTGTACCACATTAGTAAGGCACCATTCACACTGCCATCTGTCAGTAGCCTGGAACGCGCCATTTACAAAAGCCCCCATGTTATCCCTTTCGGGCAAACGCCTGAAAAGCAACCAGAGACGCTTAATGCTGCGTCTTCCGGGCTGCTGCACTTTTCAGGCGCCTGGCCGCTTAACCTCCTGGGTGTTTGGCCCGAGTAAACTCGAGCTGAGTTTCATCCATCATGAAATTCAGCCTGAGTAAACTATAGAAAAACTCACCTGTTCGCCGGATTCCTCTGGCGATCGTGAGCATCGGCATGCTTCCGGGTCTGCCCCTGATCGCGTCACTGGTGACGCGAAGGGGGGCGAGGTTAGGCGGCACCATAGACCTCCATGTAAATGGAGGGGTGTGGCCTTTTTTCCAGCATAACTCCGGCGTCGCCAGTGATGCCGGAGTTATGCACGGGACCTCCGGGCGGGTAGAAAATTGCGTCAGAGCATGTTGTGTGCCGCCTTGATTATCCGTGGCGCGGTTTTAAAAAAATGTGCCATGTGCGTAACGCCCAGGAGGTTAATGCGGAATTTCCAGACGCCTGTGTAAATGCTAACACAATACATTTTAATTATTATTATCCATATATCAAATGTTATAGATTCTCTTCAGCCATGGATCTGTCTGGTTACATAAATAGGGATTTGGGATGATACATATCTTGTTTTTTATGTTTTTCCCCCAGAATGTGATATGCAATGCTGATCAGCTTTTAGATCCGCTGGATATAAATTCAGGATCTACGTATGTGCTGCACAAATTTCAAGAAAATACAAAAGACACAATAATGGTGAGGATGTATGTTTGTTACTTTCTTGAGTTGTGGTTCTGTAGTGTCGTGGGAGTGCAGTGTAATGCGCTAGTCACGTGACCAGGTTCTTTAGATGGATGTCCTCTGTTCTCTTACCAGTCACAGCTCACACCCCAATAAAGCGAAGGTCCACGCAAGCTGGTAGGGGGCTATTTACAGTTTGAGGAGTATTTTCAGTCTTTCACCATCACCCGGAGGCAGGGATGGGGTTCAGTCTTGAGAAATAACAGTTACAGCGTTGCTACCAAGCTGCTGGAACCTGTGGACAGGGTGCTGTGGACTTTCTCTGAGATGCAGTACTGAAGGCTGTAGTCATCAGGGAAGCCAAATCACAAAAGCCCAGAAGGTTCTAATGAACTTTTTTTTATGGCTGGCTTAAGGACTGGAACCGGGCAGATCAGACTAGCTACATTTTGGAGGGAAAGCAGAGAGCGGAAAAATGCTATTAACCCTGTCCCTTTGAATGAATGAATTGTAGTTTGAGCAGATTTTTGTGTTTTATATTTTATTTGATCATTAAATGTGATTTTTTTTTTAAATATTTAAGTGTTTAAAACTTTATATATTCAGGATGTCTACTAGACCCGTGTTTTTGGTCAGTTACAGGCCTACAACATTTTTTTTTCAATGATAAAAAGCGTAACGCTTTTGGTACAGAAATCTGGACCTCAGGAGGTTAAACACTGAAAAAGTTGAAACATTGGGAACATTTGAAATCATTGAAGGCTATGAGCACAATATTAAGCACAGTTTTGCTGTAGACCAGAAATTGTTTATTGAACACCTAATGTTGCTCAAGATTTCGTTTCTTTATCAGCCTCATTCGCTTTAAAGACAACATTGTACACATTCAAAGTTGTTTCTCAGGTGTTTGCAATTACCTCCCTAGAGTTACAGGTAGGTAAGAGTTCCTGTGCCAAAGGGGGTACATGGGAACTTTCATTTTAAATTTCCAGTCCCTTCTTTTTGACCGCCGCACACAGTGATGTCTTCCTGCATTGGAAAGAAGCTGAAGAAGCCGAAAACAAGATGGATAAAAAGTGGGCTCGGTTAAAAATTACCATGTTAAATTAGTAAATACTAGGCAAAGAAGATGAATACTAAAACAAAAATAATGAAAAGTGTGTCAACACTATGTTTAGATATGATGTATATATTTTCTATGACCAATGCTTTGTAATACAGGACTGCAAGAGAATTAAGTGCTCGTCGTTTAACTGCACTGTTGAGCCATCCGACACCACACACATCAACGTGTCATTCAGAGTATGGAAAGCCACGTTCATTAAGGTAGTTCCACTCTTCTTTTTTCATATCCTTGTTGCCAATCTGCCTTTTATTTCTACCAAAATAGACTTAAGCCCCCCATACACCACATACAATTACCATGCAACTTCTGTACAACCAACTTTTCTTCTACCAAAACCATGTAATATGAGGACCTTTCTACACCTTCCAATCACTATGTATTCTATCAGGGAGGCCACTATACTACATAGTTGTTGGTAGGTCTCATGGAAGTTGTATGGAGGAATCTGAAGGTGTATGGGGGGCTTTAAATTAGATCATATTACATTTTACCACAACATATGTGATGTGATGTGATAGATTTCAAAAACCACAGATTTCTTTGCTCCATAGTACAATCAGATACAAATCAGAATACCTAGAAAACAGATACTTAAACAGCTGAAATGTACCAACATGCCCGATCACTGCTCGATCTACGTTATGTTCAATTATTCGAAAAAAAATAGGCTTAATGTGGTCATACATGGTTACAGGTTTTTGATTCTTTAAGTTGATCATTGAATTAAATGTCCCTTTTCCCTAAATCAATCGACCACTAAAGAACGATCTCTTGCCACTTTTGGCCACAAAAGTGATGGAAATGGAACAGAAAATGGATAGAGCAGTGATTGTACATGTTGGTAATTTCCTGTCTATCGTATAAGTATCTGACGGGTTTTCTAGGTGGATGGATTTGTATCTGGTACTACAGCGCATGTAGTGAGGGCCAAATTGTCCGGTGGTTGGACAGTTCGACGCGAACATTGTATGTTCTGGCGCCAGCAAGAAGAAGTCTATAATTCTTCCTCCGGCCAAACCTTTCCACGCCTAGTCCGGTAGGAGGGAGAATTATTTTCACGAGAGACCGGACAGAGACACCAGTTATACCGGGCACTGGCCAGATGTGACGTCACTTCCTGTTTTGGAACAGGAACTATGTGTTCCTATTACTGGAAGTGACATTGTGGCGTCATTTGCAGTATAGTACTCATTTAAATTTAAAGTTCTCCGCGAACAGCAGACTTTTTTAAAAATGCAATCTACCTGTTCGTGGATGGACACGCCCGATGTTCGCCAACACTAAGTGCATGTGCGCTGATCTAAATAAATAATTTTGAATCAGGAGCACTGTGTGGTGGTATAATTGATCAATGTTAGAGTGACAGTCCATATTTCAATCACACAAGCCAATTGAAGTTTAATTGCGCAAATCAAACAAGTTGTAGTCTCTGGCTTCAAACACTCACTCTCAAAGTGATTCAAAGAGTTTTTGAAGTGTCTCAAATGTGTTTTTTAGAGATGATCAATTAGATCCTGAAATGTAGCAGCTTAAAACTGAGTCAATCCCATACATGTTCAAAATCAGCTGCTGGCTAATTCTCTTAGTTTTAGGGCACTTTCACACTTTATGCGTTGTGTTCAAAAAATGTGTGCGTTTTTTTACCACACAGGTTTTTTTTACTGCGCATGTTTTTACATAGACAACCAACATTACCCTTTACACTGCATGCGTTGTGTTTTTAAAAACGCAGTGTTTCCGCATGCAGTATGGATTTCCCTGCTGTATGGATTTTTTTTATACATTTTCATTGATTTTTCATGCTTGTGAAAGGGCCCTCAGTTTACAGGAATTTGCAGTCTAATGTTAACATTTCAGCATATCGTTGAGTGTTTATATAATTAGCCAATGAAAGCAATTGCTCAGTAGTCTTTATATTTGCCTTAGCTTTCTGTGCTTTGACTTCAATGTATAAACACACATAAAATGAACATATTACACTATAACGACACATCACAATGACAGAATATTCTGTTACACCTTTGTCTATTCCATAGGCCAGCATCCACAGCCTGAATCTAGTTCTAAATGCTGCACTGAACAGTGAGAGTGAAGTACTAATGTTAAGAAGTGAGAGTGAAAATTATGAGGTGAGTACACTCCTCCCTGGAAGCCATTAAGGGTAATTTATTGACCTTGTTCTGTAAATGTATATATATATATGTCTGTGTGTTTGTGTGAAATTATATTTTCATGTATTGGCTTTATTCACCATATAACACACAGCACAGCAGAAATGTGGATGTATCAGTTTATAATAAAAGATTTTTTGTTTTGGTTAATTTTGTAGAACACTAGAGGCATAAGGTGTTGCCCTTCGCAAAACTTTTCATGTAGTACTAATAGACTGCCGCTAGGGGCCACTGCTGCAATATTAGTTGATGAGCCCGTTGAGTATACTGTATAGGCTTTGCAATGCCCAGCACTCTTTTTTCCCTTGCATTGCGACAGCGGCCCCTAATGGTCATTTGTAGGTACTACTTCAAAAGTGTCCATCAGATAATCTGTTCAATCAAATGTAGCTTCTGATGACCACCACACTAGGTGTTATCAGCTTTTTAAAGTCTGGCAAAACTAAAATATATATATACAAGTGGAAAAACAAATGCTTCAGATCACAATCCCACTGTGTGAATTGTTGAGATATAACGGACTACATTTTTACTGTTGTTTTGTTTCTTCTTTTCTCAGACAATGATTAAACTCTCCAAAGAATTAGTACACGGGAAGGTACCATTCTGGGTCATTCCCCTAAGCATTATTATAGGGTTACTTTTACTAGCACTGATCATCTTTGCAATGTGGAAGGTAGGTAAACCCTTATTTTCACTGGTTTTATTTATCTAGCTATGAACCCCAAGTGGTTGTATTGTGTCTCATAAATATGTTCAGATATAAATATTGTTTAACAATATACCAGACGATAAGGCACAACTAGATTTTGAGGAAACAGCTCTGCACACACAGCGAACACTAATCTTGCTCCACACCTAAAGGGATGTCAGGGATGCATATGTGCAGCAGAAGCTTCAGGACTGGGTCTGCAGACTTTGCCAATCACAAGGGGCAGGGGGTGAACAAACACTGTGCTGTGGTTCTTACACTGACACTGCAGCTGGAGTTCTACATACATACAACACACTGTTATGGTTAATGAGGTGCAGACAAGGTTTAATACAATATTACTGGAGATCCAGATGCAGGAACATAACATGAACAAAATTAGGAATCCATTTGAGATCAGAGATCAGATACGGGACCAATGTGTACTTATATTTTAAGTTAAATGAAAGTCTATTATTGGACAGCCTAAAAAGTCCCAAATCCAGCCAGTAATGCAACTTTTCCTTCATATCATGTCTCACCTGCTCTGTCTGCACAGATGCTTCACTATACACTGCCTAAAGGCCCCCACACACGTATTGAGTGGGTACCGATAGATGAGCTCTGGAGAGCAGCGTGATGTCATTACGCTACTCTCCATCGCTCACAGCATCGGCGGTCACCCTATGTGTGCCGCCCGTTAGTTTCAATGGGGACGCTATCTCTGGCATCGGCCAGATATTTACGGACATGTCCGTTCTCTGGCCGGACCGAGCTTTGGGGCTACAGGAATCTGTCGCCCTATGTGGGCACCCATAATCGGCGGCCGATTTTGCCGTCGACTGATGGCCGCGAGTGCACACTTACAATGGTCAGCGGCAAAAAACGGCTGCCGCATGTTGCGTGTGTGTCTCGCTTAAGGGTTCCCCATACACTTTTTGATTTCTCTGTCACATTGCTTAAGATCTCCTTTTGTTTTACCAAAACCATGTAATTTGAGGGACTTTCTAAACAATCAGGTCTACCTGTGTTCAATCGCAGAGGACCCGGCACTACATAGTTGTTGGTAGATCTAAAGGATATGTCTGTTGGTGATATCTAAAGGTGTATGGCCAGCTAAAGTTTTAGTAACTGAGACAATGCTTTTAATTCTGTAAGCAGAAGGCTTGATTAGGTGTGCCTGAGTGAGTGACAACTCTGCACACCATCATTTCAACTCCATCACAGGAAGCTGTGGGACTTAAATATATAAATCTAGGTTTCATGGGGAAAAAACTAGATAGAACAATAAACAAATGCACTTTTCAGTGGCCATGGGAGAAACAGCAAAGCATTAGACCCTCCTACGGCCTCTTACACCATGTAACCTTAGGCTAGCAATACACTATGCACTTGGAATGTGCTGGTGTCAGCAAATCCCATAAGGGCAAGCCCCCCCCCCCCCCCCCTCACCACGTTAGCTCTGCTTAGGGCCTTGTATGACTAATGTGCCCATTTCCATGAGTGGTGGACTTGTTCACTGTGATAAAAATCCTTGCAGGGGATAGCATGAGTGTAGCCCTAGCCTTACACTAAACTCTTCCTATCAGTATACCGGCAAAAAATGCACCGCAGGCACATTGTTCATAGTTTGAAAGGGCCTTAGTCACTCCAACCACTTCCTTCTGGGAACTTAAGGAGGAGACCTGACCAGGGTGGGCATCTTTTTATTACATGACATGCTAGGTGATTATGTCGATATAGATTTTAAGGGGTCTATTCACATCTGCAGAAAATTGGTTTGCCACATCCCAACAGAAATTGAAAACAGAGAAAGGAGTATGTCTCCCCAA
>CM070032.1:20990520-21003670 GCA_036250615.1 Ptychadena robeensis
CAAAACAGTATTTATTGATTTCAAAACAGTATTTATGTTTGTTTATAATAAATTTTTATTTTGTTTTTGTTTTGAATTGTATTGGATACAGGGGGTGGGGCCGTGGGACATTCATATGCAAATTAGGCTGGTAGAGAGGTGACACAGCCGGCTTGCTTCTGATCCCCGGACAGCACAGAGCAAAGAATATGTGCTGCTGTCGGGAGATCTGAGCTTAGCTGGACAGCTCTATCTCGTCAGCTGCAATACTGCATAAGCAAGTGCAGGACAAGATGGTGCCGTTAGAAGCGCTAGGGAGGTTAAAACATCTATCAAAATATGATCGGACATGTTGAAAACTTTTCGTTGATTGTACAATTATCGAACTAAAATCGTAGCATTTTGTTTGTTGGTCGTGGAGATTGTATTCGATGACACATTTATATAGGACTCTTGCCAATGTTTTTTATCTCAACTTAAATCTGAAATTTTCGTAGTATTACGATCATATTACAATGGGACCTTTCATGTGATACTACTTTGGATTCGATTTTGATCGTGTCTGATGAAAAGATAAAAATCTTAAGCTAGCCATACACGTTCAGATTCCATGGCCGCTCGATCACCTATCCGATCGATTCCGGTGATTCTGCCGGGAATCGCAGGTGTGATCGATCGGCCAATTAAGAGTATCACTGCATACCACCTTGTCCAACGGATTCCGGGACGATTCCGTGTCCGATTGTCCACCTCACAAATGGCAATTCCCCCTGATGTGTGCAGAATCGGATCAAAAAGACCAACATGTTGGTTCTCTGTCGGATCCGATTCTGAGCCCCTGATCAATCGGACGTGATCGATCGGACAAGGTGGGCTGCACACGATTCCGGCACGATCGTTTCGCGTGCACGCGCCCGGAATCGGACGGCCCGGAATCCGGCCGGAATCCGACCCGTGTATGGGGGCCTTTTAATTTTATCGGAAATTGATCATTCTAAAATCGAACCGTGCATGCCTAGCTTAAATCCCTATTTAGCAGGGAGCATTGCTTAACACAGAGATGCTGATGAAATGCTTGATGTAGGTATATTGTTCACTACAATCATTTATAATAATGGTTGCATATCATATAAAGTGAAGATGAAAAAAGTGGGGTAATGGGGAGTGCCCTATGAATGGAACCCCCAGGACCAGGACTGGAGAGAAAAAAACAGAATCTGCCCTCTATGTTCATAGACGGTAGGCCTTAAAATAGTGATAATGGCTGTCATATCAGTATGTAACGCTGAATTCACCATATAAACACAATATACAGTGCTAAGCAATACATGGAGTTATTAGTAATATAGCTTACAGGAAGGGCCAGACCTGTGATAGTATGATCCATTCTATGTTTACTATATAATTAGTCATCATAATGATTTCTCTGTGCATATAGTATTACTGCAGACACATTACATGTAACTGATCCCGCGCTTATTTCCATTAATTAAAGAAACATTCCTCTAAGCTACTGCAAATGTCCGCAATATTATCTTCAAACATGAGATGTTACGTGTCTCTGTGTTTTTGTGTCTTTGGAACGAAAATAATTATTTTATGTATTTCCTCGGCCTTTCAAAAACAAGAAGAGAATGTTCCACACACGGAATCATACTCCTACATACTCTATATTTATAAGAGGATCCCCTCACTTTGTGTATTCAGAGAAGATGCCATAGTCTGCAGTTGGTACTCAATCCAGAGAACCTGTCATTTTGCCTATGATGTTTTAAAGGGAATATGTTGTGAATTGTCCCTCTCCTGCCAGTCATTGCTGTAGTCTGTAAAAGTTGATGTTTTTGATAAATAAGAGTTTGACTGTGGGAGTGTTCACCCCTTATCCGGTTACCTTACTTAAAGTGCTAAATAACTTAACTCAACGACACAAGACAACGTTATTCAGAAAAAGTGGATATGTATTATTGGCCACAGCCTAAACTGATTTGAAATTTACAACTTTTACAACTTTTTTGTCCCTGACAGTGCCCCCAACCAAACTAACCACAACTACACCTTTACCTCATGTACCAGCCACCTGCCACACCAACACCAGCACGGTGGGTACTCCTCCCTCCTCCTCCCACATTTACCAGCTCCACCTTGGGTCATTGACCCTCAAAAGAGCACAACGTTTCCTTTCCCAGTGACTGCCCCCTTCCACCAGCACGTCACCCAAGTACATTGCCCGTATATATTGCTAGACACTGCCAGGGACCCTCTCCCCCCCCCCCCCCCCCCCCCCCCCCCCACTGTGACAAAAAACAAACACCACCCGTGAAACAACCACAAAATACAGCCACCCCAAACCCTCAAAAACTACCACACACCCCAACCCCCCAACCCAGGAAAAAACCAAAGATTCAGGGAGGGAGGGTGGGGATGATCTTCTTCAAAAGAGGGTGACGTCACATCCGCCCTCTCCTTTTGTTGACGCGAAGATCCCGCCTCCTCTTCGCATCACTTCCTCTGACGCCTGCTCCTTTCGGCAACGCCACCCAGTCAGGCACCCGTACACCTAGTGCCTGGCTGTGGGTGTTAGGATTGTCAATGGGTTTCATCCTCATTTAATTGCTTCTTCAGGACTGATCCATACTCATGATCTAACCAACCATGTGTAGCAGGGACTGTTGAGGTGACTAACAAAGTGTAATATTTTGAAGATCAGAGGAATTTTTCACTGACATACGCACTAGATAAATAAAGCCTAGATGACAATTAGAGTGGTATGTATAGTCTATGGTAGCTTTCCAGGAACTACGGATCCCAGAATACTCCTGGCAGTGGGTGGTCACTGTGATGACTGGAACCCACCACTGAGTTGCCAGGATTAAGCGTTCTATACTCTCAGAGTGGGAGGAAGGAGGGACAGTGAGTGCAGCTAGTATGGGGGCTGCAAAGATTTACAGCAGGCCAAATTTATTTGCTTGGTGGTCAAATTTAGCCCCTGTGCGAGAGTTTGACACCTACGCTTTTGGGCATATATTGTTGTAAACTGTCCTGATATTAAGTTGATGAGGATATTGATATAATAAGTGCCATTTCCTCTTCCTCTTCCTATATGCTGGATAAAGGGGTCAGATTTATCTGCTTCTCTCCATTGACCCCCCATCAGCCAAAACACTTTTTAACTCTTAAATGAATTGAAGTGACACATTGTTTCCATTTAAAGTCCACGGCTGAGAGTCCCAATATTTAGTCTGCATTTGTAATGTGAACAATGTTACAGTGATACTGTATATAAAGATCTATGTATGGTTAATGAAGCCCATAGGATCATTTCACAAAAAGACAACATTGTGGTATTTTCGTTATTACACATTATTTGCTTTTCTTAATGATTTTGGTTAGTTTAAGATTTTAGAAAACCAGATTAAGTCAGCCCATGTACTGTGTATTGGTTTATAGGGTCTTCTATATGTTTGCTTTCCTAAGTAGCATTGAATTAAAAAATAATAAGGCCAACGATTGGTTGTCCTGGGAAATCAGAAATTCTATTGAAGTTTCTACTGATCGACATTGGTATGGTTTTGCTGTGAGAGATTATCATCAACCCAACGTATTGCTCAAATTACTGTATAAGCTCTTGTCCCACGTATTGCTTCATGTATGACCGCTAGTAAAAACACTTCTAATTCTATAATATCCTTCCGTGACCACATGTGTTTATATTAGAAAATACTGCAGTGTTTGTGTATATTCATATATATACAGAAGGACTTGTGGAAGTATGTGGCAATATTAAATCCCCAATGATCTCATTCATAGCTTAGCATCCTTTGTTTTTACACACATACCTACCAACATTTGAGGACACTGTATGTAGGGGTAGGACAGACTAAGGAATTTAATTAATAATCAAGAGTGCACATGACTTTTTTTAGTGAGCTCCTCAGATGAGTACCAGGAGATGGTGTTTGGTACTCACCCCATATGTAGGGTGGGCTTCCTCGCCGTCTCCCTCACTGTCCTCTGCGTCAGCTTCCTGCCTGGTAGACTCTGCTGCAGATGGACCTCCTTGTTCCTGATTGAGCCTCCTATTAGCTGTCTCCTTTCACAGGCCAACAGCTGGCTTGGGGTCACATGTAACTCTCACCCCTAGCTTTCATACCTCAGTAGTGCAACCCTGAAATTTTCTCGGATAGTAATTAATCACTGAGACTACCTGCGGTCCAAATGTCAACCTTCCATAGTTATATTCCAGCTGTCACACAATGCTTTTCTCTTGTCAGATTTTACCCTTACTTATGCCTACTCTGACTTTCACCCCCAGAACTCCAACACCCTTAGAAGTCCAATCTTTTATTTGGATTATTCATTTACATTGCCAATTTCACACCCCTAACTGCAACCTTTCATAGTTATTCATGTTTCCCTGCGGTTATCCAAGTGACATACATTGCATACATGTAACATTTAGCTGCGGCCGCCCAGACACGGAGCGTCTCCAAGCTGTTAGTACGCATATGAGCTGTGTAACAATAATGCAGGTACGCAGAGCTAAGTTTTGGCCCCTTTTGAGTACCAGGGTACCACTTATGTGCACCCCTGACAATAATAGATAATTAGCTAATGAATTATAATACAGTTAAGGAGTGTTCCAGAAAATCCTGAAGGCATTGGGCTAAAACAAGTGGAAATGGGAAGTTCCCTAAGGCAAAATGCTCCTGTTACAGATGACATGGAGAAAGACATGATTCATTTGATAAGATGATTAATTAGTACGGCTCTGATTGCCTGTAGACTACACTGGAAGCAGAAATGAGACATGATTGAATGCTTCTGGCCAACAAATCAGGAAAGCTGATAAAATTGAGCATCTTCTTTTTGAAGAGAACTTTTCAGAGGAGAACTTGCCATCCATAATAACAGGAAGGGACTGAATAACACTACAATGGAAGTATCACTTGGAGTTATTATAACAAAAGATGAAGAGTAAAACATTCTGAAAATAAACACTTGTTAAAGGCCCCCATACACCTTACAATCTTTCCATACAATTTCTGTACAATCAAATTTTGTTCTACCAAAGCCATCTAACCCTTCCAATCACTATGTATTCTAGCAGAGAGGCCACTATACTACACAGTTGTTGGTAGATCTAATGGAGATTGTATGGATCGATCTTAAGGTTTATGGGGGCTTAAGGTGGGCTTACACATGTAGATTTTTTCAACTGCCAATTTGATTCTGTTGTAGTTCATTTATCCAAAGTAACATTAGATTTTTTGTTTGTTTATCAACGAAAACGACAGATACAAATTTACCAACAAGTTCCATGACCTGTCGAACAAAATGTATGTATCGAACAAATTGGCCATGTAGATTTGTGTTCATTCTTCGTTGATCGAACTAACAAAATCTACACGTGTAAATCTACCTTTAATTGATAGTATATATTGTTTTTGTGGTTTTGATCATGTTTACTTTAAACCTCAAACTCCTGGCATTGGGTAGTCATGCATATTCCAATCAGTAGAATTCAGCTGTGCATAAATTCAGGGCCATTTCTCCCACTATGCAGGTGCATAGGGCCCTGGAGACCATGGTGGGTCCCTGATGGTCCCCATTCAGCATGGCGACAGGGGGGTGATAGCAAGCCCCCACCCCGCTCAACAACTTAGCCAGCTGAACAATAGCACCAACCCCCCACTTAACAACATGTTCGGCCGGACGATAGTACCCCCTACTCGCCCGGCTGAATGATAGCACACCACCCCCCCCCCCCAGTTGTGTATTTGTGTGGCGCTTTAGACATTACTGATTGTGCTTTCACAGTAACAGACAGCTAAAATTAACAAACCATTGGAACATCCCATCTCAGATTGGGTCGTAACATGGGTCGCTCATCTTCACAGTGTGTGATGTGTGTCATCTTAACAGAAATAATCCATGTTTATAATTTATATGCACCTATACATGCATCAAAGTTTGCTAAAACTATTTTCTATTCAAACAACTTGTGCAATGTAACTATATGGGCTGTCAATCTAATAACGATCGATGGTATCCCCACACAGTGTAATCCTTGCAACATCCATTCCTTAGATGTGATTCTTTTCCAGTTGTGAAGATATAGCTGTGTGTACATTCCCCAAAATAAAGATTGCACACATGTCAGATTATTTTCATGGGGTTAAACCTTTGATATTTTCATAACTTACACAGTAACAAAGTTTGGTGTGTGATTTCATCATGTGTTATTATCACACTGTAGATATTCTATCCTCATAACTGTTATCTTTTTGTAAACCTCCCAACATTCCAAACTAAACTGTCAGAATGTTTGAAGTCAATGCCTGCCTCTGCCAGGATAAGACTCCATATACACCCCCTCTTTATTACGGTCAGTCAATTTACTGCTTCCTGTTTTACAATCTTAGGTTTTGAAGCTAACTACACACATATGCATGCATATACACAATGGAACTCTGCAATCATCTTTCAAACTTTAACAACTATGTAAAAACAGAAGTTTGCTTCTCTGTCAAAATGTGAATTTGTAGGATATATTGGGTTCACCTATATTACATAGTTTTAATAAATCAAGGCAATTTACAGAACTGTACAGTCAGACAGCCACATGTATGTTGAGCATTAGAGGTTAAACAGTTAAAGGAGACACTACAGGGTTTATTAAAAAGTCATTTATACATAGGGAATGGCTAAAATCATGACGTTAACATATCTGTGTATTTATTTGTTTGCAGATGGTGTTAAGTTAGGGAGATTTACTGTCTACTTCTTGTGCTGATAATGTTACAGGAAATGAGAGAATTTTTCCACAATATCAAATATGTCAAACAAAAAACGTTAGTTTCCAGACAAATCCAAGCCAGAGCAAATCTTGCAGTGCCATGTCCCGACATGGTTATTTATGCATATTTGGAGATGGTCATGTGGTCCTATGTGCTCAATGAGGGGAACATTTTCTGGGCAGAAAGAATGGAGAAAGATCCATGATGTCATTCCAGGATCAAATAGTTATATAGTTGAGTCCTTGTCAAACATGTCCAAGATTGTCATTTGCTCCTTCTGCCATTTTTTCAATGTAACTTTAAATATATAAATGTGTGTATTAAAGTTTTTAGAGCTGAGCCTATGAACAGATACAAATGCATGTTTAGGGTATTTGGATAGAAGTTGAGGGGATATACAATAATCCCAAAATAGGATTCAAGACCTCATTCTGGGAAAAACAGTATAAAATGTCTGCCAAGGTTTAACAAAAATTTCCCTTATATTATTTTGAAATTTGATTAAATTTTTCATATCTATTATCTCTCCCATCCAAAAGATAAGTGAGAAAAAAACCTCCAATGATATTTTATTAGATGAATGTGTGTTTCATGTGTTTTGGCTGCATAACAGAAGGTAAAATTAAAAAGCTAATATTACTTGCCCATGTAAAAAAAAAAAAAGCCCCATGCCTCCCACCTACACACCCACACATGAGGCTGTAGGCTCCACAAACCGATTTTACATCAAATAACAATGCCTCTTAATCATAAAATAAGTACATAACACACAAGTATTTGCTAAATTTAGGAACCAATAAAGTACAGTCTAACCACAAACGCTGGTGATAATACCCCCCAATAAAAAAGGGAGGGGAGGGCTGTACTGGATTATTTGATAGAACATCTTAAGGTGGGTTTACACGTGTAGATTTTTTCGTCCAATCAATGAAGAACGAACGATTTATGGTTGATTGAACAAAAATCTAGAATGGCCAATTTGTTCGATGGATAAACTTTGTTCGATCTCAAACAAAAAAAACGTTCAAAAGGTCATCGAACGGTTGTAGTAATTCTGAATGTATTTTCATTCGATATCGGGAACGAACAAAAAAATCTAATGTTACATTTGATAAATTGACAAAAAATCGAATCGACAGTTGATCGAACAAAAAATCTACATGTGTAAACCCACCTTTAGCAAGATTTTAAACTTCCTCAATGGTCAGAGCCACAGAGTGGACCTTGGAGTGAAAGAGCCATAAAGTTAGGTATTGAACATAAATAGGTGGTAGGTTTCCTTAAACAGCCAATGTTCTTCTCTTCAGCAAATTGGTTCAGTAAGTCCAGTGTCATCCTCCAGCCCAGTGGCCTAGCGCAGGGAGTGCCATCCTTCAACCAATCCTGAAATTGGTAAGAGTCAGCACCCTTTCCACACCCAATATGGAATATTCTAAATGTTAAAGCTAGCCATACACGTGTCGGATTCCATGTCCAATCGATTCATCATCCGATCGATTCCGGCGATTCTGCCGGGAATCGCAGGTGTGATCAATCGGCCAATTAAGAGTATCCATTGCAGCATACCACCTTGTCCGAGCGGATTCCAGCACGATTCCGTGTGCGATTCCACCTCCGATTCCACCTCACAAATGGCAACTCCCCCTGATCCGGGCAGAATCGGATGAGAAAGACCAACATGTTGGTTCTCCGTCGGATCCGATTCTGAGCCCCTGAACGATCGGACCTGATCGATCGGACAAGGTGGGCTGCATGCGATTCCGGCACGATCGTTTCGCGTGCACGCGCCCGGAATCGATCGTGCCGGTGAGTGAGGGTGCCACAATGCTATGGGGGTGGTTTTTGGGCCACATCCAAGAATGTGATTTGATATTGCACAGGCGAGATCTTCACGTTTCTGCATAGGTTAACTGTAACTACCTAAAATAAGTGCTGTATATGTGTCTCTGACTTCATCACTCCCTCCTGACAAATCTCTACATGTGGGAATGCATTCTATGGAGAATGTAGACTTTTGTATGTGTGCTATATGATATGCGCAGTATGTAATCTCAGAAATGATGTCATTACAGCTAATAGGAAACAGGCTTGTGTATGGTTTTCATTTTTTGGCACCGAGAATGAAATTAGCACTAGAAATCAGCTGTAAGTGAGGCATTCAGCTATTCAGCATCAGCTAATAGAGGGAGGAGTGCTGGAACAGAAGTGATCCACATACGTAGAATAATGCCCATACTCCATAGCAACACAAGGTGTTATGTACATAGTCATGCCGCTGTCAGATTGTTATAATTTTCACTTGTCAGGACCAATTTCACAAAAAAATCAGATTTAGCTTCCTTTATGGAACCTTTACAGGCTTATTCATATATTTATAGTTTTGGTGTTTTCAGATGAATCTTCCGATTTTCGGATGTCAAGGTTAGGGGTGGAAGGTTCAGGTTAAGGGGAGTGGTGCTAGTAGGGGGTTAGTTTTATGGATCGGGGGTCAAGTTTAGGGGTTGGGGGGTTAAAATAAATCTAACATCTCCCCCAAACCCTTAACCTTGACACCCGAAAATCAGAAGAATACCCTAAAAACACCAAAACTAGGGCTTTCTGCAAATGCGCAGTTGTAAGGGTAGGAAAATATTTCTGGTACCAAAATATCTCAGAACACCGGCAGCAGCTGGACAAACGACCTGTCATGGGTGCCTTCAAATTTGTGCAGGCGCGGTTGTTTAGATAAGGACCCCATGGCAGGTGTATGGGGCTAAAGCGAAAAACCGACATCCACCGGTGTCAACGTGTCATTCTTTGAACAGTGTAAATTGATCCTTACTGCTGCATTAACCCCAACTTCACCTACTCAGCTGTATGTAGCCTGAAAGTCCATTGACACCACTGTATGGTGAATTGGCAGCACAATTTTCTTGGGTCCTACATATTTCTTTGGTGCTGAAGGACAGCTACGTCGGGATCCCCGCTAAGCGGTTTCCTATAGAGGATCCCGACGTAGCACATAGACTTTGCCTGCTCGGTGGAGGGGGTCCGGACGTATAATGGAAACATAGCCTTACACAAGAGCTCTGTACTGGCAACACTGCCACTGCCAGGAGACTATGAGCTTCCTCTATAAAGGTAGCCATACACGGGCAGATTCCAGTCCAAACGCCCGGTGGTTGCTTGGCCACAAATCGGGTGCGCCCCCCTGGACAGATCAACCAGGATCCTTCTGCATGTCTGATCGCACGGTGATCCGACATGTCAGTAAATTCCTGGCCCATCCCATTACTTTTGATCCAAAGTAATGTCCGGCACACAAAGGGTCCCCGCGGATCCTCCTTGTGACCGGCTGCAGCGTGATGATGTCCCTCATCAATCGAGGGAAAATCTGCCAGTGTATGCCTACCTTAAGCAAGGAAAAGCATCACTGTCAGGATCACCAAGAAGTGAATAAAGTAATTCGCAATCCCACTTTCTCTGCTGAGCCAGGGAGGCGGCTGTGTGGATTCCTGCAGCGGTGCGATCCCTTGAGTATCCTGATTATCTGCCGGAGAGACGGTCTGTGTTTTTTTAGAGAGCAGAAGTCCTACCTAGAAGGTTGGTCACAAACACATTTTCCCTGCATTTGGTGATATAAAAAAAAGCAGTGGCAGCATTTTCAATGATTCTTCATAACGGTGCATGGTGGTAATATACTGCCAGTATCAACCATCAAAATATTCAAAAATCAAACTAGATTCAACCTGAACTATTAGACAGATGCCTGTGTGAGTAGACCCTTAAGATGGCCACGCACAGTTCAATGTTTCCATACAATCGATCTATCGATTCCTTTTATGCTGAATCAATCAACCAAAAATCATCCAAATACTATCGTTCGGGTATCTGGCGGGTTTTCTAGGTATTTTGATGGATTTTAATCCGATCATACTGTGGAGCATGCATACAAAGCTAAGGTAAGGAATCAGTCAGTTGTGAATAGATCACATTGGTTGTTCCAAAATGATCATTTTAAATTGATTATTTTCGGTTTGATTGAACAGAATATGGAGCCGTGTATGCCAAGCTTTAGGCTTCATTCATGTTGCTGGTCCCTTTTCGGGTATTCCCTAAGATGCTAACATAGAGGCGCTTGTAATATTTAAAAAGTACTGTCAGCTATGTATGCTAGATTGGTGAACGTACTGATGAAAGGTCGAGGAGGACTGTGAGATGATGTGGGGGAAGTTGAACATGGTGGAGTGTGCTGGGGCTGTTGTTAGTATAGATCAGTGATGGCGAACCTATTGCACGGGTGCCAGAGGTGGCACTCAGAGCCCTCTCTGTGGGCACCCAACCCGGAAGCCAACATAGAGGTTAATGGAGGAAAGAACTGCAGCCCATTGGCTCTCACTGCTGTCAGTTTTCTTCCCCTCTGCCAGCCAACTAGAAGCCTGGGGAGGGACAAGCAGTTAGCAGAGAAAAAGGTGTATGTGTGTATATGTAATAGAGTGTGTGTAATGTGTGTGAGTGAGTAGAAGACAGAATGATTAGAGAAGGCAGAAGAATTCTCACAGATTAGAAGTTGTAGTTCTACAACAGCTAGAAAATGCAGCAGGGCATGCTGGGTAGTGTAGTTATTTAGCAACTGGCAGAATGTAAAAATTGCAGTTGTAGTTTCTCTACACAGCAAGTTGGGTCTTTGCCTTCTGTGCTATGTCATCAGCAGCCTAGGATACAGGAAGCTTGTAACTGCACTGATCCCCTATGAACGATAACTGAACCCCGAGTTATAACCCAGAGGATTTGTGTGTGTGTCATTCAGGTTAAATTGCCACGTCTGCACTTTTAGATGAATAAGTGGGTTTTGGGTTACAGTTTGGGCATTCGTTCTCTAAAAGGTTCGCCATCACTGGTATAGGTAGTTACAGCACTAAGGGTGCCCATTCACGGGTCGATACCCGCTCGAGCGCAGAATGATGATGTCACCACGCTGTGCTCGAGCATTTGTCGTTTGAACGGTCGATGCGCACCACTTTGCGCAATCAAAACCCTGGTCCCCATCCAAAAGTAATGGCAATTAAACAGGGATTTACCAACATGTTAGTTCCCTGTTCGATCAACTTGGAGCAAAAGATGGCCACAAACGATCAACGCAAACATGCATAGCAAGGTTGTTCAGGAATTGAAAAATCGGCCCATGTATGCCCACCTTAAGGTAGCAGCGGAGGAATTCCTACTGAATGCAATGAAGGAAACCAGGAGAACAAATCTCATCTCATCGAGTAACACACATGTCTTCTACACAATCTGACTCACAATGTTATGTCTGCCCTGACCTACACACTGACATGATAACAACATCCGGCTTCCTAGTAAACTGACGCTTGGGATGGTAGATTATGCAACATTTGAATGTTTTGTGCAGATATGACTCCATTACCTGATCTCTACCTGGTCAGCATAAGGAGTGCTGTGTGTAATGTGTAATCTATTAGAAATACAACAATAGACCATCTATTCAGCAGATTCTCTTTCTCTTCTCATTCTCTGGTATACATGTATTGCATCACGGTGAGTAATATCCTGTGACCTGAGCCCTTTAGGATGTAGTAAATGGTTAACTAGAATAGATTCAAATGTTGCGCAATCTACAATCCAAAACGTCAGTTCACTAGGAAGCCGGATGTTGTCAGTGTTTCAGTGTGTAGGACAGACATAACATTGTGAGTCAGATTGTGTAGATGTGTGTTAAGCTAGCCACACACGGTTCGATTTTGGTTCAATCGATGCTCGATTAGATGAATTTTTTCATCGATTGAACGAAAATCGAGAAATGCCCACATGGTACGATCGACGATAATTGTTCGATGAAGGCAGAAAATCTAATCGAATTTTGATCGGACATGTTGGAAAATCATCATTGATTGTGCCAAAATCGTTTTATAATCGTCAATGTTCGTAGTGTTTCTCCTGGATCGATTAGATTAGATATACATAACATTGACCACTTCAATCTGAACTTCAATCGTTTCCAGACCAAAATTGACGATTTTAGTAATATTTTGGAATCGAAATCTCACCACAATCGCAAACTCAATGTGGGGTGTATGTTGATGCAATTAAAATCGATTTTCGATTAGACGATTGAATTCCTCGATCTAATCGAGCATCGATTGAACCAAAATTGAACCATGTGTGGCTAGCTTTACTCGTCTACACCTACAGAGAGTATCCAGATAGAAAAATATTCAATGCAGGTTGAGTTTATTTATTTTCTCATACAGGTTAAAAACAAGGCAATATATGGCACACCCTTGTTGGTCCTTCCTCCATTGGAGCTGCTAATTAATGATGGCGTTGAAGCTTAAGGGTTAGCATTTTCTTTTTCCTCCTCATATGCCTGGTCA
>CM070032.1:21003701-21025419 GCA_036250615.1 Ptychadena robeensis
CCCCCCCCCCCCCCTCGTGACATTGCACCGTGGCTTTGGGCACAAGGGAACTTGGAATGTCGGAGTAGATGTCACTGCTGACGTCTACTTTCCCAAGTCCCCTTGCACCCACCCACATCTGAATCCTGGTTTCAGATCAGGATTGATGGAGGATGCAAGACTGGAAGAGTTTTGCTCCTCCATCTTTCTGCCTGGAGGATCAGACACTCCCGGCATGGCGCCGCCAGAGTGAACACAAAGGAAAGGTGTATATTTATCTTTTATCTTCTCCCTGGACTAAGACTTGAAAAAATATTATCCAACAATTGGTTTTATAATTAAAAGGGGACCGTACAAATAAGGTTCTCATCATCAAAGCAATTTGGGATTAAGGGAAATTAACCTACCTGACTCGACCCACTATAGGAATGTTAACTCCCTATTGTAGGCACATCTTGTTCTGTCAAAAGAGACCACAAAGTTGTAGGGCAGAGTACTGAACAGGGGCAGTCCTAGGCAGATCGGTGTCCTGGGTGAGTATCCTCTCTGGCGTCCCCCTCCAGAGGGGGGTTGGGTGCTGGTGAGTACTTTAGAAAGTGATGCATCTATTTATGAATTTTAGGAAAAACAGTAACTTAACTGTTAATATGAGTTGTAACTGTTTTTATGATGTGAATCTAATTTGTATATACCATGCTCTCCCAAAAATAAGGCACCCTTACATTTTTGCCTCAAACTGAAATATAAGGCATCCCCCCAAAAATAAGGCACCCCCGAAGATACAATACTGTAACTCTGGACACGGGGGATCAGAGGGGGCATTTTAAAATGGTAATTCCCCTCTGAGTGTCCTGTGCCATTTTGATTCCCCCCTCTGATTCCCCCTGTGTAATTTTAAGTGATCCCCCCCCCCCCTCCCCGATACCCCAGTGCTGTATTCTTCATGGAAAAAAAATACCCCCCAAAATATGTAGGGCATCTTTGGGAGCAAAAATGTATATAAGACACTGTGTTATTTTCGCTCACGTCCTGTTTACACTGCAGACACGGCTAAAAAAAACTTGACATAAGTTTTAACAGTCTCTTGTACTCCAAGATGAATTTGTTTTTCGATGTATTTAACTCTTATCTCCCTAGTGGTAATCTCCAGTGCAGGTCGAAGTAGATTAAATTATAATTATGGGTGAAAAAAGCTGTAACCCCACCCCCTAATATGTACAACCACAAAACCCAAAAGGTAGACTAATGCTAGGCATACATGGCTAGATGCCTATACGACTGTGGGGCCGTTCAAGCACAGCACGATGATGTCATTGCGCCGTGCGAAAATTTCCTCGATATTGAGTCGCAGCACTTCTGCCCTCGGCCCCCATCCAATGGAAATCGAACAGGGTTTACCAACATGTTGGCTACCTGTTCGGCCGAGCTTTCTTCAAGCGGGATCGAGAGCCGTGAAATAAAAGAATCTAGCTGTGTATGCCTAGCTTAAGAACTTGAGCTTTAGATTTCCCATGTTATCTACTCTTCAATATTTAAAAATTAAATATAAATATCTTTTCTTCTAGGTCTTCTGCTGAGATTCTGCACGGCATACAATGTTGGGCTTTCCGGAAACAAGGTTCTGTCTGGTTCAAAAGATATACAGTTCGGTTATGCCATCCAACAGTTTAAGAATTCAGAGGGAAACTGGTAAGGTTATTTAATTTCATTTTTATTAACTTTTAATATTAAAGCACCAATATTTTACGCAGCATAGCACATAAGGGTTGAATGGCAATACAAGCTAACATACAGGTACAGACTATGACGCGGGAGGAGAAAAGGACTATGCACAATCTGGTAGGTTTGGAAACATTTTATACAATTGGTGGGGGATGGCACTGGCATGGAGGTGATGTCAGGAGTGAGAAGATGGATAGGCCAGACTGGCGAGGGGCATTTTCAGGGCTTTTTTTTAAAGTGTTAAAAGTAGGAGCAAATCTAATGGGGCAAGGGAGGGAATTCCAGAGAGTAGGAGCAGTCCTAGAGAAGTCTTGTAGCCATGCATGTGAAGATGTTATGAGTGGGGATGTCCTAAGTAAGTCAGTAGAAGAATGAAGAGAGCGGTTAGGTGTATTTTGATATACAAGGTTACAGATGTAGGTGGTACAGCAGGTGTGGAGTGATTTCAAAGCAAGGTACACAACTTTAAATTTGCTTTTCTGGACAATTGGATTTGCAGATTTGCAGTTATTCATAGATCAATATTGCTGTACATGTCAGTATATATTTGGACTTATTCTGAGCCATAAAGTTGGAGCTAGCATGGTGTGCCCACGTTGCTTATACCTTGTTTTATGTTAATTGTGGACTAATCATATCAAAACACAACAGGAAATGAGAGGAAGCTCAATAACAATTAAGGGAATTTCCATAGATGTTGTCTCTGGAACATTTGTGACATCCTAGCACTAGGATACAGATAAAAAAATCTATTCCCTGTGTTATACAAAACAAAAAAAAAGTATTGGTTTGTTATAGATATTTAGGGAAATTAATTCTGTGTTTGCCATTACAAACTAAAGGCTTGTGTTGGTGTTTGAATCCCAGCATTTGGCCCAGACACAACCCGTCCCAATTATTTGAATGGGGTGGGATCCACTGACTTGCAAACAAAGTGGCGCACCCTCATTGTTTGTGTTTAAACATAAGGCATCATGTTGTCATTGTGAAGATCAACGGACACATCTTTTTCCACGTTTGTTCAATTCAAATTAATAAGGTGAGTTATAGCCAATGCGGGCAATCTGTGGGTTGAGTGTCATAGACGCGCAAAATCAACTTGTTAATGACCCCAAGTGGACACAAGCCCTCACAATGTTCCCCTACACTGTGTCTCTTTGTGGAGGCCTCCTTCTCGTATATGGTATATAGAAAGTCAGATGGATAGACACTATATGTTAAGAATATGTGTTAGTACATAGGTGTCAAACTCCTGGGGGGATAATTGGCCTGACAAGGAAATATTTTTCCCCCCACAGCAGATCTGGGTAGATCTACCTTTTAAGGAGCCCCCCTACTAGCTGCTCTTACTGCCCCTCCATCCTTCCACAGTGGGAGTAGACAACTACCAGTCCAGATGCACAGTGAGCAGATACTGCCTGGAGGGTTCTGGGATCCGTAGTAGGGGGCCTGCAGGGAAGGCAGAGCTGGGAAGAGGATTGGTCCTGGAGAATTGCAAACTATACAAATTGTACACACAGGTATGGGGGAACACATAAACTACACACATTATACACACAGGGATGTGCATGGATTACACACACTGCACGAATTGTGCAGTTTATTTGTAGTCCATGTGTATACCATTCCTGTGTGTACAATGTGTGTGTAGTCCCTAGTGTTGAGCGAGAATATTCGAAATTCGAATATATTTGACGAATATCCGTTGAGAATTCGCAATATTTCGCAAATGTGCGCGCAGATATTCGCAATGGCGGATATTCGTCATATTATTCTTCAACATTTTTACCAGCATACATCGCGCATATTTGTGCGCATTGTGAATTGATATGCGCAAAACACACTTCGCTCATGCTGGCTGAGATCACAGAATGAAGATTAGAAGCTGTAAAGCTGCATTGTGAATCATTGCGCACAGGCATGCGCAATGTAAGGCAATAGAATACAGACAAATCGAATTTTATGGATTTAGAATATTTCTTTGTATATACGCGAAATTACGCGAATTCGAATATACCATATGCTGCTCAACACTAGTAGTCCCAGGGTTGCAAACTCTAACCCATGGGCCAAAAATGTCCTGCAGTGTCATAATATTTCTAAATAAATTTCAAGGTTTACCCCCTCTGTTTGAGTTTGACACATCTGGCCTAGTGCAATGTCATACAATGCACATGCATCCCTAAAAATATATATATATATATTTTATTATTATTATTATATAATGTGTAATGAGATTAATCATGTTTTATTCCATATATTTCAAATATGGAGCACACAATGGTTTTAGCTTAAATAGGATTTTAAACACTTTGTCTCTTTCATACCTGTATTTATATATCATAATAAGCATATTCTAGACGTAACACCTTAATCACTGTCATTATACAATGTCATAGACATAAAACATCTCTTAGATAAATCTATAACAACAGTGAATAATAATTACCTCTTATGTATTTTGGTAAAAAAAAATAATTACCTCTTATGTATTCTTTTATACGGCCTGGAAGGGAATCTGTGTCAGTTTATGGACAGCTGATAAATATAAGACTATAATGTTGTAGAATCTGGGGATTACAGAGATTATGACAGGTCTGATAGTAACATTTTTATTGAAATGTTGATTTGCTTCGTTATTAGACACATAAAGCAGTAACACCTATGTAGAAATGATGATACACGCCAATCAAGATAAAAAATATATAAGTTAAAGACTTATATGTGGTGCCATGTTTAGCTGTTGTCTGTTTAAATCTACAGATATTTGTAGTGCACCAGTAGTCACCCACTTAAGAATCCTCCCATGAGATACTTAAGAGGCGTCACCAAATGTACCCAATGAGGGTCTTTCTTATCACTTACATGCAGAAGGGTCGATGTATTTATTGATAGCTTTTATA
This sequence comes from Ptychadena robeensis, assembly GCA_036250615.1. Classification (NCBI taxonomy): domain Eukaryota; kingdom Metazoa; phylum Chordata; class Amphibia; order Anura; family Ptychadenidae; genus Ptychadena; species Ptychadena robeensis. Next base: position 21,008,306 of record CM070032.1, read on the forward strand.
CATACAGTGGTGTCATTAGATTTGGTGTCATCCTGTGCTGGGAACCCCTGGTATCACCCCATTGTTGTGTATATGGGGTTCTGCAAGTAATATGGGCAAATGTCCACAGATGTATATACATTTATATATGTACAGGGCAGATAAATATGTACAGGACAACACATACTGTTAAGCTAAAGTGTTAAAATGACTTTGCTAAGGTCTAGACACACTTCAAATATTAATCTTCTCTTACCACTAAGGGGATACGGAGGGTGCACAGATATGTATAGCCAGGGTTCCAGGGGAGGTGCTGCAGGGAGAGAAAAGTGTCATGGTAAGTGTCTGGGTGACACAAGGCAGGACTGCCACTGATTGCTCTAAGGGCCCCAACACCTTTAGATTTCATTTTGTTTTACAACAAGGATAATATAAGGGACTTTCTAAACAATCAAGTCTACCTGTGTTCAATCGCTGAGGATCCTATACTACATAGTTGTTGGTAGATCTAAAGCCCCCCATAGACAGGCAGACTCCTCCATACAACTTTCATGAGACCTACCAACAACTATGTAGTATAGTGACCTCCCTGATAGAATACATAGTGATTAGAAGGTGTAGAAAGGTCCTCCTATTACATGGTTTTGGTAGAAGAAAAGTTGGTTGTACAGAAGTTGCATGGAGGAGTCTGCCTGTCTATGGGGGGCTTAAAGGACATCTGACAGAAATCTAAAGGTAGATCTAAAGGTGTATGGTCAGCTTCAAAAGTAACACACACTTCTTCTCTGAGCTAGACCTACACTAGCAAGCAGCATGTACAGCTAAAGGCAACATGAGGATGTGCTGATAATAATATCTCACCGGTTGGGTTGAAAGCAATTGAAAGGGTGGCAATATGAGTTGCTGGACTTTCATCCGATCCTGACCCTAGTGACGCCCCTGGACATAGGGATACTACAGAAATTCACAATGTTTCAGATTTCAGGATTGGGTTTGTGAACTAGCCATACTTTTTTGTAGCTGCAATTAAGATCTTAATGTAAAATTTAAGTTCAGAGGATTGATCGGTCCGGTACAAGAATGGAAGAAGATCTACTAATGTGTACAAGTCCTTATTTAAGCAAAGATGCTGCAGAACAATCTGGAAATAGTCAGGGAACACCTAAACATCAAATAGACCAAAATTGGAAGAAATTGGATACTGAGCTAAGTACTGAGCTGAGCTAAATATATAAAGCAGGTCTATTTCGGGTCTGAAAATTCATGGTCAACCTTTTAAGCTAAGCACACACAGGTAGATTTGTAAAAAGATTCGAGTACAATCAATGTGCGCAGTCACAGTGATTGATTGTACTCTAATCTGCTTACAAACCTACCTGTGTGTGCTTTCCTTCGAGCTGGATCAAAAGAGCCGCTTGATGGAACTCGATTGAATGGGGTTCCAGCATGTTGGAAAACCCTGTTCAATCTCCATTACTGTGCATGAAAAGGAATTTTCATGCAAAGTATCGGAACAGCCGGCTCTGCCTTCTTCCTACACAGCAGTCCGACTGTCAGTGTGAAGGGGGCAGAGTCCTCACACTAAAGCTGGCTGCTGTGTGGGGAGAAGCAGGCTTGATGGATTTCTTCCCAGCTTCTAGTCCGTGTTCTGATTCATACAGGCTAGAAGCTGGGGAGAACAGGCCCCCATTGAACGAGAATCGATGTGCCCATGTGGTGGACATTGATTTCCGATCAATCACAGCGCGGTGACGTCACCTTGCTGTGATTGATCGGAGGTTGATTGCACTGGAATTTACCCGTATGCTTTATCAACTGGAAAGCTCCTTAGAATGCAATTATTACTTCTATGTAAAGCTGGCCATACACCTTAGATCTCTGTCAGATATGCTTTAGATCTACCAACAACTATGTAGTGCTGGGTCCTCTGTGATTGAACACAGGTAGACTTGATGGTTTAGAAAGTCCCTCATATTACATGGTTTTGGTAAAACAAAAGAAGATCTAAAGGAAATCCGACAGAGAAATCTAACAGTGTATGGGGGCCCTTAGAATGTTTACTCACGCACTTTATACATGGCAGATGTTCTTTGAGGAGTCATTTTTTATTTACTGACCATGGATAGATTCTGAAGAACTTCAACAAACCTCCCCAGACAAGATCACTTTAGGTCCTATAGACATTTTCCTGCACGCAAACATTTGAATGATCTTTCTCAATAATGTGAGTGTAAACTCAGCCCTCATCTGGGTGTCTTTAGCCTTCATCAAGTCTGCAGGGGTTTTCTACTTATTGGGTTCAGCTGTTTTCAATTTGGTCTCTTGCGTAATAATTCTTGACATTCGCACTGGAATGACAATGTAGATCTTGCTACTAGTGTTGTTACATGGTGCAGAACTGGAACTACATAAAGTTATTAAATATATGGATATGGAAGTGTCTTTGTGCCTTTAACTTCCCAAAGTGGTAGCCTAGCCCTAGAGCACCATATAACCCATAGAAAACCATCTGTTATCATCTGTTATATTTACCGTAATGTACAAAGTGCAAAACAGAGAAATTCTGGTCAGTTGGAACTGGTTGACAAAATTCAAATATTGCCAATTTTACATACTGATTGATATTGGCTGTAACTTTGGATTAATGGTGTAAATGGATCCACCCAGCAGGAATGACCCTGAATGACCATCCTGTCTGACAGCTATTGTGCTCTGTAGGGGAGGACAGGGCTGCCAGCAGGTGGGGCAGGAGTTCTCCTGTCCCGGGCCTGACCATGTAGGGGGGCCTGGCGGTCAGCTGCCCGGTCCTGTGTTCCGCATCCTGCGTGCTGACTGACAGCAGCCTACTCTAGCCAGAGAGGGGAGAGACCTGCAGCACTCGCCTCAGCCTCTCCCCCCCTTCCCCGATGTGTGTGAAAGAACAGTGATCTGTACAGTGATGGCGGGTATACAGTAGCAACATCTTGTGGCTGAAGTTGATATTGCAGATTGAGTTGAGATTAAAGCTTGAACACATTAAATAGCTGTACAAACAACTTCACTTTATCATCTATACACTACTGTAAAAGTTTTAATGTTAAATGTATAAACATTATGGGAAACATTAATACCTATGAACGGTTGCAGTTAGAGGTATAAAATTGGGAATGTACATTACTAATCCCAAAAAAGTTTGGACTTCTAAGGGTGTTGGAGATATGGAGGTTAAAGGTCAGAGTAGGCAGGTTAAAGGACAGAGTAGGCTGTTTGACAGCTGAAATATGAGATTTGGGGGGTTGAAACTATGTTGTACTGTGGATGGAGACAACAAATCAGAGGCTCAATCAAGAACAGAGAGGTCAATCTGCAGCAGAATCTACCATGCAGGAACACTAAGACTTTGGGGGGGGGGCTAGAGGTAGGGGGCCCATAAAAATTACCCAGTATGGAGCCCTAAAATTTCTGATGGCGGCCCTGGGGGAGAAAACCACCCCTACCCTATCCATAGAACAGAATGAGCATGGAGAGCTCTACAACTAAGCCCATCAATTGGGTGGAACACGTAAGAGAGGGTAGGGAGGGTACATCTGATGTAAGATGTGGTTACAAATAAACTGTGGTTGACTTTTATTCACTCTGTGTGCTGAACTTTATACGTCATGATACTGTGGAACCTACTTTTATTGAAATGACTGAATATGCAAGTAACCAATTTTTTCCCTGTTCAGGCTGCTGGTTAGCTCCCCTTGGAGCGGATTTCCTAAGAACCGGATGGGGGATGTCTACAAATGTCCAGTCAGCCTATTATCGTCACAATGCAGTAGACTGAGCTTGGCGAGTAAGTCTTTATTATTCATTATGATAATAGAAGGAAAGTCAGTGATTTACAATTCTCTGATTCTTCCTGCAAATATTGGCACTTTGAGAATTTGCGAAATCATGAATATAGTCAGCCTTATATGCAGCGTGGTTTTAAATGGGTCCTTCTTCCTCACTGTCCTCTGCATCAGCTTCCTGCATGGTAGATTCTGCTGGAGATGGACCTCCCTGTTCCTAAATGATGCTCGGATTTGCTGTCTCCATCCACAAGTCACCAGCTGGCTTTGGGTCACATGTAACACTCACAGTACAACACTGTTTGAACCCCCAGATCTCAGTACATATCTCTGCATTGTACCTCAGTAGTGCAACGTTTCTTTCAGATTCAGATTTCACCCTTACATATACACCAGTAAATTTTTTTGGGAGGGATTAGAAATTTACATTCCCAATTTGACACTCCTACTGCAAACTTTTCTAGTTATTAAAGTTTCCCTGTGGTTATTCAAGTGACATATATTGTATACAATTAATAAAAAAAACTAAAAGAATTTTGGCAATAAAAAAAAAAACATTTACATAAGTGTAGTGTGTGGAGCTGTTATATGCAATATTATCTTCAGCCAGCAGATGTCACTAGAGAGCACTTGCCGTCAGAGCACAGAACAAGCTAGACTCCTTCCCATCAAAGAGGAGGGGGAGGTAGGGGAAAAGAAGCTTCATGCATCTCTCTTCTTTCCTCCTGTAGTCCGCGGATGCGCTTAGGAAATATAATAAAGGTACGCAGAGCTAGGTTTTTATCCATTGTGTGTACCAGCTTACTACTTATGTGCACCCCTGAATATAGTTCTATATCTTTGTAATAGTAGATTCTGGGGAAAGGTACCATGCATTGCATTCACCATATGTTTATGTACAAGAACCAATTTGCACAATAAAGGTAAAAATTACTAGAGATGGTCGAATTTTTTTTCAAAAATTCGACCATTTCACCGGTTTCGACTTAATTGCAAAGCCCTTGAACATGGTATCAACACCAAACTTGCTGGAGATGTAGAGAAGGGTTTTTTTCACAAATTAAGTTCAAAGTCAAGTACAAATTTCGAAAATCGGAATTTTGACTTTTGAACTTAATTTATGCAAAAACTCCATGTGCTAGAGCAAAACTTTTTTTTTTCAAATGTTCCTCCAACCCTTTTCTACATCTCCAGCAATTTTGGTGATGATACCATTTTCAGGGGCTTTGCAATCAGCTCACAAAATTAGCAAGTCGAAAAATTCGACCATCTCTAAAAATTACAAGAGAGCACAAATTCAAAAATTTACCAATTTATTGTGAATATTAGGCAAAACATTTAAAATATTTTATGAATATTGTCTATCATGCTCATTACTAATCTGTATAAAATCCAAAAAATCCAAGTCGGCACGGATGAATCGTCTAAAGCCCCCCATACACCACATACAATTACCATGCAACTTCTGTACAACCAACTTTTCTTCTACCAAAACCATGTAATAGGAGGACCTTTCTACACCTTCCAATCACTATGTATTCTATCAGGAAGGTCACTATACTACATAGTTGTTGGTAGGTCTCATGAAAGTTGTATGGAGGAATCTGAAGGTGTATGGGGGGCTTTAGATTCCACATGAAGGAAAAAATTTGCTCTAATTTCTAATCCCTCTACACTTCTGCACAAGTTCTTACATTACATTTTAAGTTGATGGGGTGATTGGTGGTAACTACTGGATGATATTCTCTTGAAGAGATATAAGAAGTTGGTTTGTAATTCTACCGTACAGAGTCCAGTTGAGATAATCTGTTTATTTTTTCAGGTGCCAGTATTATCCCAAATGTAACTGAAGTGAAGGAACAAATGAATCTTGGGCTGACGCTGATAAGGAATGAAAATACCGGGGGATTTTTAGTAAGTAAGGGTCTCATTGAAATAGTATATCATTGGGATATATACGTATGTGATATAGTCTATCACCCAATTCTTAGGTGGTGGTTGTCCAATATACTAGTCAACCAATTTATTTTATGAGCCAGCTATTGCTTTATCTAAAGCCCCCCATACACCACATACAATTACCATGCAACTTCTGTACAACCAACTTTTCTTCTACCAAAACCATGTAATAGGAGGACCTTTCTACACCTTCCAATCACTATGTATTCTATCAGGGAGGTCACTATACTACATAGTTGTTGGTAGGTCTCATGAAAGTTGTATGGAGGAATCTGAAGGTGTATGGGGGGCTTTAGGAATAGTCTAGGTTCCCAAACTGATGGCATGCCCCCACTGGGGGGGGCGCGAAGGTATTCCCAGGGGGTGCTGGCCCTCATTCTAAACCTGTGTTTGAATAGGGAGTGGGGGCTCGATAATGTTTCTAAATAGAAAAGGGGGGCCCTGCAAGGAAAAGTTTGGGAACCACTGATCTAAGTGAATGATTTTTTATGTTTTTCATTATAAAGAGTGTGATAAATTAACATAGTGACTCTGCCATGGAGGTCCTTGTTGTAGTTAGTGCTTCTTCTCAGTTGTCTACTGTTGGCTTTCAAGACTGCATGTAGGATTTCCAACACTACAGGGGCATGGTCCACTGTAGAAAACCCAATTTATAATGCGTGGTGCTTCCTTTAAAACAAAATATTCAACAAGGGTTTACATCTTTACCATTGATGTACTCTAGGTAATGGGCAGGTATGACTTAAGTGCCAATTTTATCAATGCCGTAACGTTATAACCATTGAATCTACTGCAAGAACTGACCCATCTTCAGGTTTTACGCCTTCTTGTTTGCCTGATGATGGTTGATTGTACATCAGGTTAAAATTATTTACTGATGTAATATGTAACTATACTACATATACACTGCCTGGCCAAAAAAAAAAAATCGCCACCAAAAGAAAAAGGTCACACACTCTAATATTTAGTTGGACTGCCTTAAGCCCCCCATACACCTTACAATCTTACCATACAATTTCTGTACAATCAACTTTTCTTCTACCAAAACCATGTAATATGAGGACCTTTCTAAACCTTCCAATCACTATGTATTCTATCAGGGAGGTCACTATGCTACATAGTTGTTGGTAGATCTAATGGAAATTGTATGGAGTGATCTAAAGGTGTATGGGGGGCTTTAAGCTAGCCACACATGGTTCAATTTTGGTTCAATCGTCTTAGATCGAGGAATTCAATCGTCTAATCGAAAATCGATCTTAATCGCATCAACATACACCCCACATTGAGTTTGCGATTGTGGTGAGATTTCGATTCCAAAATATTACAAAAATTGTCGATTTTGGTATTGAAACGTTTGAATTCCAGATTGAAGAGGTCTATGTTATTATATCGAATCTAATCGATCCAGGAGAAACACCACAAACATCCACGATTATAAACCGATTTTGGCACAATCGACGATGATTTTCCAACATGTCCGAAAAAAAATTTGATTCGATTTTCTGCCTTCATTGAACAATTATTGTCGATCGTACCATGTGGGCATTTCTCGATTTTCGTTCAATCGATGAAAAAATTCATCTAATGGAGCATCGATTGAACCAAAATCGAACCGTGTGTGGCTAGCTTTAGTGTTGATTATGGCACGCATTCACTGTAGAATTGTTTAGATAAGCTTCTGTAATGTCACGCAAAGCCTTCTCCAGCACATCCCAAAGGTGAATACTGCCATTGTCATCTTGGAATCTTGGCCCGTGCCATCAGGGAAAAATCCATTGATAGAATGAGTCATTTAGCACTAGGCATGATGGTTGCATCACTTCATGTGCCTCTCTTCTTACCCTGATGTGCCCATCACTCTGGCCAGACAGTGTATATACTATATATGTTTTCTGAATATATGAACTGTAAATGTCCTGTTTTTTTTTTTTTAGACGTGTGGCCCATTGTGGGCTCAGCAATGTGGTAATAACTTTTACGCAACAGGGATGTGTTCTGATATCAGCCCAACTTTCCAGGTGCTTAGAAGCTTTTCTCCTGCTCTTCAGAGTAAGTATACTATTGCCTAGTCCAGTGGTGCCCAACTGAGTTGATGTGGAGGGCCACAAGTGCGGCCCTCAGCACCACTAAAGGGCCGCACATAACATTTTCGATCTATACTGACTTGCATAGGCATTTTTTAATGAAAAAATTACACAGGCAGAGCTAGAAGACATTATTTTAAATTTTTAAATAACACAACTTTTTAAATTATACTTCAAATGCCCATGTAATTGGATTGTCACCATGTCACCTTTGCCCATGTAATTTTGCCATGTCACCTTTGCCCATGTAATTGGATTGTCACCATGTCACCTTTGCCCATGTAATTTTGCCATGTCACCTTTGCCCATGTAATTTTTGCCATGTCACCGTTGTTCATGTAAATTTTGTAATTTGTTCATGTAATTGTGGGATTTTATGGGAGAATAAGCAATTACCTTCTTTCAGCTCCTCTACCCACGCGTTCCAGCCTGGTATCAGCAGCAGGAAGAGGAGGAAAGGTGAGAACTGCCTTCCGTGCTGCTGATTGGTTGACACATGTGCCAATCAGTCCAGCCTCTGGCTGGACTGATTGGCACATGTGTCAACCAATCAGCAGCTCTCCTATGCTGAATCAGCCAATCAGCAGCTCTCCTATGCTGAAGATCTCCTATGCTGAATTTCCAATCAGATGTTTGTCCCTCTGCCCGCCGATAACGTAATGGCGCTTCTTCGCCCGGGATGGGCGAAGAAGCGCCATTACGTTATCGGCGGGCAGAGGGACAAACATCTGATTAGAAGTAAGGGCACGGGCCGCAAGCGGCCGACCGCGGGGGGCCGCCAAGTAACGGGAAACGGGCCGCTTGCGGCCCGCGGGCCGTGTGTTGGGCACCTCTGGCCTAGTCAGTGCCATTTACACTTGTTTGCCGACACTCGTTTATTATATAGGCATCACAAATTCATATGTGAATGTACATTTTGGTATATCACTACTAACCTAAAGGCCCCCATACACGGGTCAGATTCCTGTCTGATTCCGGGCCGATCGATTCAGGGCGCGTGCACGCCAAACGATCGTGCCGGAATCGCGTGCAGCCCACCTTGTCCGATCGATCAGGTCCGTCCGTTCCGGGGCTCAGAATCGGATCCGACAGAGAACCAACATGTTGGTTCCATCAGATTGATTCTGCACAGATCAGGGGGAGTTGCCATTTGTGAGGTGGACAATCGGACACGGATCCGTCCCGGAATCAGCTGGACAAGGTGGTATGCAGCGATCGGATCACTTAATTGGCCGCTCGATCGGAGCTCCGATTCCCGCTGAGATCGCCGGAATCGATCGGATGGGTGATCGAGCGGACATGGAATCCGACACGTGTATGGCTAGCTTTAGGCTCATATGAGACCCCCAAGCATCCTTGTAGGAAAATACTCTGGATACCTTAGCACCTACTGATGATAGGGCCCTAGGAACTTTCCTAAGGCTTGGTGCACACTTTTGCATTTTTATGTACATTGGGAAACACATGTTAACATATGTAAGACAGGACCATTGGATAGAATGTGGACTTGTTAGCATGTGTTAAAATTTTGCTCAATTCAAATTAAAACAGATAGGCCTTGGTTTTTTTAACAAACATGTCTAAAAAGTTATATCCAAAAGGCCTGTTGACATTAAAAGACATGGAAATGAATGTTCATGCTTTTAAAACAGATCTGTGTGATTCACGTCTAATGCCTGCCATACACCCACAGATGGGTGCCGACAGACATGCTCCGATATGCACCGGAATGCAAACGTGATGACGTCATCACGTTTGCATCCTGGTGCATTATGGGGCTGCTTCAGTCGGTCTTCATTGAAGCTAATGGCATCGACTTGCATTGGCCAGAGAATATCGGACATGTCCGTTCTCTGGCCGGCCGAGCTGTGGGGCGACAGGGATCTGTCGCCTCATGTGGGCACACGCCAATAAGTGGCCGATTTTTCCACTGACTAACGGCGCGAGCGCGCACGCCCGTCGGTCAGGTGAAAAATCGGCCGCTTATCTGCATGTGTATGCCAGGCATTACTTTTCGATCCTTGCCTTGAAGTTAGGCAACAAGTTGTTTACCCTTTGTAACCTAAACTTTGAAAACTTAAAATTCAATATAAACAATTGTAACAGAACTTGGGCAACAAGACACAAAGAGGTGAGATACGACCACATACAGTAGGCTACATACTGTAAAAATTAGAAGAAATGTATGGCTGTTGTTGTAATCGTACAAAATCTGCTTCTGGTTATCATCCTCCTACTGTGTGACAGAATTGATGTCCCTCAAAAAAAATTTGTATCAAAGAATTGTAAGCGTTGCAATGTTCTATAAATCTATAATCATGTGTGTTGCCCCCTGTTTATTGTACGGTGCTACATAATATGTTGGTACTTTATAAGTAAAAGGTAATAATAGTGGTCAAGAAATGTTAAAAGCTTGATTAATTTAGGAGAACCCAGCTTCACCTTTTTCATTTGCTAACTGGCCAATACTTGTGTATATTAAAATGTTATTCTAATTAAGTAAATCTTCTGCATTTAATGTGTCTATACTACATATGTATGTATCTATAGATCTATCTAGATGGCCTTTACTAAAACCTTGAGACAGATTAAGATAGAAACGGACCCTAGACATAGCAGCATTATGCTGGGCATACACATACCGAGCAGGTCAGATAGACCTGCTCCGATGTGTGCCGAGATGCTAACGTGATGACGTCATCATGTTAGCCTCCCGTTGCATTATGGGGCCCATTCAATCAGCCGGGCACCCTTTGTGTGCCGGCCATAAGCTGCAATGAAGACGCCGCTTCATTGCAACTAATGGCATCGGCTTTCATCGGCTTGCATCGGCCAGAGAAGATCGGACATGTCCGTTCTCTGGCCGGCCGAACAGTGGGGCGACAGGGATCTGTCGCCCCATGTGGGCACATGCCGATTAGCGGCCGATTTTTAACCTGACCAACGGCGCGAGCGCGCAGCCCATCGGTTAGATTAAAAATCGGCCGCTTATCGGCATGTGTATGGCTAGCATTAGTCTCTTTATCCCTTGCAGAGATATCAAGATTGCAATACACATAGATTGCCCTGTTATCACTCTCTGTACTTTAATGGACTAATTAAACACCAGCTGCCTAAAAAGTTATTATTATTTGGGATTGCATTGAACTGTCTCACTGGTGTAATGCCTGGCATACACATGCCGATAAGCGGCCGATTTTTCACCTGACCGACGGCGTGCGCGCTCGCGCCGTCGGTCAGCGGAAAAATCGGCATGTGCCCACATGGGGCGACAGATCCCTGTCGCCCCACAGCGGACATGTCCGATAATCTCTGGCCGATGGAAGCCGATGGCATTAGCTTCAATGAAGACCGGCGTCTTCATTGAAGCTAATGGCCGGCACACAAAGGGTGCCGGCCGACTGAAGGGGCCCCACAATGCACCAGGGTGCAAACGTGATGACGTCATCACGTTTGCATTCCGGTGCATATCGGAGCTGGTCTGTCTGCACCCGTCGGGGTGTGTATGGCAGCCTTAAGTTGTAGCTAAATCCCATGGATCCTAGGTTGCTGCTCAGTTGGCCTTGTTGATGATCTATCTTTGCCAACATGTATTTGCTTTATTGTTGCTTTGTTTTTCCATGACTATGTGTCACTATGTTTCTATTCTTGTTTTCCAGCCTGCTCTGCAGTAATTGATATTGCTATTGTATGTGACGGTTCAAACAGTATTTATCCTTGGTCAGCCGTTCGGAATTTTTTGGAGAAATTTGTGGAGGGGTTAGACATTGGACCTACCAAGACTCAGGTGACTTTTGGAATTAAATAGTTTTTATCACTTGTGAATGGACAGCTGTCAATTAATACAAAAAACATGCAGCAGCTGATTTGTTAATAACTGCAACAAATCATAATTTGCATTATTGTGATGATGAATGATGTTCATCTTCTTAATTAGAGATGGTTGAATTATGGTTGAATTTTTTTTTTATTCAACGATTTCGAGTTAATTGCAAAGCCCCTGAACATGGTATCAACAACAAATTTGCTGGAGATGCAGAGAAGGTTTCGGGGGAATACTACAAAAAAAAAAGAATGCCTCTAACTAACAAAGTCAAGTCAAAATGTCGAAAATCGGAATTTCCACTTTATTTTTTAACTTAATTTATGCAAAAACTACATGTGCTAGAGCATTTTTTTAAATGTTCCAAATTTTGGTGATGATGCCATTTTCAGAGGCTTTGCAATCAAGCTCACAAAGTTAGCAAGTCGAAAAATCATCTCTATTCCTAATGACTCAATGTATTGAAACTAAGATGAGATCAATATGACAGCAAAGTCAAGGAATTCAGAAATAAACCAGCCTATTAGATTTTTCTGCTTAAAAAAAGTTGGGAGGAATAACAATGAAGCTCTTAGTAATTCTTACTTTACTGAGTATTCTAGAGGTAGCATAGAAAGATAGGAACTGTCTAGTAGAGATGGTCGAATCATTTAGACAATTTCAAGTTAATTGCAAAGCCCCTGAACATGGTATCATCGCTGGCTGGAGATGTAGAGAAGGGTTGGGGATACACTGCAAAAAAGAATTGCTCTAACTTGCATAAATTATGTTCAAAGTCAAGTCAAAATGTCAAAAGTCAAAATTTCAAATTATTTAGTGCAAAAAACCAGAGCTAGAGCAAAACTTTTTTTCCAATGTTTCCACGACCCTTCTCTACATCTCCAGCAATTTTGGTGATGATACCATTTTCAGAGGCTTTGCAATCAGCTCACAAACTCAACTAGTCGAAACATTTGACCATCTCTACTGTCCAGTCACCAATATGGAAGGTGTTTTCTGGCCAAAAAATTTATGGATCAAGTTTTTTTTTTGTTTTACACTTAATATTTACAGGTGAGTCTCATACAGTATGGAAATTATCCCAGTGTGATGTTTAGAATGAATCGGTACGATAACAAGGAAGATATGATGAAAGCTATCTCCGGTATATCTCAAATGGGTGGAGACCAGACAAACACCTTCAAAGCCATTGACTTCACTAGGTATGACAACTGTGTATTGACCGTAGTGCAGTTTTTATGGTTGATGCAATAATTAGTATTTTCATGCAGAATTATGCTTATTTTGCTAACTTTTGGTGTATTTGTTTGTGAACCGTTTTGTGGGAAAACCTGTGCAGGTCCATTAAAACCTGTCTCATAAAATGTAAGTTAGCACATATAACAATGCAAACAGTTAATCTCTGCATAAGCCAATATACCATATTTTTTGGACCATAAGATGCAATTTTTTACCCCCAAAATGGGGGGGGGATGCCTGCATCTGATGGTCCAAATTCAATACCCCCGCGGCCGCCCCGCCAGCGCTCCCGGCAAGGAGATAAGCCAGGGAGCTGTCAGATGTGAGATCCGCCCACGCTCAATTTTCTACATTATTTATTGTTTTAGATACCACAGAGAACTTTCAGACGTCTTGTGGACTCAATGTATCCATGGGTCAGGGATGCTTTGGCAGTACACTGGGGTTTTTTTTTTAAGCTGTTCAGTGTATATACACCGAGCTGGACATTCCCTCTAACCCCTACCCCCTAACCGCCCCCTCCACTCTTACAGTGACCTACTAATGACATCCCCACTCATATTATCATTACATGCGTGGCTTCAATACTTCTCTGGGGCTGCTCCTACCCTCTGGAACTCTCTCCTTCGCCCTATTAGACTTGCTCCTACCTTTGGAACTTTTAAAAAAGCCCTGAAAACCCACCTCTTAAGTTTCGCCTACCCATCTTCCCTTACCTAACATCACCACCATACCAGTCCCATCCCCCCACCTACTGTATACTCTGTTCCCCAACCTATTCGATTATAAGCCCGATCGGGGTTCTCTACTCCTCCTGTGTCATATCCTGTACCTGTGTGTTATCTTGTGTTGTCTCAACTCTAAAAATAAGGCACCCCTGAAGATACGGTACTGTAACTCTGGGCAGGGGGATCAGAGGGGGCAATCAATTATAATCATTGAGTTATATAGTGCCAACATATTACGCAGCGTTGTACAATAAGTACAACGCTGCGTAATATGTTGGCACTATATAACTAAATTATTATAACATTAATTCCCTCTGTACAATTTCCCATTTGCAATCTATTCAGTAAGTGAAACATTTATGTAGCCCATATGAAAAAGCTATCAATGTTTCCACAACAGATGCCAACGACTGTAACAACTGTAGCTTTTATAAATGAAAATACAGCTTTTACTTCTATAAACCTTCCACATGTGCTGGTGTTTGGGCTTTATTTCATTTGGGTAATTTAATATTGTAGAGGTTTGTTAACATTTGACCTGAAATACATGCTTGTAAAGGTTTATTGTGGTATGTTCCTGCTTGTCTCTCATTAACATTCTACAGAACATCAAAGGTCTCCAGTAGAGTAAGAACTCATGGATTGTCCATTAGGGGACTGTAATCACTCAGTTCCTCTGTATACAGTTATTTTTATGCCCTTGCACATTTTCCTCGTACGATAAGGATAACATCTGTAGGGTAGTAGAATTTTGCTAAGTCACCTTTTTGATTTTTTTAAACCAATACTGCAAAAAAACAATTGTTGACATCATTAGATGCAATCATCAATATATGGCCTACAACGTGATTACAGTGTGTAGTGTGTTTCATGTGTATAGCAATGATCTGATGTAGAAGAAATTAAGCTTTTATTAAAACAGGTTTATTTGCTCTTTACTGGTATGTCATCCCATGTTCTAAACTGGTTGACTATGCATTATAATGGTATGGCTAGTACCCTGTTTCCCAGAAAAAAAGCATCCTCTGAAAAAAAGGCATCCTTACATTTTTGCAAAATATAAGGCATCCCCCCAAAAATAAGGCACCCCTAAAGATACTGTACTGTAACTCTGGACAGGGGGGATCAGAGGGGGCAATCAAGATGACACAGGAGGATCAGAAAGGGTTACTACAATAGTAATACCCCCCTCTGAATCTCCTGTGCCATTTTGATTCCCCCCTCTGATCCCCCCGTGTCATTTTAAGTGATCCCCCCTCCCACCCTGATACCCCAGTGCCATATTCCTCTTCATGGAAAACTAAGACATACCCCGAAAATAAGACGTCATATTTTCAGGGAAACACGGTAGTAGCTATTAGAGATGGTCAATGAGATGCCAAAAAGTAACATTAGTATGCAAATACATGCAAATTGTCTGCAGACTGAAATCAAGCACAGCAGCAGTTGTTGTTGATTTTAACTTTCCAAACTTTCTACAAAGCAACTCCACTATGTATATTTTAAATTATATATCGATATAATCATTAAGTCGTTTCATTGTTTCTGTAACCAAACAGACAAAATGCTTTTTCCACTGAATACGGAGGACGCCCTAACGCTAACAAAGTGATGGTGGTCATCACTGATGGGGAATCACATGACAACGCAATGTTAAAAGAAGTTATTTCACGCTGTGAAAAGGAGGGGATCACCCGATTTGGCATAGCGGTATTTGACTATTTACATTTTTATATACTTTGTTGGATTTCTTTGTTTCATATCAGTATAACTAAAGCTGGCCATACACCTTAAAGCAGGGTACAGACCTGCAGAGATGGGCCAGATCGATGGCCACTTCAAGCGCCCTTGCACGCTCATGGCCATCTATCTGGCCCATAAAATATGCGGCCATTCTGCTCGAAAACAGCCATATTGCACATGACCATAATAACGGCCAAAGGCCGAAGCTTTGCATAGAGACCGCTGGTCTCCAGGCAAAGCTTCGACTGAGCCAGAGAGAAAGCAGAGCTGTCGTCATGACGCTGCTGCTGGGTACATCGGACGGCTCGAATATCGAGCCTTCTGTACCCTGCTTTAGATCTCTCTGCCAGATTTCCTTTGGATCTACCAACAACTATGTAATACAGGGTCCTCTGCGACAGAACACAGGTAGACTTGATTGTTTAGTTTTGTTTGTTTGGTCCCTCATATCACATGGTTTTGGTAAAACAAAAGGAGATCTAAAGGAAATCTGACAGAGTAATCTAGGTGTATGGGGACCAAGTAAGCTTTTGTGTGTTTTTTTTTTAAACCTAAACTGCTATTATGTGATATGGTCTTCAAGAAGAACCTTTCTATGGGCCCTCATACACCTTTAGATTTCTCTGTCAGATTTCCTTTAGATCTCCTTTTGTTTTACCAAAAACATGTAATATGAGGGACTTTCTAAACCATCAAGTCTACCTGTGTTTAATCGCAGAGGACCCGGCACTACATAGTTGTTGGTAGATCTAAAGGATATCTGATAGAGAGATCTAAAGGTATATGGCCAGCTTATGATTGCCTGTCAAGGCTTTGACAAGTGGTTTACATAAGTTTTGCGCTGTAAAAAATTACTTCAGAAGGACAATTTCCTGCCTCAAACCACTTCCTTAACACTTATCTATACATCCATTGTCCTTCTATTTAAATATGACATTATAAATGCAGATTAAACATCATATTACTGCCTTCAGCCACAAAATAAACTACATTGTAAGGGCTTGTTTCCATATAAGTGTATTGCTTTGTGGGGATCCCGACGTAGCACATGTGTGTTTACACATCCGCCGGTGCAGAGGCTCAACGTACTTGACTACGTAGAGACTAGCATTGGCGGAGTGAAGACCGAGCATCCCCCAAGCAGGTAAGTCTATGTGCTACGTCAGGACTTCCCACCAACCAATACTCTTAGGGCTTCTTTCCACTATGCGTCGGGACCCCCTCCATTAAGCGTATTGCTTGTCGGGGATCCCGATGTTGCACATAGACTTTGCTCGGCGAATGCTGTGTTTAGACATCCGCCGATGCAGAGGCTCAACGTACTTGACTATGTTCCGCCTTGCATCGGCGGAACGACTCAGCGCCGTGAAGACACAGCATCTGCCGAGCAGGTAAGCAAATGTGCTCCATCAGGATCCCCGCCAAGCAATACGCTTAGCAGAGGGGTCCTGACATATAATAGACACATTTCCATTATACGTCGAGATCCCCTCCACTAAGCGTATTGCTTGGTGGGGATCCCAACCTAGTACCTTCACTTACATGCTCAGCGGATGCTGTGTTTACACATACGCCGATGCAGAGGCTCAACGTACTCGACTACATTGAGCCTTACATCGGTGGAGTGGCTTTGCACAGTGAAGACCGAGCATCCGCCGAGCAGGTAAGTCTATGTGTTAAGTCAAGAGTAGTGATGAGCGGCATAGGCAACATTCGTATTCGCGGCATGGCGCAAATTTTTGGG
>CM070032.1:21025519-21035690 GCA_036250615.1 Ptychadena robeensis
GAATTGCCTATATTCGCGATTAATATTCGGAATCCGAATATTCGTGATCATCACTAGTCAAGATCCCTGCCAAGCACTGCGCTTAGCGGAGGGGGTCCCAACGTATAATGGAAACAAGCCCTTAAGCCCCCCATAGACAGGCAGACTCCTCCATGCAACTTCTGTACAACCAACTTTTCTTCTACCAAAACCATGTAATAGGAGGACCTTTCTACACCTTCCAATCACTATGTATTCTATCAGGGAGGTCACTATACTACATAGTTGTTGGTAGGTCTCATGAAAGTTGTATGGAGGAGTCTGCCTGTCTATGGGGGGCTTTAGAAACAAGAGTGAACAATTAGCTCACCTTTCACAGCTTGCGCTCGTTATGCATTGATCACTGATTATTTTTGAAAACTAAAAGAATCCAGATTTCTGGAAGACCTTCTTATAACTTATGAGCTTTTTTGATTATAATTATATTGATCAATGTCATGTGAAATCTAATATAATATAATTATACCAACAAATGCTGCTCTTACCAAACGTTATCTTTATCATCTTTTGTTCTTACAGGTTTTAGGGTACTACAATAGATACAGCATTGACAGCAAAAACCTGATCAACGAGATTAAAGCAATTACCAGTGACCCCAAGGAGAAATTCTTCTTTAACGTGTCAGATGAAGTAGCGCTTTTAGAGAAAGCCGGAACCCTGGGAGAGAGGATTTTCAGCATCGAGGGTAATGCCATTTAACAAAAATAATTCTCATTATGGATCATCATGAATTATGGCCAAACTGTTTGACCCCTCAGCCCACAGTCAGATTAGAGCCAGTTAAATATTTTTACCACTCTCCCAGCCAATAAAAAAATGGGATTTACATTTATATAAAATAAATGGCATTTACAAAACATGACATTGATCAAGAAAAAGCAAGCCCCCCCCCCCCCCCCCCCCGAGCATGCCAGACTTCATTTTAGCATAGTGTGCAGTATGCTCTGGAAAGGGGGGCCACCAACAGGGTGTGGTCCCCCCCAAACATACCAGTTGCCCTGCTGGCATAGGGTCTGGTAAGATCTGAAAAAAGGGGACCAAAAACTATGTGGGGTCCCCCCTCCAGCGCAAATGACCCCCCCCCCTGCTGCTGGGAAAGGGTCAGTTGAAGAGAAGGGTGAAGGGTGGCCACTAGTGATGGCGGATGGGCGGATCGGACTTTTGAAGAAGTCTGCCTGTTCACGAGCAGATTAAAATTTTAATCTGAAAAGCCGGAAGTGACGCCAGTGACGTCACATCCGGTACCTGAAATGCATAGTTCCTGGTTACAATAGCCGGATGTGATGTCACTGACGTCACTTCCGGGTTTTCGAGCCGGCTACATGCCTGGTCTTCTAGTGAAAAGATTCTTCCTCCGGAGGGATCTTGCTGCTCCTGATCCTGTCAGAGGAAGAATAAAGATCTCCTTCTCGTTGGCGAATGGGCGGGTCCAACACCTGTACTGCTTGCCGGCTAGAAGGAGGGCGAACATCCATGTTCGCAGCCGAACTTGCGGCCATCACTAGTGGCGACGTACATCGTTGGGTCCCCCCTCAGAGCATACCAGACCCCTTTTGGAAAGCCTGGAAAGACAGAAGAGGAACCCCATTAGGGGGTTAACCACTAGGCCCAATGCCATAGCTCAACAAGGGGAGATTGATATCTACGGATTGATATCTGCCCAGTCGCTCATACATTATCTGCACAAGAGGGCTGTCCCCATATGAGGACATTGAGCAACAACAAGGGCATGGAAAATGGTGAAATTGGGACGGTACTTAAGCCAAGGAGAAATTGAGGACAGCACTAATGCCAATGCAGGCCATACATAATGGAACGGAAAAACGGTCAATCAACACAATAATAAAGGGGAAGATTATCTTGGCATTATCATGGAAAGGGGGCCTGCCAGGATATCACTGGAAATAAGGAATAAGGACACAAGCAATCATAGTATATTTGAGAGTACTGATTTCTTTTTTTATGAATTCTGATTTCAGGAACCACGCAAGGAGGTGAAACCTTTCAGATGGAAATGGCACAAGTAGGCTTCAGCGCACAATACTCACAGAACCAGGTACAACACTTGTTATGCCATGATACTAGTATGAGGCCAAGTTAAAATGTTGCTTATAGTAACGCCAAAGTCCAGGCAATAATTATAATACAAAGGGTAAATACATATATAGATAGGGTCAATTTACCTAACAAAGGCTTTGTATTGTTGCTCATGCAATAGTAGAGTGTTGTACCGTGTTGGCCTTGTTGTTCGATGAATACAGACATTTTGGAGGTTAAGTGATCCCCTTTATTGGATAGCTGAACTCATTAGAGAAATAAGCTTTCAGGATGTCTCAGATGTCTTCTTCAGGTGTAATAACATTTTTGAGTCTCCTCCAAACTTTCAGTATTGCTGTCCATCTAATTCTGATATTTAAGGCCCCCATACACCTAGCCAGCCACGGCAATTTTTCCGATATGCGTGTGTGCTTGCAGCCGTCGATTGGCGGCAAAATTGGTCACGAATCACGGGTGTCCACATGCCCAAAGCTTGGTCGACCAGGTAATGGACATGTCCATGAATCTCTGACCGATGCCATTAGTTTGAATGGGGACTGCCGATTACGTCATCGTGTTGCACTTCGTTGCTCATCTATCGGCCTTGGCTCGTCCAGTGTATGGGGGCCTTTACACAGCTCTGCCATACAGCTATTGTGTCCCTACAAAAGCTTCTGTTTGTATAGACAGTCTTGTCATCGTGTTGCTTGTTAGTAGATAAGAATGGCAAAACAGCTGCATTGGCTGTATATCACTGTCGCATCATATGTATCCCAGTAGAGCATACAGCCTTCTGCCACAGTCGCAAGAAGAAGTTATTAGGAAAGGCTGAAGTTTTGTCAGCAAATTAACCATAGTTCTAATAAATCCCCCTGGTCGTATTCCAGAGTGTGGTATGGGGTAGATTTACTTTACCAAAACTAGGTAATGGAACTCACTGTAGCCCACTTTTTCCTGTTGTGCCCACTGTTTTGCAGTGTCAGCGTCCTATCAAAGTGATGATGCCGGGGGGGGTCCTTGCCATATGCCTGTAATGGGTTAATAAGCCGAGTGGGCTGAGAGAATCAGGGATATTGGTCATAATGATGATGTTAGAATAAAAAAAATCTTGGATTTTACACTTCCATTGGTGTGAATGAGCATAGCGCTCCTTTGTTGAAAACTACGCAGAGGTGTTGTTCAGGGACAAGGCATTCTAATAGGAATGTGAGGGTTGATTTGGCTTACAGAAACAATGTAGTCTTTGAGCAGAAACAAATATAAATAACAGTCTGTTCCTTCATCCTTAGAGCCTCAAACTGTCCCCTCGTACATCTTGGCATAGTTATCATCTCACCTTTAGTTTTGTGCAATAGCCAAACGCCCCCCTGAAAGCTGTCGAGCAAAATATGTCGAGTTTCTGTGTCCAATTATTTCTTACAATACTTTCTGAGAACTGTAATCCCCGGAGTGTATACCAATAACTGATATATAACAAATTCACTGTACAAGTTATATTGACATTTCTGCATTCAACATTGAGTCCTTTAGGGGTGTAGGGGGCCAGCTGAGGCGCAATTGGGGGGGGGGGGGGGGGGGGGGGGGGGGGGTTAGGAGGTATTCAACAAAAATTCTGGATGTAAAAGTAGATTGAACTTTTCAGCAAGATGATAGATAGAAGGTATTCTTCTTGTAAAGGGCACTACACCCCCCTATCGCCATAAGAGGAATAACTAGGGATGATGAAACTTTTTTACCCTTCAAAAACATATGTTGACCCTGAATAATTGTTCAATGTTTACAAATTGGTTGGCAGTGTTAATGTAGTATTTCAGCAATAGTAAAGTGTTGTAACACGTTAGCCATTGATGAATTATTTAAGCCCCATCCCGACTTTTGCCCATACGGAGCAATAAAAAATTTTCTTCGCTATCCTCATGAATGAATTAAGCCCCATACTGTACTTTGCCCGGAATACGGAACAATTTCTCTTTTTCATGGCTGTCCTCCTCAGCCGAATTTGAGTGGCCCCATCTGGTGAGATAGACCAGGAATTTGTCATATGTCGGATCGCAAGGTGATCTCACATTACGGTAAATTCCTGGCTGATCCCATTACTTTGAATGGGGATGGCAGTCCCATTCAAAGAAATGTCCAGCACACAAAGGGTTGCCATCCCGCTGAAGTCGATCTCTCATCTGTCGAGGCAGATTCGCCTTATGTATGGCTACCTTTAGGACTACCAATCCCTCTTTACAGCAAATAATTTTCCCGTCTTTCAATGACATACATCTCCACCTTGTCTATCTATAGTCTTTCCTGACAATCATACAAAAACTGCTATATCTCTTCCGTACCCTCCCCCCTAGTCCCCACTGTCAAGCTTAAATCCACCTCCAGTCTTCTCATTTATATAGGGCTCTAAAGCAGGGTACACAGGTCATCTATCTGGACCATATGCAATGTGGCTATCCCTGTTTTCGAGCGGGACCAATCAATCCTGCTCAAAAACAGGGATATTGGACATGACCGTAAACCATGGTCGATGTCCATTGCTTTGCATGGGGACTGCGGGTCTTCATGCAAAGCAGCGTCTGAGCTGGAGACACAGCAGTGCTGTTTCTCCAGTTTCCCGATACCAGGCAGCAGTGCGATGATGTAATTGCACTGCTGCCGGGAACCTCCAATGGCTCATATATCGAGCCATGTGTTCCTGGCTTATGAAGCCGCACATTCTCAGGTCCAAAATGTATGTCCATAAGATGCTAGGGGGGTTGTGAGTAACTATGTTTTATAATTATTATAGAGCTGCACAGATAGCTCCCCTAACTTCTTTCTTCCTGGGTCGCGGCCCCCTGTGCGGGTACAACTGGAAGCTCTTACGCCATACGCTAGGTGTTGTAAAAATTTCCCTCTTCTTTTGCACCCCCATATAGAAAAAAGAGTTGCACTAATCCAGGTCGTTAAAATAAAGGGTTTAACCCTTTATCCTAACGTATTGAATACCAAAAAAAAAATATATATAATTTTATATGTGTATTTAAATGTTCACCTATACCCACTATATGTGGAAGTTCCTAATACTTGAAAAATAATGTTGTAACATCGATTGACATTGACATGCCCTATGTTTTTAATCATTACGTTCAATAAATTGTTATTGATTTCAACTGTTTACTATATTTTCTATATATTATTGTATTACACTTAAATGGCCGTTAAAGTCCCCTTGCCCTTGGGATGCTCCTAGGGGGAATTTAATTAGATGTGGGGGTCTTTCTTCCCCCATCTGGTTGTTTAGTCAATTTGCACCCCCATAGTTAGCCAACAAACAGAATCTCTTGAACTCCAAACTTTCTACATATTTCCTAATGCTTTACACCTATGGTAAATGCCTAGTTTTAGCTTTCTTTCAGCTCGGCCATGTACCATTACGTAATAAAATGTTGGTTAGATTATATTACATTATTCTGCAGAAATCTTTGATGTTGGGAGCTGTCGGCGCATATGACTGGAGCGGCACTGTTGTGCATCAAAATTCAAACCAGTTCTCGATTTACCCATACAACGCATTTGAAAGGGTTCTTCGTGACCGAAACGAAAGTTCTTATCTTGGTGAGTTTGAAGTTGGCATTGTTGTTTTTTACAGAATATCATTGGGTATAGATCCTATATTATTTCAGGTGGTGCAATACTTACTTCACATTTAAGCTACCCATACATGAGTAGATTCCTGCTCGTCATTGTGCTGCTTGCAGTTGCCCGCAAAACAAGTGGGAATCACAATGTGCGCGATTCCCCCAAAGATTGATCTATGGGAGTGAGCCTGCAGAACGATCTTTGAGGAATCAATGGCATATCTACACATGTATAGGGGGCTTAAGGACTTGTTGATATAGCTAACTTATTTTCTGGATTGTTTCCTTAGCAAAAACATTATCTAATGCCTTCCATTCACCTTTAGATCACTCCATAAATTTCCATTGATCTAAAGGTGTATGGGGGGGGGGCTTTAGAGGTATTTACTGCTCCTCTACCCCATAGAGAAAAATCGATTTGGGTTGGAGTTTTATTTTTAACACAGCTTTACATTTATCATTTTTCATTTCTTTATGGTAGAACTACACTATTTTAAATATTATATGACCCCCTTCTCCTTCATTAAAGAGAAAATGTGGCCAAGCTCTACTTAACCATTGACCACACCATAAGGCAATTCGAGGAGTGGCTGGAGTGATCTCTGAGTCCATGGAGAAGCCCTGGTTGGAACAGTAAAAGGGGATGTAGATAGAGCATTAGTTCACTTTTAATTTAAGGGAAAAAGTTTGTATTCTACATTGCAAAGTCGTCCTGTACGAAAGTCAAAATTTAAAACAGAAAAGTGAATTATTTGAGGAAATACAGTTGTCTTCTTTGCTGCTACCCCCTGCACTACTGAAAGCTGTGGGGATCTGGATCCAGCAGCATTATACGTCCCTGTCAGCATCTCTTTATATGAAGTACGTGTCTATGGAATTAAAACGTACATCTGATTTTAATGACCGTCTTGGCATGAAAACCATATGCTGTTAAGTCATTTGCTTTCTTAGTGCAGTGTATTTGTCTATTCTGCAGGATATTCTGTTGCTGTTCTGAATATAGGGAAAACCGTGAACTTTGTTGCTGGGGCCCCAAGAACGAATTACGCTGGTCAGGTTGTGGTGTACACCCTTAATAGTGAGGGGAATGTGACAATTCTTCAGGTCCAGAAAGGAGAACAGGTATGTGGATGCATTGAGTGTCAATCATTATCTAACCTCAAGTGAAGACTGTTTGCTACCATGTTTCCCTGAAAATAAGACAGTGTCTTACATACATTTTTGCTCCCAAAAATACCCTACGTCTTATTTTCAGGGGATGTCTTAGTTTTCCATGAAGAAGAATACAGCACTGGGGTATCAGGGTGGGGGATCACTTAAAATGACACGGGGGGATCAGAGGGGGGAATCAAAATGGTACAGGAGACTCAGAGGGGGGATTACAATTGTAGTAACCCCTTCTGATCCTCCTGTGTCATTTTGATGGCCCCCTCTGATCCCCCTGTCCAGAGTTACAGTACCGTATCTTCAGGGGTGTCTTATTTTCAGGGGGAGGCCTTATATTTTAGTGTGAGGGAAAAATGTAAGGGAGCCTTATTTTCAGGGGATGTCTCACTTTCGGGTAAACAGGGTACGGCGGGCCTTGGCCAACTAAGTTAAATGGTGTGCACATCGTGCTGGAAAAGCCATTTTAAATTTATTTGGAGTATTTTCATGGGGAGAGTATTGGGATATGGATGAGGCTTTCTGGGATAACAGAGAAGTATGGATTTCTGGGAAAAATATTGCACCTGATATTATAGGACAAGACAGGCCATAAATTGGAGGAACCGCAGTACATACTTGTCAACCCTTCCGTTTTGGCCTGAAAAGTCACATTTTTTTATGTGATTTTCCTGGCCAAATCCCGATTTCACCAAAAATTTCCTGGGATTTTGAAATCAGGCAAAGGAAGGAGGGAGAGGGCATCACTAGGGAGAGTAATGCTCTCACCTTCTTTTTCTTCCAGTGTATATGTTCTGGTGGGATGGAGTAGAGATGGTCGAACTTTGTTTTCAAAAATGCAACCATTTCAACGGTTTTGAGTTAATTGCAAAGCCCTTGAACATGGTATCATCACCAAACTTGCTGGAGATGTAGAGGAGGGTTGGGGGTATATTACAAAAAAAAAGTATGTCTCTAAAGCTAGCCATACACAGTCGGATTCCATGGCCGATCAATCACCTATCCGATCGATTCTGCCGATCTCAGCGGGAATCGGAGGTCCGATCCCCACTGCATACCACCTTGTCCCATGGATTCCTGGACGATTCCGTGTCCGATCGCTTACTCCACAAATGGCAACTCCCCCTGATCTGGGCAGAATCGGATCAGAAAGACCAACATGTTGGTTCTCTGTCCGATCCGATTCTGGGCCCCCAAACGATCGGACGTGATCGGACGGACAAGGTGGGCTTCACGCGATTCCGGGACGATCGTTTCGCGTGCACGCGCCCGGAATCGATCGTCCCGGAATCCGATGGGAAACAGACCTGTGTATGGGGGCCTTAACAGAAATAGTTTTTGCACAAATTAGGTTCAAATCAAGTACAAATTAAAAAAATCTAAATTTTGACTTAAGCTTTGAACTTAATTTATGCAAAATCTCCATGTGATAGAGCAAACCTTTTTTTTTTTCAAATGTTCCTACAACCCTTCCATATATCTCCAGCAATTTTGGTGATGATGCCATGTTCAGAGGCTTTGCAATCAGCTCACAAAGTTAGCAAGTCGAAAAATGTGACCATCTCTGGGATGGAGTAGGGTTGCTGGCAGCCAGGGAGCCACAACAAGGAGGCTAAAGAGCAGAACCAAGGGTTGCTCTTTTGACTTTCCCAAAACCACCCTCAAACTGGAAGCATGAGGATAAAAAACAAATACTCTTCTTCTGAATACGGTGATGCCTTCAGTTGCAACATATCAATTATAGTGATGAGCGGCATAGGCAACATTTGTATTCGCGGCATGCCGCAAATTTCATGGAAAACATTCGGAAAATATTCGCATTCTGCAATATACAGGGTTTTTTTATTGCGAATATCGGCAGTTTTTATTGCGAATTTCGCGCACACGCAATATGTGTTTAACATGGTGCGAATTTTAATGCGAATTTTAAAAGTGACGATTTTCGCAATATTCGCATCACCCCAATATTCATTTAAAAAACTGTTGATGGTGTTGCTAAGCTCTTGTTGCAGCCTTCCCATTCGTCCACTTGCATTGAGAGGCATGTGTAATGGATAAAAAATACAGAATATCCGGAATTGCGAATATTCGGCAATATATTCACCATCGCGAATTGCCGATATTCGCGATTAATATTCGGAATCCGAATATTCGCGATCATCACTAATCAATTATCTTGCATATGCCTGCATAAGCAGCTGCTGTTGGTGCTTCATTTACTGCTAAGTTGATATTGAGATGCTGGGCTTACTTCCACATGCTTTTCTGCAAAATGATGTTGGGAAGTAAGACCTAATGAGTCTGCCTA
The DNA here is from genome assembly GCA_036250615.1 of Ptychadena robeensis. NCBI lineage: Eukaryota > Metazoa > Chordata > Amphibia > Anura > Ptychadenidae > Ptychadena > Ptychadena robeensis. The sequence goes on from CM070032.1 coordinate 21,034,685, forward strand.
GTCTAAGTACCCTGCTGACTTCCACAAAGAATGTATTTCTGGTAAACAGTTGCAGATTATTATAATTTATATAATTTTTATTTATAGCACCAACATATTACGCAGCGCTGTACAATACATTAGTGTTGAGATACAACACAAGCTAACACCCAGGTACAGGTTATGACACAGGAGGAATAGAGGACCCTCCTGACCAGATCTGGCTTACAATCTAAAGGCTGCCATACACAGCCCGAGTAGGTCAGACAGACCTACTCCGATATGCACCGGAGTGCAAACGTGATGACGTTATCACGTTTGCACCCCGGTGCATTATGGGGCCCCTTCAGTCGGCTGGCACCCTTTGTGTGCCGGCCATAAGCTTCAATGAAGACGCCGGTCTTCATTGAAGCTTATGGCATCGGCTTGCATCGGCCAGAGAATACGGACATGCAAAGGATTGTTTGGTTTGAACCTGTCTTCTCAATTCATCAAAGCCTTCCCATGCCAAGATACTTATAAATCAAAGCATTCCATTTAAAGTCCCACCAGAGGGGAACTGTTTGTTTCTTTTTGTTCCATTAGATACAGAATCACGATTTAAAAAATAGTTGACTTTATTTCGTAAATAATCACTAAAGAAAGATTATACGACACAAAAACAATAGACTAAAAAGCCCAAAATTGGACAAACAAAGAAAAGATTTTTTTACCCCCTGCTGGTGATCAGAAGGTCTTACACCCAGCAAGTGGATAATAGTAGAAACATACAATTTTGCTGGTAAATATTTGGACAAAGCCTTTTTATGGAGCTCCGATGTAAAGTTTACAGTGTGTGGTGCTTGAGCAAAAGTGGTGTGCTGATTTGAGGAGAGATCGCAGTAGGAGAAGGAACCCCCTAAAGGCCCCCATACACGGGTCCGTTTTCCAGCGGATTCCGGGACGATCGATTCCGGGTGCGTGAACACAAAACGATCGTCCCGGAATCGCGTGAAGCCCACCTTGTCCGTCCAATCACGTCCGATCG
>CM070032.1:21051691-21064235 GCA_036250615.1 Ptychadena robeensis
GCCTGCCCATTGAAGTCTATGGCGATTTGCCGGGTTCGCGAACTTTTGCGAATGTTCGCGTCCGTCGTTTGCGAACATCAAATTCCGGGTTCGCGCCATCACTAGTCCGCAACTAGCTGTGTTAAGGTGGGCATACATAGCTCGATTTCTTAATAGATTTAAGAGGGCCGTGCGTGTTCACTGTGCTCAATTGTGCTCAAATCAATTAAAACATTTTAGCCATCCAGCCCTCCTTCAGGCAGGATCAATCGATCCCACTCGAAAGAACTCGGTCGAACAGGTTGAAAAACCCTGTTTGATTACCACCAAGGGTGAGTCGTCGAGCCCTGTGTGCCGAGCTTAAGTCTTCAGTTGGTGGTTGAGTTCCCTACATTATATGACTTGAGAAGGATTGAGCCCAGCCTGGTAAACATTCCTCACCCCATTCCCTAATCCTACCTTACTGCTCCCCTGCCCCTCGATAAACTCACTACCCCACTACTTTTAAACTCATACTGTATTTTCCCTGACAAACCATACTGTATTTTCCCTTTTCTTCCTCCATGACTTCTTCCTTGCATTCCTCCTTCTCTTCCTGCTTGTCCCTCCCACCCATTCAGGTACCCTTGTGCGATTAGTGGGCATTCATGTTGCCTAGAATTCTGTATAATTGATATGGTTTTAAGACTCACACAGTAGCTTATTAGTGGTCAATGCCTGTACTGCCCTCCGAAAGTTTTCATGTTTGATAGTCAAAGGATAGGAGAAAGGTAACTGTTAAGAAGTGTGGGGTTTAGAATGGATATGGTCCAGGGGATTCCCAAACCATACAAGGGTCTATTTGAAGACTAAAGCAGGGAATAGACGGTTTGATTTACCGTCTATTCCTTATCCGATTCTCTGCACTAGGAGTGGCGTGATGACGGCAAGAATCGTACGGCACTCTTTAAGTGCAGCTCACTACTTCGGCTGGGGGCAGCCGTCCCCAGCGGAACTAATGGTATCGGGTTAAAATTTACCGTCCTGTCAGATAACTGTGCGATCTGACAGGACGGCTGATTTTAGCCCAATCCTCGTTGGTTGCTGCATCCAATTCCTGCACGACCCGATCCTTAAGGGATGCGGGAGCGCACACAGCACAGAATCGGGGATCGGATCGTGCAGGAATTGGACCTTCTATGCCCAGCTTAATGTTGATACCTTTTTTTAGCATTGATTCAACTTCAGACATAATAATTGCCAGTAATCAGCCTGGCCACCAAACTCTACCGGCTTGTGCCATAAGGGTCAAAGAATTATGGAGTATTTAGCACCCAATATGATTCTTAAGGCCCCCATACACGTGTCGGATTCCCACCGGATTCCGGCACGATCGATTCCGGGCGCGTGCACGCGAAACGATCGTGCCGGAATCGCATGCAGCCCATCTTGTCCAATCGATCAGGTCCGATCGTTCAGGGGCCCAGAATCGGATCCAACAGAGAACCAACATGTTGGTTCCATCAGATTGATTCTGCCCAGATCAGGGGGAGTTGCCATTTGTGAGCTGGACAATCGGACACGGAATCGTCCCGGAATCCGTTGGACAAGGTGGTATGCAGCGATGGATTCTCTTAATTGGCCGATTGATCACACCTGCGATTCCCGGCAGAATCGCCGGAATCGATCGGGTGAGTGATCAATTGGCCATGGAATCCGACACGTGTATGGCTAGCTTTACATAATGGTTTAGTAAAACTTTCATATCACTAGTTAAGCTAATTTAAATAGTCCAAACAACTGTATGATTACACTTTATGAACACTGGTCACACCAGCAAGTGTATGCTAGTATACTTTATATTCCAAGAGCATCTATTACAACATTGTATTGGCAGGTTAGCTCCATGATCTACACTTTTATAAACTACACTGTTTACTCCTCATACTCCACAATTAGATTGTGTGATCCTGCACAAGCCCAGAATCGTTTTTTTGGAAGCTTCAAATACTTTTCCAGTCAGACTTTCCAAAAAGTTTACTTGAAATTCCTGACTGTGAATGCATTTAGGTTCTTGACACTTAATAGTCGTACGTATCTTCTATACGTATGCTTGACAGAGTGTGTTTAGTGATACTCCATACACGTTTCATTTTTGGAATACTTGGGAGCGGTCTGTGGAAAAATTATGTCATTTATAGATCTTGTTTTTTCAGAATGTTCCCTTGTACTGACTTTTTTGTCATGTCTAGGAACCTAGCTAGTGAAAAAAACTTCTGTATTCTCTAATTCAATCCCAATAAAATTATTGAATAGGCATACTGTATATCCTACAATGATCATATATTTTTGGTACTTTTTTATTTTTATTGTAATAGATCTCCATTCTAAAGGTGGGGTTCCACAACGTTGTGTGATCCATCAGGACCCCTAAGTTAAGCGCAGAGCTTGGCGGGTATTCCAATGATCACCTACACTTTAGCTGGCTGTGGATGCTGTGTTCAGACATCTGCCGTTGCAAGGGTTAACGTACTAGACTACATTACCCCCTGCTCGGCGCCGTGAGAATACAGCAGGTAAGAGTATGTGCTCCGTCGAGACCTCACACCAAGCAATGTGCTTAGTGTAGGGAGTCCAGACGAATGTGGAAGCCTTCCAAATAAAATATAATAGATTCCTACTTCTCCTGGTAGTTTGGAAGTTTTGTCCCACAATAAGAGGCTCACTGTATGGTTGAGAATGAGTTATGAACTGTAGCAGGAGGCCTATGCTTAATATTTGCCCTACTTATCTCTGGTCTTTCCTTGCCATCTCTTCTACATCAGTGATCACCACACAAATCATATCACCAGGTCTTGTATTTATTAACTGATTTCTGGATTTACATCTGCAGAGTGATGGAACCGAGCTGTTGTGTCAAGTTGGTAATACTCAAGGATCTGTGACTTGTCTCGTTGGATTTCCTTTCTTGAGAGCAGGACAAACGGTATTTATCTTATTTAAGTTACCAGTAGAGATGGTTAATGAGAAGCTTTTACATATGTAAATACATGCAAATTGTATGCAGGCTGAAACTGAGCCAATCAGGTGCAGCTGGCTCATGTTTCAGTCTGCATGTAATTATGTCAAAATATTGGCATTTCATTGATCGTTATAAGTAATAAACAATGTATTCAGGGGTGTTACTAGGGCAGTGCACACTGCCCACATTGGGTTATATCCAGCACCTGCCACTCACTTTCCCACCCAATTGAAAGCTTCCTGTGTCCAGGTGAGAAATCCTATCTGCACATCCTCGGTTTCCCTTTAGCTGTACATGCAGTTTGCTAGTAACAGGCTAGCTCAGGGTACTTCTCACCTCCAAATGATCAGTGGCAGTTCTGCCTCAGTTCACCCAGACACCTTCCAGCACGCTTTTCATTCAGACAATATCCATGACACTTTTCTTTCCCTTGAATATGGAATATGCCTGTTCCTGCATCACCTCTAATGATGAGCGGCATAGGCAGTATTAGAATTCAACTAATATTCGTAAATACGAAATTTGTGCGTATGGCCATGCATTGCGATAATATATTACGCTGCGATTATCTTCAAAATAATCACATGTGGTATTTATTACTGCATTTTATCACAATTCGTCGCCATAAGCTTTCCAGTGCATAATATCTTCGCCCCCATATTCACGTAAGTTGTGAATTCTCAAATAGCTGATATTCTGCAAAAATATTCACAATTCGAGTATTCAAGCTCAACACTAGTTGCCTCTTCTGGATCCCTGTCTACGCTACATCTGTACATCATCTGCATGCCTTTAGCACTGCATTCTGATACTGGTGGAGGGAAGATTAACGTTTATAGTGTTCCAGGGCTAAACAAAGTTTAACACTAATAGATATAATAGATATACCCTGTTTCCCCTATGATAAGCCATCCCCATGCATATTTTGGCATTTCAAAAACAGTGCCTTATCATGGGGGAAACAGGGTACTAATATGACTTTTTCCCTCTATATTCTCCACTATGGGGTTACAACATGCGTTTGCAAGAACCAGGTGACACCAAACCTAGTGACACCACTGAATGTATTACGCCTAGTTTAATATTATTGATATCATCCTTACAGTACTGATCCTACATCTGTTTCATCTTAGGTGACATTTGATATTGGATTCGATTTTAACCTTAAAAATCTCCAGGATAAAGCATTCATATTCTTCCAGGTCACAAGGTACCACGTTTTCATCTCCGCTATAATTGTCAATGTATGTGTTTAGTGAAAGTATTCCTATTATATACTGTAATCTGTTTGACTGAATATTTTTGTCTTACAGTGAAAGCAATGAAGTTAATGAAGGAGACAATTCTGTAAACAGAACAATTCCTGTTCAATATGACGCAGAGATCCACTTAACAAGGTAAATGGTTTATATTTTCTGTCCTCACTAAGCAGTGTTTTACATTCAGTGGGCATTCTAGTGTTCAGGTACTAGGGTCAAGCAATGACAGAAGGCATGTGTTGTATAACTTGTATTTTACTTTTAACAAAGGACAGAGGTCCACACACAGTAAGACAAGAGCAGGGAATGCAAACAGAAAAAATACAACAATCCATAATACAGTGACCGAGACCGTTGAATTACTCATTACTGTATTATGGATTGTTATATTTTTATTTTATAACAGATACCAAATAAAATGTGTATTTTAATGATTAAATATGTCGGAATTAGTGATGGCCGAATAGTTCACCCAGCGGACAGTTCGCAGCGAACAAAGCATGTTCGCAGTTCGCAATGCCGGTGAATATTATGGGTGTTCGACCCGCCCCCTCTACCTTAAGATGGAGACAACGTGGGACCCCTCACCCTATAGTCAGGTGTGACAGTTCATCCAATAACACATTTTACGCTCCTGGAAGACACCCCCCCCCCCCCCCCCCCCCCCCCCCCTTATAAAAGAAGCATCCCAGCATTCATTTTACATTTATCCTGTGTCTCCAGTACTAGATAGATAGGGAGAGCTGCTGCTGATTAAGGGATGGCTGAGCTACTTTGCTATTATACTCCATCCAGTGATCTGAAACTATAGCGAAGGTGTTCTGTTACATGAAGTTCATCATTACTGCACCACAAAGGTCCTTCTCTTGGGATGGGGTATGCTGTATTATGCATTGCAGAGATATCTGACTAAATGTGATGCGCTGCAGAAGGTACTGTCAGGCTGGCAGCCCACTCCAGCTAACCTTTGGCAAAATCTTTAATCCAGATGTGATTTCTGCCCATTAAACCTGACAAAAACAGCATTTAAAAAAATCTGTATTTTGGTGGAGAAGTTTAGCCATTGATCCCCTCTGGTATGACACTGTCCAGGTGGTTGCACCCTTTTGACTTTTTTTATTGGTATTTTGGCTACAAATATGACCTGAAGGTTTGAGAAGTTCCAACTGCTCCAACAAGCTCTCAACTGGTCTACAAGCTCAGAACAACTCTATGGAGTCCAAAAGCAAACTAAATTCCAACAACTAAAAAAATAATTTGAGAATATCTGATGAAAGTAAAACATTTAAATATCTTTTAAATTAGTTTGAAGAAGTCTTTACTGTGCATCACACATAAGGCCCCCATACACAGGTCGGATTCCGGCCGGATTTCGGGCCGATCGATTCCGGGCGCGTGCACGTGAATCGATCGTGCCGGAATCGTGTGCAGCCCACCTTGTCCGTCCGATCGTTCGGGGGCCCAGAATCGGATCCGTCAGAGAACCAACATGTTGGTCTTTTTGATCCGATTCTGCCCGGATCAGGGGGAGTTGCCATTTGTGAGGTGGAATCGGCGGTGGAACCGGACACGGAATCGTCCCGGAATCGTGCCGGAATCCGTTGGACAAGGTGGTATGCAGCGATGGATACTCTTAATTGGCCGATTGATCACACCTGCGATTCCCGGCAGAATCGCCGGAATCGATCGGATGAGTGATCAATTGGCCATGGAATCCTGCACGTGTATGGCTAGCTATATACAGATTTATGTACACGAATCATGAGCTGAAGAAATGGAAGGCTTTTACTTTTTAAATAATATATATTTACATTATATACAGATACTAGATTTTAGTAGAAAACACAAGGGAAATAATTAAGAAAAAAACAAATTATTAACCAACTGCATCATTGATCGACAGAGTCATTAAAGAACAATTTCAAGGAATATATGAATGTTAACTGGTTCTCCTGGAAGACTTGTCATCATGAGAATATCTTTTACATATACCATTTCCCTCAAATGCCTTGTAAACAATGACTACATTATATGTAATATCTAGTATTCTCAGGAGAGAATGAGCTCACACAACAATTCATGTTCTAAGCTAATTCCATATATATAGATAAAAAAATTTTTGAGAAGAAGCCATGTTTTCTGGTCATGTGCCAAAATATTAAAGAATACTATCAAATCAGAATACTGAGGAAGACTCAAGACACATGAATGCATTAATTCATATATTTCTCTCAATATAAAAAGTTGAACTAGATAAAACTCTCAGTTGGTCCATGGCTATTCTTAGATAACAATGTCTGGGTATGTTTTCTTCTCTGGGTATAACCCACCCTATCATGTGACCACATAAACTGATGACACTAGAGATGGTCGAATAACGATTTCGAGTTAATTGCAAAACCCCTGAGCATGGTATCATCACCAAACTTGCTGGAGATGTAGAGAAGGGTTGGGGGTATACTACAAAAAAAAGTATGTCTCTTACAGAAACAGTTTTTGCATAAATTAAGTTTGGTTTTCGAAAATTTTACTTTATTTTTTAACTTAACTACATGTGCTAGAGCAAAACTTTTTTTTTTCAAATGTTCCTGTAACCCTTCTCTACATCTTTTTTGGTGAAGATACCATTTTAGAGGCTTTGCAATCAGCTCACAAAGTTAAAAAGTCGAAAAATTCGACCATTTCTACACTAGACTGATGTGCTTGAGGGATTATGTCCAGTGAAATATGAAGCTAGCCACACATGGTTCAATTGACTGTACAATCAATGTAATTCAATAAATTTTTTTAGTCGGTCGATTGAAAATTGAAGCATGTCCACATGGTACGATCGTTGAAATTCAATTTTAATTGTCATTTTGCTCGATCGAAATTTGATCGGACCAGTTGGAAAATTTTGATTGATTGTCCCCACATTGTGTCTCATTTTTTGTACTGTTGTTTGACCTGTCCAATTGAGATTCGATTCAATCAATTAGCATACTGTAACTTCTGGGAGGAGGGAGGAGGGAAATGCAAATTGTAATGGCTTGTGTGTCTGTTCACTGACACACAAGCATGCAAATGGCGATCTCTCAAATGGCGAATACATCTCCTAATGTAATGTGTGTCCCCCTGTGTCCTTTTGCCACGATTATAATGTACTGGATTAAAACGCAAAGATATGACCTATGGGTTTTTGATCACTCTGTGACCATCATTGGTCCCTTTTTAATCACTCTGCGAACATCAATGGTCCCTTTTTGATCACTCTGTGACCATCATTGGTCCCTTTTTGATCACTCTGTGACAATCGCTTTTTGATTACTCTACGTTTTAAAACGATTAAATTCAATCGAAGTCGGGCTTTGATTGCATATTCAATGTGGTGTGTACTTCGATTCAATTACAATTGACATACGATTTAATGAATCGAATTGATGATCGATTTGATGTCAATTGAACCATGTATGGCTAGCTTTAGTCCATAATGTTATACAGATTGTATAAATGTATATTATTAACCATTCTGTTTATAGGTCCACCAACATTAACTTCTATGAGGTCTTCTCCGGAGCAAATGTACCCTCACAGATAAAGAATTTCGATGAAATTGGTCCTGAGTATAACTTCACAATTAAAGTAAGTATTTATAAAAAATATTTAAGGGGAGGGAACCTATTTCTACAATTTTTTTGGGACGTGGACCACCACGCGTAGGGAAAATCAATCATAAAGATTTGATTTACGGTAATAATATTTCACCTGCATCTCAGTCTAGGAAATAGATTTCTGCTCCTCTCCCATCACCCATGAAGTAAAGACTGCAACTGAGATGCAGAACTTTGGCAGCATCCACCCCACTATTTTCCCCTTAGGAGTGGTTTGTGGGGATCAATGGCAAGCTCCCCTGGAACCTCTAGCATGAACATACCCTTAGAATGATGCCGAGATGCTCTTCCTAGAAAGAAAAAGAAAACATTGTCCTAGTTGAGGGAGAGCTTGTAAAAGTTAAGAAATAAGATAAGTAAAGGACCTTTATGGCCAGCTTTAACCCTCAACTGCATCTCCACCATGATGCCCAGCGTTGGCACGGGTGAAAATTGGCCTGGTTAAAGCTGGCCATACACCTTTAGATTTCTCTGTCAGATTTCCTTTAGATCTCCTTTTGTTTTACCACAACCATGTAATTGTCCATAGTTGTCCATTGTAAACAAATCGATCAAAATACTTTGAAAACCCAGCAGGTACAATAGACAAAAATTTAGCAACATGTCCGATTTCTTTTTGATCTGTTTCTATCACTTTTGGTCGATCGTACCAGGTGGGCAGGAATCGTGTATGGTCACCTTAAGCCTAAGTCCTGTTGATCTGGCTCTAGGCAGAAACAAGTGTGGAACCCCTTGCAGTGTAGAGAATTTCTGTTTTCGGTTAACATTAACCTTAACGCACTGCCCGTATTGCGCCGTTGGTACGGGCAATTGAGGCAGTGTACACTGCCTGTCATTTCCGGCCATGGCGCCGCCCCCCCCGCCCCCTTCCGCGTCACCGTGACGCGATTGGGGCAGTGCTGAAACCCCGGAAATGTTGCAGCGATGAAGACAATCGCTGCAGCTTTCCAGGGAGGCATCGTGTCTCCCCGCCGCCGGCTTCCCCTGCGGTTGAGAGGACCCTGATCGGCGAACGAACAGGGTTCATCTCAACCACTAGGGAGGTTAATCAACCAGTATTTGCCATATATTTTCTATTCATTTGCGGATGGTCGGCCAGTGTGGCTGGTTACTTTTTTTATATAACAAGTTTATTCTGTGCTCTGTTGTTTAGATCAGTACTGGGACTATGCCAGTAAGAACGGCATACCTGACCATTAATACCCCGGAATTCAGCAAAGGCAACAACCCTCTGATGTACATCACCTCAGTGCAAACAGATCAGGTAACACACTATTATTGTTTGTATTGAATTTATAAAAGTCGGTTTTCAAGGTTCCCATTCATTCAGGTCATTGTATATTTGTAGTGTTTCATTCAAATCAACTGGACTTGCTGAGTTTGTTTCTTGAAAATGTTGAAACAAGCACACAAAGTCCAGTTGATTTGAATTAACCACAGCAGACATTCCATTGTATTATATATGTTCAATTCCAAGCTGCACTTATTCACTTTCTCTTCATCTACCCCACTGGCCAGCTGGGCTTCCAAGGGACTAGAGGGGGATCGCTCCATAAGCTACAATTCACAAATGAGCCCCTCCCCTATGTGACAGTGTTGGGTACCTAACAAACCTATTCAAAAGCACCAAACACATAACATCATCACATGTGTGGCTTCAAGACTTCTACTCTCTGGAACCCTCTCCCTTAGACATGCTCCTACCTCTGGCACTTTTCAAAAAAGTGCTGAAAAGAAATCCCCCTCTTCAGTCTGGTCTACCAATCTTCTCATTACTAATGCCCCCCATACATACACAGATTTTAGCATCCGACAGACTAAAAACGATCAATTTATTTCAATAGTACAATCGGAGAATGATTGATGGAAAATAGAATATACTCCACATGGAATAACCAAATTTTTTTTATTTTTGATCGTCCATGAAATTGATCGTTTTATCGGGCGATTATTTTTTCAATCGGAAGTGCTGTGTACAGAGGGCATGGTGGTCATTTGATGACAATGAAGTATTAGTATGCAAATGATCAAGAATGATCAAAATCCGTCGGTTAGAAAATAATTTGTACTCAACCGATAAAAATTTTCCGACATGTCTGATCATGTTTTAAACGATTTTTTTTCACAATTATCAAGTTTAGTTGATCGGACCATGTGGGCACCTTTTTCAGTCGACCAATCTAAAAATTGATCGTTTTAATATCTGTGCATGTATGGGGGCCATAACATCAACACCATGCCAGTCCCATACTCTGTTCCCCCTCCTGTGTCATAACCTGTACCTGTACCTGTTATCTTGTGTTATATCTAAACTCTAATGTATTGTACAGCGTTGCGTAATATGTTGGCGCTATATAAATAAATGATAATAATAATGGGAAGAAGGATAGTGAATGGGATTCCTCAATAACTCATCAATATTTCTCTTTGTCCTCAAAACCAGAACAGAGGAGCATAAGAGTAAAAGAAAGCTGTACTGTTGGGAGGGAAAGTTACTAGGGCAAAGACTAGTATAAAAACGTAATTTCCCTTTAAAAACGCTTAAAATTATCATTTTTCTGTGCTCTCAAATGCTGAAAACAGTAAACTTTTCAGGGACGAGTGTTTCCAAGACTCAGGGAGCTGGCAGTCCCCATAGTGGTATGCAGACCATTCCGGGGAAGTAAACTAAAGGTAGCCATAGACACCTCGATCTATGGCAGAGCTTTAGCAGACTTATTACAGCGTGGTGACGTCACCACGCTGTGAGCAGTCAGCTAAATGTTGGACAGGAATCCTGTTTGTTCCACTAACACACAGGACTCCTGTCAGACTCTAGCCAATTAACTCGGAGGGGGAGGAGACTCCCCCTCAGAGTTAACAGCCTGCAGCTGTTCTGCCTGTCAGTCGGGCAGAAAAAGAACCGGCAGGTCGGATCCGTGTGCGATCCGACCTGCCGGCTTTTTTTCAACGAAACTCAAGGTGGGCTCCGTCATAGTTGCGGCAGACCAACCTTTATGTGCTCGGCAGGAGCGAGCACGCAGGTTGGTCTGCTACAACTATGGCCGGGAGTCTGCCCGTCTAGGGGGGGCTTTAGAAGTCGAAATGATATCCTTTTAGGATTACAATACTTTTCGATCATTGCTACTGATGGTGATCTACTGAAATATCTCCACAGTTCTTTACCTGAGTTCATAATTGAGTTGTAATACCTGTACGGCCTTTATCAATGTAAAGATTGGATATTAATGAACTTTATACTTTGATCTGCACTTCTCTATTGAATAGAACACATGCAAGGATTTATTTGTGAGTTAATTGCAAAGCCCTTGAACATGGTATCATTATTAACAATGCTGGGGTAGCACGTGTAGTTTTTGCATAAAATACGCAGAAATTTGTACTTGAATAGTAATTTATGTGAATGTGCTAGAGCAGTAATTTTTTTGTAATGCTCCCACAATACTTCCCCACAATTTTAGTGATAATAGCACTGTCAGGGACTTTTCAATAAAATCATAAATTGAGCTGGTCCAAAATTTAACAATCTCTAATCAGAAACCAGCCTTACCACTTTTAGGGTATTTTTATTTTTACATTAGCCATGCTTTGGCAGTTTTTAATAGTAATAGACGTTACTGAGTCCTGTACCAGTAAACAAAAGTACTGTATTTTTTGTACCATAAGAGGGACTTTTTCACTTCCAAAATCAGGGGGAAATACTGCCTGCATCTTATGGTCCTAATGGCTTCCTGCCAGCTCTGCCGAGCTGTCAAATGAGATGCGGCCACAGCCACATCCCTCATCTGTATTGTACTGCTTTTACCAGCAGAGCGCTACTGATAGAACAGTAAAGCAGAGAGACATACATGGAAACGGCCAGCCAGCAGCTTCCATGTCTGCCTGTCCGCTACGATCTTCGTGCAGCTCACAGCTGACAAGAAGATTCCACCACGCCCCCCTCCGATTCTACCTGAAGTGTGCTCTCTAGTGACACCATTGTTGTGGCTGAAATTGGGTACTGCAGGACATTTTTTTCCAACTGAGAACATTTCAATTTTTTTTTTGTTTTTTCCTGCACTAAAAACAGGGTGCGTCTTATGGTATGGTGTGTCCTATAGTCTGAAAAATACAGTATTTATTTCTATATTGTGCCGGGGCCCCAAGAATGGATGCAGCAGGGTGTTTGCTGTAACATAATACAATGTGCATTACCACAAAACCCAAACGCGGGGCAAATGGAAACCTGTGTGCCCTGTGTTACTGCAATGCAAATGCGTCTAATGTGAAATGGCTCTAATGCATAGTGACAAGTATATAAGGTTTCTGTAGACCAGAATATGTGCTAATCCTTGACCAATTTTATTTTCAGTTTATTCTTATTCTTCTTCTTATTATTATCATTTATTTATATAGCGCCAACATATTACGCAGCGCTGTACAATACATTAGAGATACAACACAGTATAACACACAGGTACAGGTAATGACACAGGAGGAGCAGAGGACCCTGCCCGGACGGGCTTACAATCTAATAGGTTGGGGAACAGAGTATACAATAGGTGGGGGATGGGACTGGTAGGGTGGTGATGTTAGGAAAGAGAAGATGGATAGATAGACTGAAGAGGTGGGCTTTTAGGGCTTTTTTAAAAGTGCCAAAAGTAGGAGCAAGTCTA
>CM070032.1:21100595-21113800 GCA_036250615.1 Ptychadena robeensis
GAGGATGATGTGGTCAAAATACTCATTTGCCTAATAATTCTGCACTCCCTGTATACTAAGTCAGGATCCCACTTATCTGGGAGGGTGTTCGCTGGTCTACCTGTGAGGGTGCCAACAGCCTTTGGGGGTAGTCTGATCTTTCTTCTGTATTCCGTATCTGCAGAATTCCCAAGCTGGACTTGGCTCGTGACATGTAAACGAACGTAAGCGGCAGCGCCATCTTGTGGACATTTGTTTTTTTTACTGGAGAATTTTTTTTAAACTCCACTTTGCAAGTAGCTGCTGCATTTCCCACCCATGGCTTATACCCCAGGTGCCCAACTTGCAGCCGGGGGCCGCATGCAGCCATTTGGGGGGTCTTTGGCAGCCCCCCTCAGTCCTCCACTTGCGGCCCCCAAAATGTAATATTATTGCATAGGGAATAGGAACTCACTTGTCCAACAATTTTCTGCTGGAAGAGGAGAAGAGGCGATAAACTTACGTGATGGGCATACTTAAAATCCAGTCAGCAACCCAAATGGTGCCTGAGCAAGTCCCTTGCCTCTCCACCTCTTCTCCTCTGCCAGGCGGGGGATCAGCAGACTGGTGCCCATGCTCCCACTATTCCACCAATAAACGGTGGGTGATTGTATAATATGTTTTATGGCGAGAATAGGGGCACATAACTTTTGAATCAAAGTTTATGTGCCCCATAGATATAATCAAAGGCTACTACAGTGCTCCCTAATACTTAAAACAAGTTTTGCTATTTAAAATGTTTTCTAGCTATACTTGCTGTAATTTTTATGTCATTCATAAAAAATGCTTATAGAAGTCAGTATAGATTGAAAATGTTATGTGCGGCCCTTTAGTGATGCTGAGGGCTGCACTTGTGGCCCTCCATATCAACTCAGTTGGCCACCGCTGGCTTACTCAAGTCAATAAGTTTTCCCAGTTTTTCCCAATAGATCAAATTAGGTTCCACGGATTATATTCAGGTTGGCTTCTACTCGAGTATATACGGTATAAAGATTTTTGTAAATTGAATTCATGTAAAATGTTCCTGGGTCTATATAGCCCATGTTCAATGTTGAACTTGCCATTTCTTTCAATTTAAGTAAAGGGCAACTATAGAGGTTGAATCTAAATGACAGTAACAGATAAAAACTTATGGCTGTCAACTCCACATAGAAAATAAAATGTTGTGCTATATGCAAAAAGCAAAACAATAAATAAAAGAGGCCAATAATGTTGACTTTTACTAATTTGTACATGGGTCAGGATGGATACCTCACCTCCATTATTTCCTGTACAGCAGTGGTTCCCAGGTGTTCCAGGGGGGCCCGGGCCCTCATACTTAACCAGTGTTTGAATAGGGAGGGGGGTCGATAATGTTCATAAATAGAAAAAGGGGGAACCACTGCTGTACAGTATGAGGGCCACCTTCTCTAACTAACTTGTCCATGCATTGCGTTCCCTGTTCACAGCGTTGTAATGATAAGCCATTTGGGTGAAGCCTTCGCTGCTGTCAGTTTCTCCGTATTAGTGTTAGGCATCATGTGTCACTCCAGATGTGGATGCAGCAGTGGGAGACTCTTCCTAACAGTTGATTTGGCTCAGCCGTTGATGTTTTCCCAATGGCGTAAAGCAAGGGTTTAGTTTTCCAATGTGGTAAGCAATTTGTTATCAGTTATATTCTAAGTTATAACGTTATTCCCCAGTTGGAATACTTCACCATTGCTCTCTGATGCTAGAGGAAGCATTTTGTGTGCACAACAGAGAAGAATAATGAACTGAGCGGAGAAATATCCATCCATTGGGCTTGTCCCTGTTTCCCTGGACAGCAGTATTATGGCTGACCCTCATAAGGACAACAGGAATCCGCTTCTCCAAGATTGGGTGTATATTTATAAAGTTGCCTTCAGGGGATCCTATCATTCCCTTACTGAGTGACCTCCATACTTGGAATCAAGCAGATGCAAAATAGGACAAACATTTGCATAACACTGTAAAAGAATAGGGAAAACATTTAATAAAATACGTGCAAGGAATAGAAAGGTCAGTAAGGAAAGTCAAGACTCATATTGCATACAAAAGACATACACTTTTTTTGTACATTATATTGGCATATTTCTATTTTATGTTTAATGTTACTAACATTTATAGAAAATTTTAAGTTACACAATTATCTTTTGCAAAGTAACAGAGATACAGTAAAGGCCCCCATACACATCTAGAGTTTCCGTTTAATCAATTAAAAAAGATACATTTTGGGGGTCAGGGAAATTAGTGATTGATTGTAATGCATGCCAACTGTAGTAACAGATATTTGATCGATTTTTTTGGGGATCGAGTAGCATAATTGAATTAAGGTTCAATTTTAATACAACCTATTAAAATGTTCCAGCATGTCCGATCATTTTTTAATAAAATTTTTCCCAATTTTAATTGTTTTAGGTCGATCTAACCATATGGGCTGCCATAGATTTTCAATCACTCAACAAAAAAAAATGATTACATTTAGTTGGTTGAACGAAAAATCTAGACGTTTATGGGGGCCTTTAGTTCCACTTGCTTTACTGACCAATCACAGGGGGAAGTGACCCATAGGGATGGTCAAACAGTTGCCAAGCGGTCAGGTGAACACTTACGATGTTCAATATGCCTCCCATAATTAACATGGAGAAAAAGTTCCATGATTCCAATTTAAGTAAGATGGTGCAGTACAGCCAATGATGCTCTGGAAAAGGGGGGCCATGAGCGACATGGGGTCCCCACTCCAGAGCATGCCAGACTCCTTTTGGCAAGCCTGGAAGGGCACCCTCCCACCAGGCCCCATGCCATACCTCAATGGGAGGGAGACCCCTTGTTAAGGTAAGGGGGTCTCTTCCCCACAGATATGGACAGGGACACAGATTTTCATCAGAGCTTCAGGCAAGAGACCCCCCTTTATGGGACCCTTGACCTTTCATGACCTTGTCTGGGCAGTTTTGTTGGGAAGAACCCCTCCTTACCACAACGAGAGATCCTATTTCTGTAATCATACTTAATCTGTTGCCTTAAAGTCCCTCTACTACATCCGTTGAGGATGTAGTAGAGGGGCTTAGGTGCACAAAAACTATTTTGCTTGTATAAATAATGGGACAGGATGTTGGCAACCTGTGTCACATAACACACTAATTTTGTTTATCTATCCTGAATGCTTTGTATGTTATTTTATTATAATCAATAGCATTCTACTGTTTTAAAATAAGTGTATAAGTTTTTAAATATACACTTATAGAATCTAGATTTCTTGTAATTCATTATTAACTGAACTGACAACTCTAGATAGCATTGGTTGGATTTGTGCCGCAATAGTCCCTCTCAGGACATGAGTGACCAGTAGATCCAAAAATATAATACACATGTTGGAGTGATAACAACCATGTTTTTTTTATATTTCAAAACTAGATGTACAGAAATACAATATTATCAGTTAAAATGTGTTATTTGCCTGGATTTTGGATATTCAGGAAGATAACAATCTTTCAAATGTCTTATTTCACAAAGTTCCAGTCTCCTCCATGTCTTCCCCAGGTCAATGTTGCTGAGTGAACACTAGGTCCTCTATGTCCGATCTGAGCCTCACAAGTGCTCCTGACCTTGAAAATGACTGTGGGCCTCAAAAACAAGCCATGCACTACGAGAGAAGACAGCCCAGTATCCGTCTTTAATAGAAAGCTCATCCCGACCTGATTTAAGTCATTTTCAGTTGTGAAGAACATTAGAATATTGAGTGCGCCAGTATAGATGGGAGATCAAGGGATGCCAGTGGGAAAAAGGGAGCAATGAGAAGGAACAGCCACAATAAGGGGGCACAGGGGATAACAGAGAAGGAGAGAAGGTCTTTTAAAGGACGCATTTTCATAACAAGGAGGACGAGGATGGAATGGAAAGAGTCAATGGACAACAAATAGGCGCAGCGGGGAACATAGGAAACAAGAGGATAAAGAGAATGACATAAAGGAATGAAGGGCAGATCCAGGGATGAAGCTAGGACACACAAATGATTGTCAATAGGAAAGGGTACATTTGGGCTAAAAGGGCCATTCTTCACTGTGACAACATGTTCAAATGTGGTGATGACAGTTGTTTGTAAAGAGACAGACATGATGTTTGGCATAATATAATGCCATGTGACAATGACTTCAGGAAGTGCCCATCCTCTCCATCCATTCTGCTTGTAGTTTTGACCTTTTTCAAAGTCCATGGCGGGGTCAAAGTTAAGGCAACCATTGAGGTTCTACATTCAAAGTGAAGCCTACTCAGACTATGGCTCAGTGTTATTAGGAAGGCTAAAAACATGTATACATTAAATCATCACACAATGGACAGATTGGAGTGGATATACGAGGGGAATAACGGGGGAAAAAATATTGTCTGTTAGAATCATGGGAAGAATGTCAAAGAAAAAGGCGATGTCGATGCTTAGGAGACATTTACAAAGATGACTGTAGCTAGTATACCAGTTCAGGTTACTCCAAGTGTGGCTTAAAAATAATCAAAAATATAATTTGTGAAGAATTAAATTAGAATTAGTTGTATTTTCCTGTAACTGCAAGACACTTACATAAAAAAAAAAAATGTAATGGTTGTGGGTCTGAAAGACATTTCTACATTGACTTGATAATTTGCTGTTGTCCTCCTTGAAAAGGAAATCCATTAAATGAAGGCCACATGCTTAATTTCTCAATATTATTTTTAAAATACACTGCTTTCCCAAAGAAAAAGATGCAACCACAAAAAATGTCACACACTCTAAGATTTTGTTGGACTGCCTTTAGCTTTGATTACAGGACGCATTCGCTGTGGCATTGTTTCGATAAGCTTCTGCAATGTCACAAGATGTATTTCCACAAATTTTTCAACAAGATCTTGTATTGATGATGGCAGAGTCTGACTGCTGCACAAACGCTTCTCCAGCACATCCCACAGATTCTCAACGGCGTTAAGGTCTGGACTTTGTGGTGGCCAATCCATGTGTGACAATGATGTCTCATGCTCCTTGAACCCCTTTTTACAATTTGGGTCCGATGAATCCTGGCATTGTCATCTGGAAAGAAATTGCCATTAGGGAAGAAACAATCCATTGTCATTCAGTATATTCAGGTAGTCAGCTGACCTCATTCTTGGAGCACATACAGTTGTTGAACCTAGACCTGACCAACTGCAGCAACCACAAGATTTATCCAATAGGAGGCCCGTACCTATTTGCTTAGCTAAATCCAGGTGGCAACTTTTTTGGGGGCCAGGCAGTGTATAAAGAAATGGAAACACCCTTTTGTTAGAGCTATATCTAAAAAGAATAGAATGATGGATCTCAATTCATTTTTAAAACTTTTTATTCTGTGTTAACTTGGAATAAAGTGCAGACAGGCATCTTAAAATGAAGACTACAAGTGTTGGATATGTGCCATTCTAAATCAATGTAGAAACACGTTCTTGACTTTTATGGCAGTGGAATCCAGTTCAGAGTCAGCCAGATATTACTGTTTAGTCCCGCTAGCTTTATTCGGACTTGTCTATTATATTCCTAACACATTTTTATGGCTTTGTGTAAATATGAGATTGCCAACCAAAAAAAAGACACTCAATGCCCCTACCACTTTGACATGTGTTTACAATTTACTTGAAAAAACGAACAATAGATGAGCACCACTTTTGGAAATCAATTCCTGCCTGATACTTTAGTTGGAGACCCTCTGCCATCAAACAGGGATTTACCAATATGTTGCATCGCTGTTCGATCAACATTTTCTTGGATCTGGATCAGTAGCTCCAGGTGGACAGTGTTTGATTCCTGAACGATCGCCATGATCCTGCACCTGCAACCAGTGTTCCATCAAGATGTCCTACCCTTCAAGATGAGCTACCCTGGGCAGAGGCAGGCAGGCAGAGGGATACATTTTCAGTTTTAGGGTGTTTGGGTTAGGGGCTTCAGGTGAGGGATAAGTGTTAGGCGGAGGGGTTCAAGGGTTAAGGTGAGAGATTTTGGGGGTTAGGCTGAGGGATCCTGTGGGTTAGGAGTATTGGGGTTCTGGAGGTTAGGTGTTCGGGGTTAAGGTGAGGGACTTTGGGAGTTTTGGGGTTCAGGTTCTGGGGATTAGTGTGAGGGCTATGGGGCTTTAAGTTACGATCCTGCACTATATGCAGGGTAGCACATCTTGACAGGGTAGGACAGGTCATCATAACACTCCTGTGTTTATGCAGGATTACTTCCTTAAGACCAGACATGGATCATTTATACCATACAAGCTTACAACGTTTGTAGCCTGAAGTTATTTTTCGATAGAGGCAACTAAGTGCATTCAACCTGATGGCGGAGACCCACAGTGCCTGAAGTTACACTTCTGTAGATGTCAGCCAGCATATTAAAACATCATTGGGCTTTGTGTCGGGGCTCACTGTCCAAAAACGTTGTCTTATTATTGACAGGACGTCCAGTTCTTATATACAGAAGGAGAATTAATCTCCAACTTGCCAACAGAACTTTACGTGAGAATAGAGTATGAGGACCTTGAAACTCATTTATTATCTCCATGCCTTAAACTGTTTACCTCCCTAGTCTTTCCACGTAAACACTTCCCAGGGAAATCAAAGTTTTTGTACACATGTGACATTCTTATTTTTTCCTGCCAGACCCAAATTTAAACATCTTTTGAGTTTTAAACTATTAGAGTTTCCTGTTTGTGAGATAAAAAAGGTAGCACCTCTCCCGAAAGCTCTTCTATACATCATAAATGATATATATATATATATGCCGGGTTTACTCCAGATGTTTATGCTGTTGTTGTAGCAAATGAAATGGTAAATATGTATGACATAACAATGTAACAAATAACCTTAAATGGTTTATATGTTTGTTTCTTTTTATGGTTTTCATTTATTTGGCTGTTAGGGTTCACCGAAGGCCTTACTTGATTAAATCGTTACTCGGCACGAAGTTCCAGGCCAAGCTGAAACAGGTATTTCCAATTTCTCGTCTGAGCTGCTAAATAGAATATAGCACCTTGCCCCACTAGAGACCTTAAAGAGCGTCGAGATGAATGTGCTGATAGATTTATGGCAAATATTCAAAGAATTCTTTGGGTGAAGTATCGCTATTAGAAGAGTTGTATCACTCCTGAAGGGATTAATGTGGGAAGGGAAAAGAGAGGGAATGCGCAGATTCCCACATTCCTTCAACCAAGGATTTAGAAAGTTACATTTTCTCAGGAATACAGTCCAAATGTGGAACGATGTTGTTACCTTTTTCTTTTATTTGGTTTGATGGTCATTTATAGGGCAATGAATTAGTGGAATGAACAATTTAATGTCATTAAAGTTTACACAAAGCAAATACAATTACTCAAAAAATAAAGTTTATTTCCATGTTTTCCCTGTATGTTATGTTTATCACATTTAGTGTTATGGTTTTTCTCTTTCTAGTCTGGGAAATATCAACAATTTACAATATTCCACATAATTTTATTTTACCAACAGATGGAGCTCTTGTCTTCATTGCCTATGCCAGCAGGGCTCTGGGTTTTGTTGGCATAAGCAATGATACCGTTCAGATGGGAGATCTATCTTGACAGCTCCTCCAGCTCCCCGGCTAATCTCCTTGCCGGGAGAGCTGGCGGGAAGCCAAGGCACAGCCACACAGGATCACATGGTAGGTCACTTTGCACTATTGGCATCAGATCAGGCAATTACTGCCCCAAAATAAAAAAAAACCTCTGACAGCAGGAGGGGCGATATTTCCAAAATCGCCCCTCCCACTTTGTAACAAAACTCCAAGGCACTCGTAATAAAGCTGAAAGGGCACCTGTCCCGTGGGAATGTGACGTCAGTGGGACTTTCTGACATCTAGATGTCAGCAGCTGCTCTCACTTCTCGCTCCCAACTGAAGCTACTTCCAGACATTCAGTTTGCCAGTACTAGAGCAGGCATTCCCCTCCTCCTTGTGCTCTCTCCCCCCATAGAGCTTCAGGTATAACACTTTCTGGCAGCTTCTCTCTGTCGCTCACTGCCATCACAGCAATTTCCTCTCTCATCATCATCAGACCGGGGTGCGGCGGAATTGCTGTGGTGGCAGTGAATGACGGTGAGGACCTGCCAGAAAGTGTTATACCTGATGGGGGGAAAGCACAAAGAGGAGGGGGATGCTGGGGAGGGGGGCTCTAGTACTGGCAAACTGAATAGCCAGAAGTAGCTTCAGTTTGCCAGTACCTCAGATGGTGCCTCTGGGAATAAGGGAGTGAGGATGGTAAGTACTTTTTTTGTGTAGCAGTTTATAGAGATGTTATCTGCTGATAGGTGAGTATTATGTTTAGGTAATGTCTGTGTAATGTTTTTTTTTGAGTTTACAACCACTTTAAGAGGATATTTGTCCTCTGTGCTGGAAAAAGTTATATTGTTACAGAACTTCATACAGTGAAGTCATTCTTTATCAGAGATGGATGTTTCTTTCAGACAAAGGAAGCTTCTAAGCAACCTGCACTATCTATTGGAACAATACTCTATAAGACACATGTTATGGACCGAATGTTTGTGTTGTTGCACATGGTGAAATGAGATCAAAATGAACAGTTTGAAAAATTCTAGATTTTAAGATCAAGATTTCTGAGACAGGAACATTTAAATAAAAAAAATTAACTATGGGAAGGTTTTTAATTTACTGAATTGTTAAATAGATCGACCAAAAGTAAAATTGAGCCTTAAATTGAAAAGATGATGATCCTGTTGTTTCGGTTTTTCCATGTGATTTTAGGAGCACGCCTTCCACATATGATTCCTTTCCACGTCTTAGCAGATCTCTAAAGGCCCATTCACACTATATGCGATTTTTAAAGGCATGCATTTTTTATAGGCATGCATTTCTGCAGATATACAAAAACGCATGAGTTTTTCATATTAAATCTGCGTTTGCGTTTTTCATTAGCATTTTTGAACAAATGAATGAAAAATGCAGGAAAAGTGAATAAAAAAATGCATAGAGCAGTGAGTTTTTAAAAAACGCATGCGGAAACGCTGTGAAATGGCCCTAACTCCTTTGTTTGAACTACTTCAAGTCACAAAAACAGTTGGCCTTGCTGAGCTTCATACCTGCTTCATTCCCCAGCTGTATACCCACTTTCTGTTGTAATCACAGCAGCCTGGGTTACTTCAATCATAACAAACACAGCAGCAACTACCAAGTGGGAGCAAAATGTCAAGTGAAGTCACTGGGCTGCCTAAGAAAAGAAATAAAGTGAATGTATACTAAAAAAAAAATATTTCCTATTTATATCAACTTCTACTTACCTTTGAGCCATCACAGTGGTGGAGAGTTGTTCACAATAATAAATAAAATATACCTACTTGTTGTCCTCTGGAGCCATATGTGAGGAGAGATGGTCGAATTTTTCGACTTGCAAACTTTGTAAGCTTATTGCAAAGCCCCTGAAAATAGCATGATCACCACACTTGCTGGAGATGTAGAGAAGGGTTGGAGGAACATTTGGAAAAAAAAAAGTTTTGCTCTAGCACATGTAGTTTTTGCATAAATTAAGTTCAAAGTTAAAGTCGAAATTCCGATTTTCGAATTTTTTACTTGACTTTGAACTTAATTTGTGAAAAAACTGTTTGTGTTAGAGACTTACTTTCTTTTTTGTAGTATACCACCAACCCTTCTCTACATCTCCAGCGTGATGATACCATGCTCAGGGGCTTTGCAATTAAGTCGAAACCGTAGAGACCATCTCTATATGTGAGATTCCATCAGATCAGATTTAGATCAGAGCTGGGCAAACTTTTTGACTCGTGGGCCACATTGGCTTCTTAAATTTGATAGAAGGGACCAGACCACCATATGTGTGACAATTCCATGCATCACTTATGATGGCGGTGATATGTACTAGGCAATGTGTGACAGGGACATTGTTATCTTTTTAAATTTCCTGCACTAAAAAAAATGCTCATTCATTGCAATGAGCAGAGATAATTCTTAGAGACTTCCTGTTGTCACCATTAGGATGCGCCTACAGCGTCATGATCCCGCCACTGCATTGTTCCCCAGGCAACATTTGGACACCTCTAGTCATTATGTGCTCTCATTACAGAGAGCAAGAGGAGGGGAGCATATTTTCAACCAGGTGACAAAGGGCCAGAAAAGAAAGCAGGAGGGCCAGATCCAGCCCCCAGGCCTTGGTTTGCACACCCCTGTTTTAGATGTTAGTATTTCGGGGGGGGGGGGGGGGTTATTGAATACAGTTTCATCAATGGCCACTAGAGCCAGAAAATGGTTCTCAATGGAGAAACCACATATCTGTAGTTTTGTATACATACCATAATTACATAACTACCCGACTATCACTGGGCTTCCAGCTACTGGGTCATCAGATGGGAGGAGCAATGAGGGATAATGAAATTTACTTAAATTACATTTAAGTTAAAACATTTTTTTGACAGATCGCCCCTTTAATGTGGAAACAAAGTACAATGAAGTACAAGTATAAAAGGTAGTAGATTCTCTTTGAATGAAGGTACATGTTTATGTGTTTTAAATAAATATGTAAAGGGTGTACTTTGTGAAAATAAGTTGGAGGATTATATTGGAGAAAACTGGAGAAGGGCTTTATTATATTAACCCTCTAGGCAAAATTATATTAACCCTTCTGGGGAAATCTGTTTGGATTTCCCACCTTCTCTTAACCCCACTCTTCACATTCTTGGTGTGTAGGGATGCCTGCAATCACATACATGTCATTGCCGTGCCCCCCCATGCCTCCTTGGGAGTCATCATTGACATGGAGGAGGTGGATCCTGGAAGGATCGGCAAGGATGCCAACATAGCATGATGCCACGGACTTGTCTAGGACAGGAAAGCAATCCTGAGTGAAGATCTGGGTGAGTAATGTTCATAAACGAACTTACCCTGAGATACACTCTGGGTTAACACTTATACATTATAATCATTCAATAATAAATTGCCCTAAGCTGCCCATACACCTTTAGATCTCTCTGTCAGATATCCTTTAGATCTACCAACAACTATGTAGTGCCAGGTCCTCTGTGATTGAACACAGGTAGACTTGATGGTTTAGAAAGTCCCTCATATTACATGGTTTTGGTAAAACAAAAGGAGATCTAAAGGAAATCTGACAGAGAAATCTAAAGGTGTATGGGGACATAGTGCATAGACAGTTTTGTAGACAACCTCAGCAGTTCCTCCAGGTAAGATTTACCACTGCTATTATAACCAGTAAACATGAAGATGATAATAATAACCCTCAACATATCACTATGTTTTAAGCTGACATATTGTAATCACAGCAGATGAGAAAATGATCAGCCATCTGTTTGTAGTAGAAATTTCTCAATCATCTGCAGATTTCTGATCAGGAGTGCGCGTCTGATTTTCATTATCCCCTGTTAGACTTTAAGTAGTGCAGCCAAGGAAATGATTTCCTTTGTCATTCGTATAGCAGATATTGGGAAATCTGACCTGGTTCGGGTCATCAAGGGGTTGTTGAGTCAGAAATTCAAACAATCTTGTTTTAAAATTCTGGCCATTTTAGGTGGTTATTGGTAATCTGCTGTCCAAAAAAGGCACTCGGCATGACTATGGAGGACATGTACCAATGCAATACTTAGTGAATTACCCTGAAGAGGTGATAGGGTATCTGTAGTGTTTATTTCAAATCAACTGGACTTGCTGTGTTTGTTTCTTTTAAGATGATTCACTCGTCATCTGACAGGCTTTTGTAATTTTCTGAATTGATACGGCCAGTCGGATGACTAAACGTCTTCAAGAAATAAACACAGCAAGTGCAGTTGATTTGAATTAAACACTACAGATATACAATGACCTGGATGAATGAGAACCTTCACAGGCAGGGAATATGGTCACAGAAATCACTCCTATATTATGCTTGTAATATGGAAAAAAGACTTACATTGTGTTATAGCACAGTACAATGTTTAGCACATTGTTAGTAAAGATAGTTTTAGTACACAAATTTTCATCATACAGTAGTAGAACTTCTTTGAATAACAGATGGAAACTGGCCAGTAGTTTGAGGACCATCCCGAGACTTCACATATTACAGAAATTGGCTAGCGATTGGATATATTTAAATTAAAGAGAAAATTTACAAATGAGAAACAGTAAAAGAGGATTTACCAACAACGCGACAAAACTAGCCGGCGAGCAGTGAAAGTCTGATCCGCCTGTTCGCAAATAGAGATGGGCCGAACTGTTCGCCGGAGAACAGTTCGGCCGCGAACACGGCATGTTCGCCGATCCTCCAGCCGGCGGACAGTACGGGTGTTCGACCCGTACTGTTCGCCGGCCAGAAGAAGATCCAAATTCTTCCTCCGGCAGGATCAGAACCTGTGTGATCGTGCCGGAGGATGAATCTTTTCATTACAAGACCGGGCGTGCAGCCGGTCTTGTAGTGAAAAAAACGGTTTGCAGCAGGAAGTGACGTCAGTGACGTCACATCCTGCGCCCGTAACCAGGAACTATGCGTTCCAGGTTGCGGTCCAAGGACCGGATGTGACGTCACTGACGTCACATCCGGTTTTTCCGATTCAAATTCCCCGCCTAGAGGCGGGGAATTTGAATGTGTCCGCGAACAGGGCGGACGGCGGACTTGTTTAAAGTTCGACCCGCCCTGTTCGCGGACTCTCCGGGCCGGTGTTCGCCCATCTCTATTCGCAAACAGACCTGGCCGAAGTTCGGCCATCACTAGACAAAACCAGTGTACAATGGTAAGCAACAGCTAGGCCCAAGTGTATTGGAGACAAAGAAAGACAGTTTGGCTTACAAAGATTAAGGTATTACAAAGATTGACAGATAATCCATCTTGTCTTTAAAAAAATGTAATTTACAGTTAGGTCCAAAATTATTTAGACAAAATTTTTCTAATTTGGGTCCTATATATTTGCACAATGTTAAATGAAACAACTTAGATGCAGTTAAACTGCAGACTGAGTTGTTTTCTTTGTGGAAATGTACAGGACCAACATTAGAAAATAAGTTGTTTGCTGCCAAATATTTATGGACCTACCTGTAGGTTAAAGCCTTGACCTAAGTCATTAGATTCATTAGATAACAAACCAGAACAAAGATTTCTAAACCCAAGAATCATTGATGTGAACATTAGTGATGGCCTGAACTGTTCGCCGGAGAACTATTCGCGGCGAACATCGCATGTTCG
>CM070032.1:21130858-21159695 GCA_036250615.1 Ptychadena robeensis
CTTCTCATTACAGAGATGCACATCACCTAATATGTTTAATTGGTAGTAGGCTTTCGAGCCCTTACAGCTTTGAGTAAGACAATATGCATAAAGAGGATGATGTGGTCAAAATACTCATTTGCCTAATAATTCTGCACTCCCTGTATACACAATCGTAATCCTAGAGCTCCAAGCAGATGAGACGGAAACAACAAGGTATTAGTGGTAATAAGTTTCCAGCACAAAGGCTGCTTAATATATATTTGGATGTTTTGATCAAGTGGGGTAAGCCTCCTAAATATGAACAAGGACACGAGGTGCACAACCTAGTGCAACAAAAAAGTTAAGTACTGTAAATAAGATAAAATACTCACATTAAAGGAGGTGGAGTGCAGGCTTAGCAAAGAGTGATCTTTTTGGGCCTTGTGGTTACCAGGATTATGTCAATGGACTACACAATGGAAGTGTAAAGAGAGAAAAAAATTATGAGTAGTGGAAGTGCCATACATTGCGTAAATTAAACAAACATCATCCATCAAGGGTATTTTTGGATAAGGTCTCTAGTGGTGGATGTAGGGGAGTCCAAAAATAGAGGTATTTTTGTAGTATACCCTCAACCCTTCTACACATCTCCAGTAAGGTTGGTGATGATATCATGCTCAGGGACTTTGCAATTAACTCACAAATTCGAACTCTCTATCCATGAAAATAATCCAGTCAGACCGTAGCAAATTGGTTTTTTTTATCATTTTAACTTTTAAACAATAAAAAAGTATAATGACTATGCTCGAAATTTATAATATAGATTATTCTTATGTTATTCCAAAATGTGGTAGTATTTTGTAACCACATGAGTCCCAGCCTTTACCATCCAGCATCAAATGACATACAAAAATTCACTGAACACTGGACTTTAAGAGTTCATAGATAGAGAAAACCCTCTGAAAATCACTTTTGATTTGGCCTAACTTTAAAAAAAAGGAAATTGGCAACCTGAGCAATTTGGAATTTCCTACTGAGGTCAATGGAAATCTGAACGAGACTCCAATAAGTGTGTATTACAGAGGAGCAAATGATGTAAATTGTGCAGACGCATTTGGGAAGCCTCTGGCAGCCCTGCTGCATGTGATGATGGACCCAAAACAGCCTCAATCACGTACTTAACAATTTCTACCAGGAATAATAAGAATAAAAAGGGTGAGGCTCAGGCAACACAGATTATTTTCTCCAAATATGAAGTTCATCCATAAAATTTTGTCCAAATTTTATTGAATTAAAAAATGTAATATTAACAATATTATGAGAAATGTGAAATAGAAATGCTTTTTGGCTTCAAGAAGTAATTATAGCCAAGTCTCCATGAGATGTCCCAAGCTGTCTGCTGCTCATTACTAGAATGATGGAGCAGACGGCATCTCCTTCCAATCAGTGATAGCACCAAAACCTTGAAGTCCTTATCTTATGTTTGAGCTTTCGAAGGTGATCAGGGCCATACTGAATCCATGAATGGTTTGAGTAGGATATATCTTTTAAACCTTGGGTGAAAAGCTTGACTATTAAGCCTAAATAACTGGAGTAACACATCAGTGGGAGGAGCAGAGCAACAGGAGTGGGCGATGAGTGTTACATGATGTTGAATTTGAATTGGTTCTCCAGTAAGATTTAGAATAAGGCTATGTTTATATGGCGTTTAGGGATGCATATGCATGACTTCCCTCCCCACCTGTTCAAATGGCTTTCAACGTGATAACGAAGGGCATTACATCAACCTCTGCTGCCCTCTCTCGGCCAGGGGACCTGCTGAATGCCTTGTGAAGGGTATGTGTGCATTCCCAAACACCATATAAACATAGCCTTACAGGGTAGAGATGGTGGTGAATTTCTACATGTTTATTTGGAAGTTAATTGAAAAGCCCCCAAACAAGGTAGCATTACTAAAATAGCTGGAGATGTAGAGAATGGTTGTGGTAACATTACAACAAAAACTTTTTCATTGCGTTTTTCTATCAATTAGATAAAAAATTTGGTAATTTATGCAAAAGCTACATAAGCTGGAACAATACTTTTTGTAATGTTCCTACAACCCTTCTCTCAATTTTTAGCCATTTTGGTGATGATAATGATGATAATCTTTGGGGGTTTTTTATCAATATTATTATAATTTATTTAGATTGTGCCAACATATTACGCAGCGCTGTACAATAAATTAGAGTTAAGACAACATAAGATAACACACAGGTACAGGATATGACACAGTAGGAGTAGAGGGCCCTGCCCTGCCTGCTTATAATCTAATAGGTGCTTTGGAGTTACCTCACTAGTCCAGGGGTGGGCACACTTCTTGACTTGGGGGCCACAATAGGTTTTTGAATTGGACAAAGAATCTGTAAGGGATGCTCAGTCTAATGTCCTTCCAGCCTGGTTGGGAAATCTAAACAGGTTGCATTGATACATTGAAAAATTGTCCTGCGTTCCCCAACCTATTAGATTGTAAGCCTGTCCTATCCGGTGTCATAACCTGTTCCTGTGTGTACTATATTGTGTTGTATCTCCACTCTAATGCATTGTACAGCGCTGTGTAATATGTTATATAAATAAATGTTAATAATAATAATTTAAATAATAATAATGCTGCTTTAACAAAAAAAAGTCATACTGCCAGGGAGGTAAATAGTTTTGGATAGTAAATATAAACATGTTATGGCCTCTGTTAGACAGATAACAATCATCTTCTAGACATTATCTCTACTTATGCCTGCCATACACACGCGATGTGTGCAGGCAGACTACCCCCGATGTCGCTTCGGGAGGCTAACGTGATGACGTCATCACGTTAGCCTCCCATTGCATTCTGGGGCCCCACAATCGGCCAGGCACCCTTTGTGTGCCGGCCATAAGCAGCGATGGAGACGCCGTCTTCATTGCTGCTTATGGCAATCGGCTCCCATCGGCTCAGATTTTCCGACATGTCGGATCTCTGGCCGGCCGAGAAGTGGGGCGACAGGCATCTGTCGCCCCATGTGGGGACATGCCGATAAACGGCCGGATTTTAACCTGACCGACGGCGAGAGCGCGCACGCCCGTCGGTCAGATTAAAATCCGGCCGTTTATCGGTATGTGTATGGCCAGCATTAGAACAAGTGGATGGGAGCCAGATTATCTTAACACCAAGGTGACAACAGGTCAGATTAAATATCTACATGGGCCGGATGTGGCCCACGAGTTGTAGTTTGCCCATGTCTGTCAAAACTTCAACCATCTCTAGCTAGCAAAGGTTCCGTGCAAGCGACATTTTTCTATGAACTTAAAAAAACTGAAAGTTGCATAAAGTTGGAAATATCAACCTAATACCATTAATAATATCATATTCTGGCCAGAATTCCAGTGGTTCAGCTGTGGTGCAGTAAAAGGTTGTGGCTTACCGCTTGTCTGAAGTTAGCTTAACTGTTCTAAAGAGATTGTACGGGATAATGGCTCAGCTAGACAGTGTACATCAAATTGATTGGTTGACAATCAAGACTATGTGGATATCCTAGTATACCTTTTCATGCTGATTTTAGAGGCAATAAAATAGTACAAACGAAAAAAAAATATTAATTGTATATATATATATATATTATGTTTTATTTATTTATTCTAATATGTTAATGTAATATCCAAAGTCACATCAACTATTTTAATTTTCAAAGCTTTTAGTAATGTAATTGTAAACAAACCTGCCACTGTTGTCTCCTACAAAATGCCATGTAGCCATCACTGACATGTAGACAGGAATCAACAGCACAAAATATATATATATATTATATATAAATTTGCTGGGGATGTAGAGAAGAGTTGGGGGAATAGTACAAAAAGTATTGCATAGTTTTTGCATAAATACAATTCCAATTTAAATCAAAATCTCAAATAAGAAATCAACTTGACTTTGAACTTAATGTATGCAAAAACATTGTCTTTTGTAATGTTGCAACAACCCTTTCTACATGTTCAGGGGCTTTGCAATTAACTCACCAAGTCAGCAAATCAAAATTTCAAAATAAAAATTGACCATCAACTGCTTCTTCATGACTTACCATCTCTATATGTCCCTTGCTGTACACATACCTGAGTTATATACCAGAAATTCTACTGAAAATGTCAAATGAGGTTTTTTGCTTAGGAACTGCCCTAGATTCTGGACTCTGGAAAAAAATGGGGTTCACATACATGTTACACAGCTGATTAACCTCCTGGGCAGGTCGGGCAACCCTAGCGGATTACCTTGTACTTTTTGCGTCCCCTACACATCCGCGGTATCTTTGCTTTCATTAAATGTGATGAAGTCATTGAGAGGGACCTGGAAAGATACATTTTTCCTGGTCCGCCATCATGGAGGACTGCCATAATACTGGACAGGTGAGTTAGTTCGTTTAGTAAACAAACTCACCCTGAGTTAACTCTGAATAACGTTCAGAAGGTTAAACAGGGTTTTAAGAACATTTTGGCTATAACATTATTTAGAGTGGTTGTATTATTATATGGGCAGGCTGCCAATGGCTGTAAACCACCAACAACCTCCATCATGTTGTCCCAATGGTTATTTGCTGGTCGGAAGTGAGAACGACTCCTTTCTGACAGCCTATGTGAATTGAGCTTTACTTTACTTAAACCTCCATATTGAGAGTTGCCATATAACAATGTGTGGAAGTGGCAGTTTTATCACACAAAAACATCCACTAATGGAAAACATTTTCGAAGTCTGCTGTAAACCTACTTAAAATGTTTTTACGACTACTTTTTAAACCAGCTTTTAGGAGTATTGCAAACAATTTAAAGTTTTATGAAAACTATGGTGGAACATTTAAAGATTACATTCCTGTTCTCTTACTCCCCCCGCCCCACCCCACCTCTGCACTTGGGAGACCTATGCTGGTTGGGCAATAAATGCAGACACTGTGAGCAGTGCCCAGAGAAAAAAAAACCAGAAGGGCATAAGTGGAGGACACTGCCAGCTTGACTAAATAAGGTAAGTCCTAAATGTAAGGGTTTAGGATGTTGACTTTTGGTCATGAAAATCGACCCAAAGCCACACTGGTAGAATACTGCCAGGGAGGTTAAGAAGCTTTGCAGTTTGCTAGCTCTGGATGCATTGGCACCCCAATTATTCCAACTTTAGGGGCAAGAGCAAAAATATATGAGAGAACATAACCAATCATATATAAACACATATAAAGGACACTTTTCTGCAGAGGAGAACCAATGTCAACATTTAGCTTGTCTTTTGCAAACACCTCATAATAGTTGCTATTCCATAAACATTAAAATGCCAAGTGTTGTGAACATCTCCCCAAGTATTCCAGTTTTCAGTCTATTTTTATTCTATTCATTGTTTTTCATGATTGTAAAGATTTTTGTTTAATGAACTAATCTTTTTATCTAATTGGGCTGTTCAGTACATGTTTGACGTAATCCTATTTTCATTACCACAATCATCCATCACTCCACAGCTACTTGAGATGTATAGCTCTGTGTCAGGATCCAGGACAGAGGGAGCGACATGGAAGGCAACACACACTGACAGAGTTGTGGGGGAACAAAAACAGGTTTAATGGAGACTTACAGGCAGGAACAAAACAGGTGCAAAAGTCCAGGGTAAAGGAGTTTCCAGGGTTCAGGGTTCAGGTTCAAGATGCATGAAGCCAGGGACATGACATGTAATCCAGACATGCAAACAGCAACAATGAACAGAAAGCGTGGTCTGGATGAAGCACACCTAAATAGCCCTAAGCTAACGAGGAAGGTGTTAGCTTCACCCAGCCCACGCTCGCAGGAAGCCACCTGCTGGTGACTGTGGGACTAACCCATGGATGGGCAATCACAGTGCCACCAGCAGGCGGTGACCGGAAGAGCCAGGGTCTTAACAGTAACCCCCACCTAAGACATGCAAACAGCAACAATGAACAGCAAGCGTGGTCTGGATGAAGCACACCTAAATAGCCCTAAGCTAACAAGGAAGGGTTGAGCTTCACCCAGCCCACGCTCACAGGGAGCCACCTGCTGGTGACTGTGGGACTAACCCATGGATGCGCAATCACAGTGCCACCAGCAGGTGGTGACCAAAACAGCCAGGGTCCTAACACTCTGCTTATAGAGCACACTTAATTCCTTCTTAATTGTATGATGCAGTCATGGTTGCTGTCACTTGCTCTGCGGACCGAACTTTTGCATCGATTCATCGTTTTGGCAAAACACTGTTAAAATGATTGTAGAGGAGATACATTGATTCACCAATTGTCTTATTGTGAAAAGTGGCTTCTATGCAGCAGATCTATTTGAATATTCATCAGTATTATATAATTTCTAACCACCAGAAATGATATTTGGGTTCACCACTACAATGGGTCTGCAGTGAATCCCCAGAATTTAGAAAGTTTGCACCAAAAATGAGGTATGAGTTTTAATTCAGGGCATATCCATTTGCCCTTAATCTGTAGAGATTTTTAATGTTAAGG
Organism: Ptychadena robeensis; assembly: GCA_036250615.1. Taxonomy (NCBI): domain Eukaryota; kingdom Metazoa; phylum Chordata; class Amphibia; order Anura; family Ptychadenidae; genus Ptychadena; species Ptychadena robeensis. The sequence goes on from CM070032.1 coordinate 21,137,329, forward strand.
CAAACTGTTTGTTATATATTACATTATATATTTTTATATATTTTTTTTCAGACTATAAGATGGACTGGACCATAAGACTCACCCAGTTTTTAAGGGCAGGAAAGCTCTGCTGGCATAAGCAATACAGCTCAAATGTGAGATCCGGATGGGGGGGATGGGGGGTGAAAAAGTGCATCTTATAGTCTGAAAAATACAGTATATTAGTAAGCAGATTTGATGCAGACTGAACCAGACAAGAACAGAAGCTGTTTTGGCTTTTGGTTTTAGTTTGCAATTGCAATTTTTATGAATTTGCATGCTAATGTGTATTTTATTGACCATCTCTACTGATAATTCCCAAGAGACATTAACCCCCATCCACCTATCCATTAGCTGGTCAGAGGGTTCAGAAAATGGGTACTGCTAGTGTATAGACACATGCCCAGCCACTCTGAGCTAAGGCCTCCCTCCTGGCACTGATCTTTTGGCTTGGCCCATCCCTGCCTATTCTACTTTTTTTTTCTCTCTTCAAAACTAATAGGAGCGTCTTATGGTCCGGTGTAAAAAATACAGTGCTTGGTAATCTGTTAACTTTAGTGTCAACTTTGACCCCCTGCACATTTCTAGCATCATCAATCCACTTGGGATGCCTATACCTATGTGATAATCAAGGCATGGGCAGCAACCATGTTTACAAGGATGAGGACATGAGGGCTGGCTGGACTGATGCCTTTATTTTCTGACAAGCACAGGTGACCCAAGAAGTATCTAGGAAGAAGTGATCTCCATCCGACATATTCAAATTATAAGGGAAATCTTAAAATCCTATGTGGAGAAAGAAATTTTTTTCTTCTATGTTTTGCTTGATTTTCACCATTTGTGTTAAGCTTGAATATTTGAAATTGTGAATATATTCGACGAATATTGACTATTTGCAAATTTTCGCGATTTCGAATATTCGCAATATTCGCCATTGTGATGCCTATGGGCATGGATTGCGAATATATATTTGCAATGCGAAAATAAATAGCACATGTGACCAATTATTTTGAAGGTAATTGCGCTGCAATTATCATTGCGAATCTAGTTTCGCAATCACAAATTTGAATATTGTCTATGGAATCATCACTATTCACCATGGCAGTGTCTTTGTTTGACAATAGTTTGCTTATTGGCCCTACAGATGGCCAGAACTATATTCAGAATTTCATTGCATTCCATGAATTAGGAAATTGTTAATTTCTGTAGCACACACCCTCTTTCCTGGAACCGGCAGCAAGTTTTGAAAGGCTGCTTATTAATGCAAATATATTGTTTCCTCGGTTGGATGTATCTGTCAATGATGGTTTCAGTGGACTTCACCACAGCAGGATACCTTACTGACAAGTTCAGAAGATGTCATGGAAATAGAATTCTTGTGGCCGGCTGAATCAGCCAATGAAGGATTTTTTTTTTACTATGACTTACAGAAAAACACACGTTTGTTATCACTTGGCACAAGTTCTGACTATTATCTAGGCAAGTTGTCACATAGCTCCATGAAGTATGAATGCTACAATTGTTTGTTTGGTTTTGTGCATAAAATTTAATGTGTAAAAATGGTCCTGAATAGGAAGTCAGCTGAGCTGGAATTTTCCTTTGTAATGAAGTTCAGGTTACCTATAAGTATGGAGCTGAGGTATTGCATTTAAAATTATTGCCATTTAATTATTACAAGTGTCTCAATAACATTGTCTCATAGGCTATGTTTCCATTATGTCGGGACCCCTCCACTAAGCGTATACGCTAAGCGGGAGGTCCCAACGTAGCAGATAGACTTACCTGCACGGCAGAGGATCTGTCTTCATTGCGCCGAGCAGCTCCGCCGATGCAAGGCCAAACGTAGTCAAGTACGTTCAGCCTCTGCACGGGTGGATGTGTAAACATCCAGAACAGGGAATGTCTGTGTGATACGTTGGGCGTATATGCTTAGTGGAGGGGTCCAGACGTATAATGGAAACAAGCCCTTAGTAAGCATAGTTCTTGTAAATACACAACTCATGCTATGTAAATAGCCTCAATTTACCCAGCTATTACATAGCTATTTACAAATGGGGGGAATCACATTATATATACGCAGCAACAGACTAAGCTCACAACACTAATAGCTGAGTGAGTGAATGAATTGTGTATTTACATTTACAATCTGCATTGCGGTAAAATGATTATGTGAAACCGACTAATCCTTCCTACCATATGTAAATAGCTGCTCATGGGTAAGTTGTCAGTGCCAGATTGTAACATGTCTCTCCATAAGAGAGTCAGTGTGTGCAGAGAATGGGTACTGCTAGTGCTAACACAGCTCTACCTCAACTCAAGATTTCCCTCTTGGCAGTGGCCTTTTGGCTTGACTGTAGAAAATTAAACACATTCTAGCCTCCAGAGATTAAGCGGTATTGGTCCAAGGATGTTTGGTACTTACATATTTGGACCATAAGACGCACATACATTTTCCCTTGACTGTATTTAGACATGTTGGTGAATTTCAGTTGATCGTTCAGGTATCTGGTGAGTTTTCTAGATATTCCAATTGATCACACTGTGTGTTGGCACTTTGGATTCATGTAAGAGCTTGTTTCCACTGGACACGTTTTTAATCGCTTCGCCGTGTCCGAGCGCATGCATTTTCCTTGTGCGCATGTCAGACATGTTTTCCTGATCGCCCCCGATCACGCCTATAGAAGCTGAATGGAAGCGGTCAAAAATCACGCCCCTATTCACTGTCAATGTCAATGGACGCAATTGGGCACGATTTTCCGCTAGGGAACGCGATCGGGCACGGTCTGCAGTTAAAAACACAGAAGGGTGGTGTTTAAAATCGCCCCCTAATGCCTGCCATACACATGCCGATAAGCAGACGATTTTTCATCTGACCGACGGGCGTGCGGAAAAATCAGCCGCTTATCGGCATGTGCCCACATGGGGCGACAGATCCCTGTCGCCCCACAGCTCGGCCGGCCAGAGAACAGACATGTCCGATAATCTCTGGCCGATGGAAGCCGATGGCCTTAGCTTCAATGAAGACCGGCGTCTTCATTGAAGCTAATGGCCAGCACACAACGGCCCCATAATGCACCAGGGTGCAAACGTGATGACGTCATCACGTTTGCATTCCGGTGCATATCGGAGTAGGTCTGTCTGCACCCGTCGGGGTGTGTATGGCAGCCTTTAATCGTGACCATCCACGCGCAATTGCTAAATGGAAATTACCAAATTAGTTTCAATAAGAGCGATCTAGTGTAAACACGACCTTAAACTGACATAGAATCTGAGATTAGTCAAGCAAAGTAGTAGTTCAGACCCATTATAACCAAATAATGTTTTGTCTGGAATTCCAATTCTGAAAACCTATAAAAATGTGTGACTTTATAATCCAGACAGAATAATGTGTTGTCTCTCCCTGCGCTGTGTTCAGGTGATTTGGGAATCAGTAGAATGTTAGGTTTATTTCCTCCTCAGCTATCACATGCGGAGACGGAGGTAAGACCACACACAGCTCCTAATATTTTTTTGTGTTTAATTCCCCCACATGTACGAGACTGCCAGAAACATTGGGACCTCATACGCAAAGAAAGATGTTGCTGTTTTGGAAACTGGAATTTGATTTATGACATGTGTAGTATTAAGTATGCAAATTGAGTTTAGTAAAGTTCTCACTATTTATTTCATTCTTCTAGTTCCTATGTGTATAAGTCAGGTCCAAAAAACTCCAAAGTCACTAGAGTACTGAAAACAATATATTTAAATTTTCATGTTGTTGTTACTGTAATAAATGAATTTTTGCACACACGTGTATACCTGATAAACGCTTGTGTCTGGAGCCCTTAAAGTCCCCTGGCCCCTGATTGCTTCAGGGGGAATTTTTCGGATCTGGGCTAGTGGGCCTAGACTCTCTTCCCCAGTGACAATTATGTGTAATACATTTTCATGTTTTATTGCAATTTCTAAAGGCAGAAGGTAGAGACATTTTAATAACTTGTTTGGGGGAGGCAAGAGTATTATTAACCTTGAGAATGTATATTTCACAGATCCCTGCAGGGCCAAAGGATCTGTCTGCTGCTTCTTTGTCTGTATCCAGCTCTGCTTCTTAATACTATTCCTGCCTCAGAAGGTTGTGTCCAGCAGGAGAGCTCCCTCTGCTGGATACTAGCTGTGTTCTCCTCTCTGTCAGATGCTCCTCCCTTCTGCCCTATTTAAGGAGGTCACAGGCAACAGCTAATTACCTGAGCAGGAAGGTCTTCCATGTCCTCAGGTGCTCCTTGTATATGATTGACTCTTCAACTTCCAGATTTCTGACTCTTGGCTTGTCCTTCAGTCTATCTCAACCCTTGGTACTTCGACTCATTCTCGACCATATCAGCTACCAACTTGCACAGGTGGAAGAAAACCACCTAGCCCATTCCATCTCCTCTACCTATGGTATACATTGTTCAGGCCTTTTGACTGTGTCTTCTTCCCCGCTCAGTATGTGCGTCCAATTTAGGGAAAAATATTAAGACAGTTATTTCCCATTCTAGTGAATAGGACAGTGGCCACAGTTGTGCTGCTATTTTTTGTGATGTAGAAAAGCCATGCTCGAGCATGGTTTCCCTATTAATGTGACAGTAATTGATCCTAAACCCTAGGCAAGTCATCTGCACATCATGGACAAATCCTCTGTTTGGGCGGCATAGACATGTCACACCAACACGTTCATGCTCCCCTGTGTAAACATGACTTTCCCCAACCTCCTATACTGTAAACTTGAATGGGCAAGGTCATCTCCTCCTTATGTGTCATAATATGTACCTGTATGTTAGCTTGTGTTGCATTTTAACCCTTTTTATGTAAAATATGTTTGTGCTTTATAAATAAAATTTAATAATAATAACAAGTTAGGTGGAGTAGTGTTGAGGCTAATTATAAGATTTAACAAGTTATTCTCAAACTTTGTTTTGTACATCTGTATTTGAATTTAAAGTACATGACTTCTGATAAATATATATAGGGGTATTGAAAAGAATTTTGAACCCCTGTTAGAGTGTAGCGTTGCAAACAACTGTGTACTGTGTGCTGTGTACTTTATTTACTTGGACTGTATTATACACCCAGGAAGACTTATTATGTGAGTGAACCAGTGGCTACCGGGTAGTGGGACATTACAGTTGGTTATACCAATCTACGTAATGTACCTTTGGATGTACCCAACACTTGGGCTATATTGTATTTGGACCTCGGAGATTCACCAGGGTGGGGCAACTGTATGCATGGAAGGTGCAGGTACTTGGATTGTTGGGGAATTCATCACTTTCTGGTGTCTTTTCTGATTCAGCTATTCTTCTCTAGACTATGCCTAAACACTCTTTCACCTAGAACTAATCCCTCACACTGTTTCACCTTCACACCCCATTTGCACCAAGAATCAAGTATTCTTACTGATTCACATTTCTGTGTTTACATACACACTGTCTGCACATTTATCTGCATTTCACCAACCACATGTTCACACACCCACACTATCATTCACTCACACACTCTGTACACATAACACCTTATGTCACCAATCACTAACCCACGCACCCACACTATCACCTTTACATACACAGGTTACACGCTTATACTCACTTCACCAATCACTTTTTCACGCACTGATACCACCATTAAACCCCCTTCACACACACGATTTTTCCCTACTTACACATCAACACACCCACACATCACCAGCTCTCTCACTCACAGATCCCACTCACAGTTTGCACTTACACCACTACCCTTTTCACCCCAATATTAGTTTGAAGTTCACGAAAGGGCTGCTTCACCACACCACACATTCCCTGAGTATGCAACATTCCCATTTTTCAGTAGTAACACATTCACTCTACACACACACACCAGCCACAGGTAATACACCCCTCTATATGCATGGGGGATAATAACACAAGTGGGTCGCAATTCATTAGTCACTACAACACCAGTTAGAATCTCCATTACTTCACCACACACCATCACTCACATACACTCTATTTACAACCTAAACCACGGGTTTGGCTATGTTTGACTTGCGTGCAGTATTGTTTCTTTGCATGTGCACTTAGAAATTAGAGAGTAACACATAGGACTGTTTTCTTTCCTTCCGTTTTTTTTTCTTTTTTCTCATACTAGTTGACCTCACCCTGGCCGATACGCATTTACACAGTTGAGAAGCCTGCCCTTAAGGAGCTCCCCGTTACCTAGACAGCGGGCACTGGCCGGGGGCCACCTGGGATCCATTCGGCAACGGATAAGTAGGTACTCCCGTGGGAGTGATCCTACGGTGATATCTTAAACACATATCATCATGAATTATACTATTACATATACCACTAATTGATGTGCATTTTCTGTTTGTATCCCCAGCTACCCAGGATTACTTTAAGTGCATAAATTTCTCCTGAAGAAGCGAGATCACCTCGCGTGCTGAGACTTGCACTGTTTTTATTGTTCTATTGTTTTGTTATGCTAATGTTGGAACTATCTCCAATGTGTAATATTTGGACCTAGAGTCTTTATACTTGGTCCACCAATAAATACACCACTGTTTATATATGTGACACTTGATTTTGATATATGACTTTTGCCTCTAAAGTCCCACCACTATGGGTGAATCCAGGAAATTCCTGTGATCACCAAGGTGCAACTTTTGTTCTTGTAATATACAGTGAGTGCAGAATTATTAGGCAAATGAGTATTTTGACCACATCATCCTCTTCAATGTTAATATCTTAAACTCCCAAGCTGTATAGGATCAGAAGCCATAACTACCAATTAATTAAAAGCATATTAGTGGTGTGCATATCTGTAATGAGAAGGGGATTGTTGTCTAATGACAATCAACACCCATAATTAGGTGTCATAATTATTAGGACACTTCCTTTCATTTGTCAAAATGGTGTAAAAGAAGGATTGACAGGTTAGAAAAGTAAAAAATAGTGAGATATCTGTGCAAAAAGAAGAGGGATGCAGCACTTTAAAATTAAGAATTGACTATAAGCTTCTGAAGCGTGAATCATCAGAACCAATCAAGCGTTTGCATTCAAATATTCAACCAGGGTACGATAAATGCTGTGGAAAAACAAAAGAGCAGCAAAAATAACTGCCCATTAACTGAGAAAGTCAAGCGTGCAGCTGCCAATATGCCACATTGACCAACCCTTTTGGCCATATTTCAGAGCTGCAAAACATCCAACTGAATGTGCCAAAAAGCACACAAATGGTGTGCAACACTCAGATACAGAAAGGCTGACAGACGACCATCACACATACACAAGACACACAAGCGAAAAAACGTCAGACTGGACCAGAATATCTCAAGACTGATTTTTTCATAAGGTTTTATGTGACTGCTGAACTGAGAGTGAGTCTTATGGTGTGGCCAGCTGGATGGGCACAATGGCGATTGCTAACACGGGCAGAGAGCTCCACGTCCGACTACAGACCCGCCAGCAAGGTGGAGTTGGACTACTGGTTATTGGGCTTGTATCACATCAAAGATGACGCTTGTGGAGAGCCTTTTCGGTTTGAGGATAGGAAGGATCAGCTCCCACTCGCCAGTCCTACTGTAACACAGGTTCTCGAAGACACAACCTTCTTCAAGCAGTGGTACAGGAAAAAGTCTGCAATCCATTCAAGAAAACATATACAGTTTCAGCAGGACAAATGACTCCATCACACACTGTCCAAGACTCCAACGGCGTGTGCTGGCAAGAAAGGTATAAAGAAGAAAAACCTAATGACATGGCCTCCTATTATCACCTGATCTGAACCCCAATTGAGACAACCTGTGGTCCATCATCAATGTGTGATTTACAAGTAGGAGAGAAACCGTAACCAACCAATCTCTGAACAGTTCTGGGAGGTAGAGAGATTGCTGCGGCACTCAATGATTGATGGTGAACAGAATCAAACACTTACATAATCATAGTATGGAGACTTTTGAGTGGTCCTTGCAAAGAAAGAAGGTGGCCTATATGGTCACATAGACATTTTTATTCTTGTTTTATGTAATTATTGAATGTCAGATGTATAAGTTGTGAATTTGAGATATTATATTGGTCTCACTGGTAAAAATAAATAATTGCAAAATGGTGATATAAATTTGACTTTTTGATTATTTGCCTAATAATTAATGTCACACAGTACTTAGTACGACCTGCCAACAACAAGAAAGATATCCACCCTAAAATAGCTAAAAACTAAAACAACAAACATAAAAAACATAACTAATCACAAAAAATATTCAAGTCTTTGTATTGATCTTAATGACATATTTATTTTGGGTTCAATATGAGACCTGGTTGTTTGTTCAAAATAAATAAAATTTTTCCATCAAAAATCCCACTTGCCTAATAATTCTGCACTCCCTGTATATATAGAGGTATAATAAGAAGTGTGGTAATAATTCCATTGTTCTGCTTGTTCTTTATTAGCTTGATCCGATCCTCCGAAGACCTCCACAAAGACAAAGGTGGTAGTCATTCATATAAACCTCCAACATGGCCTAGAAATGCCCTCTATATAACCATGAAGATCATGAAGATCAATGAATATTTTCATAGGTAAAAAGAGATAGTCAAATGTGGAAGATTTATCTTGATTTTTTCATTTCTATGGTTGACCTTACATGACCTGAACTGTTGCATTATACAGGTGAAGTGAAAATCCTAGCCTCCATTTTACTTTAATGATTTGAATAGCTGCTTAAGATGTTTTTGAAATATTCAATTTATTTCCAGCAGTATTCCACATTGAATCCCCAACCCCTGGTTCATTTTATGGCTTAATAATGGCAAGTGGCTTACAACCCTCTTTGGTTAAGCGTAACATCTCTCTGTTTATGTACGTCAAACAGAGGGATGTTTTTTCGCATTCCATTACATTCGATGTGTTGTGCTCCTTTGTGTTATTATAAATGTAAAGCCCTGCATTGACATTACCGCAACGGAGCCCAATGCAAGTATGGGTGTACTGCCACACCAACCAAGACAATGCATTGATGGCATTACCAGTGCATGGGGGACCACCGTTCACCTTTTAAAAAAAGAAATTACTTATCCAACATCACTTCCGGTCTTTCATCATCATCATCATCATCATCATCATCGCTTCGTTGGATTGCTAGATTCATTTTCAAAGGAGAAGATTAAAGGGCAGAAACTTCCTCTGTCTGTAACGCATGCCTTAACACATGCCTCAACCTCCTGGGTGTTTGGCCTTAGTTAACTTGGGCTGAGTTTCATGCATGAGTCATTTCATGAGTAGTGATGATCACGAATATTCGGATTCCGAATATTGATCGCAAATATCAGCAATTCGCGAAGATGGTGAATATATTGCCGAATATTCGCCATTCGGGATATTCTGTATTTTTTTTCATTACACATGCCTCTCAATGCAAGTGGACGAATGGGAAGGCTGCAACAAGAGCTTAGCAACACTCCCTGCGACCATCAACAGTTTTTAAATCCAATATTGGGGTGATGCGAATATTCGGAATATTGCGAAAATCACTAAGATGGCGTCCAAAATTCGCAATTGTCAATATTCTTTTTGTTTTTTTTCAACACACCCCTCAATGCAAGTTACACATATATTCGCGAAATTACCAATATTCGCAATAAGAAGAAACCCGAATATTGCCGAATATGAATATTTTCCTGATGCTTTCCGAATATGAATGTTGCCTATGCCGCTCATCACTATTCATGAGTTACCTAGTGAGAGACTCACCTGTCTGCCGGATTCCCCGGTGACGCAAAGGGGGCAGGGGTAGTTGGCGCCATAGAACTCCATGTTAAAGGATGCCCACCGTGTGTCCTCACACATCTATGGCGGAGGGACCTTGGCACACTCACAAATGCTGTGCAAACCGCCTTATTGTAAGCCTAGGTGGTCAGTTACACGCCTCTTGATGTGTATGAAAGACCACCTTCCATTGCTACAGGGAAATGAAGAACAGCAAAAATACAATGCAACTGTTCACTGTAAAAATATATTCAAGCAAATACATATAAAAAGAAAACAGTTTTGGGAGGGGGTGGGGGAGTTTAGCATAACTTGACCTTCCCAACACTTGTGGGACAACTTAGAGCAGGTCCTATCCATATGTTTCAGAACTGATACTGCACAGCAAGCCACATTCTTTATAGCATCGTCCATTAACCATCCTAACAATGGAAATCACAAATGGCATGGTTGTAAAATTGATCAAAAAGATATTCTTGTACACTTGCCTGGAGTTCTTAATTGTGTAGAATCATGGACGTGTTAATAACATAAAGTTTAAACTGTTGTAATAAACTTTGAACTACCGAAAGCCGTGTGGTCCGTGGCCTCTCTAATACAATAAACTTCAGCATTTACAAGAGATTATTTTCCATTATTCCATCCTGTCTATCATAGCGAATTCTGGCTGCATTCATCCCTATGCTATCCGCCTACTTAATGATAACTGTAATTGTATCATGATAAATAGGAATACAATATTCGAAGAAACATGCTTTCCATTTGTAAACTATACCGACGGCGTGTTTACAATAACTTTGGCAGAAAGGGGTAAATAAAACTCCAAATTTAAACTACTTGTCACCTGTCACCCTCATGTTGTCTTAACAATTCCCTAAAGAAACAGCTCATAAAAATTTAAAACTGAGCAAAACAATAACAAAGCCAAGTGTTCTGGCTTCATCCGAGCAAGCAGAAATAAGAGGAGCCAAACTTGTAGTGTGGTTAGTGTGTTAGAGTCTGAGAAGGAAAATATTAGAGATGAGATGATACTCATTGCTAAAAATGATCAGTAGGAGAAAACTCCAGGAGTTTAAAAGAAGGCATCAGGGGGCTGTTGGGGTTGTAACGAGTTGTACATGTTGTCTTTGGGCACTTGAAAAGTTCTGACACTACAAATATTAGGTGGGAAATGGTGGGGCTGCTTAGTCCATACCTCAAGGACTTCAATATGCCATTTAACCTCTCAATGTTGAAGCTCCTCCTCCTGTATTTACTGACCTTCAGGGTGTCCCACCCATTTACCACACTTTTAGAAAGAGTAGTGTGGGTAATTACAATGTATTTTGTTTCATTTACCCTCACTGTCACTTTTACACACAGCTGGTCAAGGTGTGTCTCTTAGAGCCTCACATTCTAAGATGCTCTGCTTCTAGCTGCACATAAAAAGCGAGGGCGCACCCATTGACAATTAAAATCGAATATGTCAACTGGTTATAGTCTTGTATAGATACTTGGTATCTTTTTTTTTTTAAATAATGAATTCATTCTTTGGATGATTTTTTATTTATTTTTTAGAATTCAAAATTGTGTTAAATGTATTAATAAAATTTTATGATTTTTCCAAAATAATTTTTATTGAAAGAAATACAAAGTTAACAAATCATACGATACAATTACATATGTAAAGCAGTAACAGTTAAGCTCCACCATTGGAGAGTAATACAGGCAAAAACAAAAAAGAAGCATGTATTTACCACAGTACGTAGCGTGACAGAATTTAAAACAGAACATATAAACTGTACTCGGGGTTAGTATTCTACCAGAACATTGACTATAGCGATATACGATATAACCAACGTTACCAATGTTAATGCAGATCTATAATGCTTAACTGTTCTACTTGAGGTGAGGCTATTGAAAGAGGCTATTGAGACAGCCACAATTCCTGATTTTAAATTCTGTTTTCTTTATACTACCTCTTTTTATCTCAATAAAAGGTCTAGGGCAGAGGGTCCCAATTTATTTCCAATTTTGTTCTAAATTATTATAGAATCTGGATGGGAGACATTTCAATTTAAGAAGGGTAATGAATCAGTATAATATGATATGATATGTGTACATAATATGTGTACCAACACAACTGCCTTATTCTACTTACTCCTTAATGGGTTGGCTTCTGGTTGGCCGGTAATGTATTTTGTACATAGACACGACATACATTGTAATCCAGATTGTAATTGTCACAGATCCCCGCAGAACCTGGGGAGCCATGGCTGTTACTTCAACAATGCCTGCTTCCTGCTCTGTCCTATATTCCTTTCCTCATAGGAATAGAGTGTGTCACAGAAGCTCTCCCTGGTTGCAAGAAGTAACTCTTCCACCTTGTCAGGGGTTCCTCCTTCCAGCCCTATTTAAGAAAGCCTCAGGCAACAGGAACTTGCCTGAGAAAGAAGGTATTTTATGTCTTTACTCCAAGGTTGCAGTTCATCTGATATTTTTATCCTGATTTCCCAGCTTCTGACCCTTGGCTTGTTTCATAGACTATAGATGCAAGAGTTACCGCATTACTCCAGAGAGGCCAACATCCCAAACACATAGAAAATAAAGCCTTAGCAGACCGCAAAGTCTACTTTGTAAATGTTCCCTACAAATAATAGGGACAGGGAGACTTTGTAGGCCGTACACAATAACAAATGAAACTATAGATTAATCAGTAAAACCAATTTTTCAAATTTTAATGTTCATATGTGTAGTCAAAAAAAAAACACTTCAGTTGCAGACAAATAGTAGATCTCATTGGTGCCATTAATCATTAGGCTGAACACAGCAAGTCAGTGTTTCCATCCTACTGTATCAGGTACTTCCCACTCAACGCTTGTACTTGTTTAGGGGATCGTTGTGTCAAATTGTAGGAACCAGAATTTAGTGGGTGTGTGGGTATCTTAGCCATTTCAGAGCACCTCAAATTCACATAGGTAGTATGGGGAGTCACTGGGAGGAAACCACAGCCAGAGTTCAAGACTTGAGCATCTCCAGCTTATTCATGGGTATCTGTTTATAGTATAATTTAGTATTAGCCTGTGTACTGAGTGAAGTAGGTGCTGCTCCCTCGAACCTCCGGAACCTGTGTGGGGTTCAAGGAAGCAGCAAGACATGTAGAAGAAAAGTTTGTGGTCTTTTGGTTTAAAGCAAAAATGTCTACAGTTAATTCAAGCTCTTAAAAAACAGCATATCAACTGACAATAAGTTTTTCTCCAGACATAGGACAAGGTGGGATTAGGAGTCAAGGATTGAATTAAATTTTTTTTAAGAAATTAGATAAGATTTATATTGTTAATAACAGTAGTATGTTTACATTCAGATGTAAGACGGGCACAAGACAGACCATATGATGACATGTCATGCTGTGTGGGTGCGAAAAGAGAAGAATTTACAATGCGCAGAGGAAATGGACAAGTTTACCCCATATTGTATGTTCACAATTATTAGACTCATTAGAAAATATAATATTCTACTATTTTTAATATCATTAAATATTCTATTTAAATGTACAAAAAAATTGTAATAAGAATAACTACACATGTTGGATGAATGATTTCGGATGGGCATGAAGGCTGCCAGTGACAAAAATTGCATTGTTTAACATTTGTGGATGAAAATTCCTCCCACTTGTTCCTCTCACATTTGCCAGCGCTCTGTGTTGTGTTACCATTAAATAACCTAAGATGTCTCTTTGCAGTATCTTTTTTATGGAAAATGATGGGGGTGGTGGAGGATCTAATAATGCCTGATGAGTTTTTTTTCTTAATATGGTAATTGTATACTTTAAAAGAGGAAGCAGGACCAAAACCAGCTGTCAATGTACAGAAATTAGGCAGATGCGATTATCATATTATTGTCCACTGAAAAAAAGGAAGCTTACAAATATGAAAAGCCAACAAATTTAAACTAAATGCTTAAATAAATGTCACTAGCCCAGGGCTGGGCAAACTTTTTGACGCGTGGGCCACATTGGCTTCTCAAATTTGATAAAGGGGCCGGACCAAGAGCCTGTAACTAAAAAACTAACAATATCCATGCTAGGGAGAATAGCAGCAGTAAAAATGATGGCCCTACCGAAACTTGTATATTTATTTGGTACAATCCCAGTGAAAATCCCAAAAAATAAGTTAAATCAAATACAACAAAAGATAATGGAGTTTATTTGGGGATATAAAACCCATAGACTATCAACAAAACTTATGTGCAGAGTAAAGGAGAAGGGAGGAATGGGAGTCCCAGAAATCACCAAATATTATGAGGTGGCCCAACTCAGGGCAATCCAAGTGTGGACGGATAACTTAATTGACGCCAGATGGACACAATTGGAAAAAACAATAATACAACAAAATAATATGAAAGCGTGGATATAGGGGAATGGTACCGAAAGATATGATTCACAGTGGATAGGACCTATCTCCCACACTAGAAATATATGGGAACAGAGTAAGAAGAAATATAATCTAATGGGGAAGATCTCCAGACTAGAACGAATAATAGACAATCAGTATATCCCTATAGGATGGACCCCAAAAAGAAAAGAGATCTGGAATAAAGGAGAAATTAAACAGATAGGAGACATGATAACATCTATTGTGGAAATAGAAAGCTTTGACTCTATGAAACAAAGGGGATTATTACCTGAAACAGACAGATATCAATATCTACAAGTGACTCACTACATTAAAAGAAAGGGAGGGACATTGGGTGTACAAGAACTCACACCATTTGAGAAGCTATGTGACTCTGAAAAGGAAGGCAGGGGAATGGTAGCTAAGATAAATAAATTACTCAATGAGGATGGAACATGGAGGCCCCCCTACATGAGCAAGTGGGAACGAGCCATAGGAGAGGTAATACTAGAGGAGGAATGGGAAAATATCTGGAGAAACGCAAATAAAACCTCGATATGTGTGCAACACAAAGAGACGGCATATAAAATTATATACCAGTGGTATTACACTCCAGATAAACTCCATAAAATATATCCCCAAATATCAGAAACATGCTGGAGGTGTAGGAAAGAAAAGGGAACAATGGAACACATATTCTGGACGTGTGAAACCATCGGTAGATTTTGGGAAATGGTAAATAAAACGATGGAAGAAATTCTAGAAATTAATATAGAGCCGAATATTAAGACCCATGTACTAGGGGCCTCCGTGGGACCCCTAAGTAAGAATTTAAAAAAGATGTCACAATACATCTTAATAGCAGCCAAGACCCTGATAGCAAGAAATTGGAAATCCAGAAACACCCCGACATATAAAGACTTAATAACAAAAGTGTCAGAGATACGTAATATGGAGTTCCTTACAGCGTGTCTCAGGGATAAAAGGGAGAAATATAGGGAAATCTGGACCCCTTGGGATATATACCTAGGAGAATAAAATGGGCAGAGGAAATGATAGGAGATAAGAAGTATCAGAGTGGATGAAATGTATGTAGTATGAAGGAAGTATGTAAGTAAATGTCTGTATATTACATGAATATGTAAATGTATAATTGTTTGTATATGTCAATCAGAGATGCAATATAATTGGTGTATATATGTATGGGCTCGTGCGTATATATGTATATAATTTGAATTGTTGAAAAAATAATAAAGATATTGAAATAAAAAAAAAAAAATAATCATCTACACAGGCCACTTAATGATCCATCAATGGATTGTTTCTTCCCTGATGGCACGGGCATATTCCAAGATGACAATGCCAGGATTCATGGGGCTCAAATTGTGAAAGAGTGGTTTAGGGAGCATGAGACATCATTTTCACACATGTATTGCCACCACAGAGTCCAGACCTTAACCCCATTGAGAGTCTGTGGGATGTGCTGGAGAAGGCTTTGCTCAGCGGTTAGATTCTACCATAATCAATACAAGATCTTGGTGAAAACGAATGCTTGCCGTAATAAAAGCTAAAGGTGGTCCAACTAAATATTGCAGTATGTATATATATATATTTACATACATATGGGGTGTCTGTGTGTGTGTTTGTGTTTTAATAAATACAATGTTAAGATCACTGTATTTATCTATCATAGGATCATTGTATGTAACTCTATCATCCGATAGATTTTTGTTAGGGGAGACACATTATTCTACATGCCATGGTACTTTGCTGTATACAGATTTATAACGGACGCCATAATTGCCAGACTGGAGACACATAACGACAGCAAAAATAAAAATAAACAAATAAATAAGACATAGCCAATGAAATTATCTAGAACACGGATGGGAAGGGCACAACAAACAAACACTTTGATTGAATCCTGTATTTTCTTGATATTTAAGTTAATAAATGAATTAAGAAAACGAGGTTAAGGAGCCATTTCAAAACCCGGGACGGATTTATTGAAGGAATACACTGTGCAGAGCTCTTTAAATGAATTTGGGTTAATGACAAGCTGCAATCTGCTTAGAGGACTGAAACTTCAAAAACAAACTCTCGAACTTGAGACCGTCTAGCTGGCTGGAAGGAGACTTTAGAGTCACTTTGGAAGGATTAAACACAGAGCAGTAACAAAGGAAGCTGTTAGGTGGCATGAACTCCTCTATTTTTATATAACTCAGACAGGCGTCATCTTTTTCATAGTTTTGGGGGTAGAAAAACACATATGTGTGTCTGTGAGTCATGTACAGTGTGTAATATCATCTGTAATCATCAATGTAAATATTTATTGTATTATGTAGTCCAGAGGCCCCTCAGAGGGCCGCATGTGGCCATCCTGTGTTTCCAAAGCATATGCTGGGTAATAAAAGATTTGATCAACTTGTCCAATACAGATCTTCTATGTCTATGGTAGTGATGGCCGAACATCAGCTTAAGCTGTTCGCCAACAGGCAAATCGAATTCTGCAATAACCTGCCGTTTGCATGTTCGCGGCGAACCTCCATTGACTTCAATGGAGGGCGAAATTCTCAAATCTTCAGGTCATATTTGTATCCAAAATACCAATACAAAAAAGTCAAAGGGAGCAACCACCTGAACAGTGTCATGCCAGAGGGGGATCAATGGCTAAACTTCCGCCTCAAATTACAGATTTGTTATGCAGTTTTTCAGGTCTTATGGCCAGAAATCTCATCTAGATTACAGATTTTGCCAAAAGTTACTGCCAGCCTGACAGTACCTTCTGCAGCGCATCACATTTAGTCAGATTCCTCTGCAATGCATAATACAGCATACCCCACCCCCAGAGAAGGACTTTTGTGGTACAGAAATGATGAACTACATGTAACAGAACACCTTAAGCCCCCCATACACGTTCCGATTATTCTCCCGACCGATTTTTCGTCCGATCCTGTCACCCGATTTTCACCTAAAATGTTATGGTCGGTCGGTCGGCTGGCACGAAAAATCGGAATTCGAATTAACACCGATCCATCAGTCCGACCCTATTTATTAACAGCAGATCGACCAAAAATTTACGGACAGGTCCGAAGCGGTCCCGATCGATTTTTCCACCGATTTTGAGAAATCGGGATCGGTCGGGTACATAATTCCGAATCCGATTAATCTCCCGATCGATTAATCTCCCGACCCGATCGGTCGGTCGGGCAAAATTCGTACGAAAAATCGGAACGTGTATGGGGGGCTTTAGCTATAGTTACACATCATTGGATGGAGTAAAATAGCAAAGCATCTCAGCCATCCCTAAATCAACCACTTGCATGTTTAAGTAAATAACAGTAGGGCAGAAGACAGGGAATTTGGTACATCATTTATTTACAGAACTGGTTGATATTGGCTGCTAAACAATCAAATGGAACAAAGCAAGCCTAGGGCCACTTTGTGTTGGCAATCTGGGCATCCTTGGGTCCAGACTACAACATCCATGCCATAATTCCACCCTACATCGCTCATTTATTTATATCTCTTAATGATCAGAGCAATATTATCGTGGACCTAGTTACTCAACACTCACTTTGAACCGACATTTATCTCTTTTCAGTAGAGGTCAGTTTGTCTTAACTAGTCCTAAATTTCTGGATTCTTAACATTTTACCCCAAATACTATTTATGGGTCTCAAGTTTTTGAGTTCATTGCAAAGTTCCTAAACATAGTACTATATCAACGTTGAGTAGGCTTGAGATATTTAGGTCGAAACCAGGGGTTCTCAACCTGTGTGTTGCTCCCATTTCACAGGGGTCACCTCGTTCCAGAGCTGCTACAAACAATGAGAAGGGAGAGCAACTTAGGAGGGATGGGGCATTACTTTTGGAGGGAGGATACAATACACTTACTGGTATTTTGCTGAAAGTGATATCACGCATGATATGGCACTTCGAGTATTTTAACCGTAGAAATGACACCCCCAACTGGCACTTTCGCATTTCGAATACAGGAAGTGAGAAAGATACTTCTGGGGTCACAGATCCAAAAAGGTTATGAACCACTGATCTTAACCCATCTCATGTAATTAATTTACTTTATGTCCATTGCTTGCAAACCCCCCTTCATTGGGATGATCTGTAAAAAAAGATTAAGTATCCTTACCTGTCATAATAAGTTTCTCTCTCAAAGACTAACGTCCACTGTACTAGAGATGATTTCGAGTTTATTGCAACGCCCCTGAGCATGGTATCATCACCAAACTTGCTGGAGATGTAGAGGAGGGTTGGGGGTACACTACAAAAAAAACGTATGTCTCTAACACAAATAGTTTTTTGCATAAATTAAGTAAAATTATTTGAATTTGAACTTAATTTATGTAAAAACTACATGTGCTAGAGCAAAACAAAATGTTTCAAAATATTCCCACTTTTGGTGATGATACCATTTTCAGAGGCATTGCAATCAGCTCACAATCAGCTAGTCGAAAAGTTGGACTCTATCCTGTACAAGCTTGCGAGTTGCGTTTTTCCCATTGAAAATTTTTTTGCTGCCAATCTCTTGTGCCGTTTTCGAGTTTAAATCACCGCCGAGTTCTTGCTCAACTCCAAGTTTCAGGATTCCCTGGGCTTCAGTATTAGCAAAAAAATTTGCTGTGGTCATGCGTGCCGCTGTTCTGAGATATTTTCCTACCACATGATTTTCTTCAACCCTTGCAGCTGCTTATAGCAGATAGCCCTACTTTTCTCGAGTAACAGGGTTAATCCCAGGCCTCTTACTAATTTGAGGATTCTGTTCTTTCAGTCTCCTATTAAAGTTGTTTTGTCTTTTGTTTGCCCTCCCTCACTTGTGTTCTTCATACGTGTCAAGTTTCGGCATCGCAGACCCGGGGGGCGTACAGGAAGTGACGGCAGTGACGTCACTTCCGGTACATGGATCGTACCGGTACATGGATCGTACTGGAAGTGACGTCACTGACATCACTTCCGTCGTCCGCCGGCCTTTTGGCTGATCTAGCAGGGAGAGGGCGTTACTCTCCCTGCTAATGTCCCACCCGCTTGTTCTGATAATGTGCGAGGTGGGACATTAGCAGGGAGAATTATGCCCCCTCCCTGCTAGATCAGCTAGATTTCAAGAACCCAGGAAAAATCCGGGATTTCTTGAAATCGGGATTTGGCCGGGAAAGCCACACAAAAACATGACTTTCCCAGCCAAAACGGGAGGCTAGACAGGTACGGTGTTCTTTGTTATTTATCCCAATGTGGTGGTGTCACAGAGAGCCAGGAAAACAGTTACTGCAACTTCAGAGTCCACCCAGAAATATTTTAGGTGAACCTATCGAACATGAACTGGTATTTGGCTGGGATTAGCAGGTTAAGGAGGAAGATGCAATGATATAATGCTTCTCCTGTGAAAGAAAGTTTCACTTCCCGGCTGAATAGAAGGATACATAATAATATGTAATGACTTTTTAAAACAAATATAAATATTATGGATAAAGCTAATCTGTGCAAAACTATTCTATTCTATTATTAATGTCATATTCTATTAATATTCTGAAATTGTTTTATTTACAACCCAGATTCACAAAAAATGACGTAACAAAATTAGATTTTAAACTTCTAAAAAGCGACAGACGGTTGATGTGACAGACCACTGACTAGTATAGGAGGCTCCAAAATTAGATTGCCCGCCAATGTTCCAGTCTGTTGAAAAGAAAGGAATTAAGAAAAAAGTGTTATTTTGTTAAACTAAGGAAGAAGAGGAGGGGAGGCCTTCATGTCTGAGATGTGAAGTGTGGCCACCCATAGCGTGACTAATGACGGACAATAGCATTAAAGAAATCCGTGCATATGTAAATAAGTCTGTTTAGACCTATTTGTAAGCAGTTTGATTTTGTGACGTTCAATTGTAGAGATAGCTTTTCCTGGTAGTGGGAAGTCAATACGCTACATGACATATCTAAAAGGAAGAAAGGCGTACAATGTGGTCATTTGCATGTCATTTGCATGTCCTGGCCAACATGTGCAGGATTTGGCTCGTTTGGCTCAAAGTAGGAATCACTTGCTTGTCAAGTGGCTGGGAACTGGTGAATGGCTTTGTGTCTTCTATAGAATGTAGTTACTGTATACGTACATTGGAGGACGTTTCCCCCACATTTTCCCACCACACTCTATTGAAGCGTCCCGTCTGCGCAGTCTGTGGTCTGCACTCCATGGCAGACACAACGACTGGAAGCATTAGAGGGTGTCATAGGAACTGAAATGATAGCTCTTTATGCTTCATTGTCCAATAACTTCTTCTCCCCGTGTCAGTGGAACAACTAATTCTGATAACTGTATAAAGTCAACACACATAAAGATTCTGAATGCTGGTCCTTTTTTTTTTTTGTATAATAGGTTTTTATTGATTTTCCACAAAATAAATTTACAGACATTAAAAGGAAATTGGGACTTCATGGTAAATTTTTCTTTAATGTCGTAGGCCGGTAACTTCCCAAAATATTTCGCGTCAAGTGTCCAATAGACATCTCAGGAATATCCTAAGTTTGAACAAAAACAATCTGTAAAAAACACAAATTTTTTTAATAAAAATAATGAAAAAACAAAAGATGAACCCACCAAATTAGGACACAAAACACTGCTGCTTGTACTAATATCTGGGCCAAAAGAAAAAGTCCCTGATGTCCCAAGACTAATGTTCCCATTTGCACTTAACCCTCTCTAACCTGTGTGATAAAAATCAACACCAGGGAAAGAGGGTTACTGCAAATGGCACATCTGGGGCTATCAGGGACTTTTTTCTGTCACGATGTTTAGTACATAGGGGTGGTTGAAAGCAGTTTTTCTACATAAAAACTGTTTTCAAATGTTTACTGTTCAATCTCCTGCCGCTCCCCGTATGACTATATCACGTCACTCGAGGCGGGGAGGGGGGGGGGTGGGAGACAAGGAAGAGTAGACACGAGGCAGCCGAGGATGTCGCCAGCATGTTCAGCAGGGACAGCGTGAAGTATGCGCTGCTCCCTCTCCACTCCCCATCACAGCCTGATTTGTACAGAGCGGCACGAGCACCCGTCATAATCCAGTGCGAGTGTACCATTGAAGCCTGGCAGGGGGCTGGCCGGCCACAACGCTAGGGCGGTACAGCTTTAAAGAGAATCTATACTTAGCCGAAGTCGTAAAATACAAATAAAATTTTCCCATGGCACCTTACCAATCATAAATCTTTAATCCGATCTCAAGAAGTAAATCCAATCTAGATATCGCACACTGGTATTAAGCACATGGACATTCTTAATTGATTCATACCAACACCGTAAAATACAATAGGAGAATCACTCCACACCAGTTGTTACTGTAAAAATTGGTTCTGGGAATGTTTTGAGTCCCTCAAAAGGGTTTGCAGGTGGGGTATTTCTGTATTCTACAAAGCATATCCAATGATATCTGTATGGTCGTATAGCTGTAATCATTTATATGTTGTGGTTGGAAGCGGTCATGTCTGAGGATAAGTAAGGTGTCCTCTGGGTTTTCTGTAGAAGATGTTTGTCAATGCAAATGTTGTGTCAGTCTAAGGCTCTGCCATTCCTAGAGTTTTGTTTGATATACGTCTTGTCTAGTTGATGTCAAGTTTTTCCTTGCAAAGGTTATTCTTACGTTAGCCAGCACATGGTGTCGATTTAGCGTTCAATCAACGGTTTTTCGATGAAAAAATCGAGTCGATGTAAAAACATCGATGTGCTGCCCACATAGTACAATCGACAAATCATTGATCATTTTTGATGTCACATCGTCATTGAAAGTGATCAGACTATTGGCTGCGTGATTGTACAATCATCGAAACATCCCATTCCTGCATGTTTTTGTTATTTTGATGTTTTTAACCCTTAAAGTTATGCAGCTTTTTGTTGGTCGATTTTTTGTTGGACGATTTTTTAGGTCCTGATTTGTGTGGCTACTTAACTTCCGATGAAACAAAACCTCGTAGAGGAATTTCAATCGCTCCATTTTAGGATTTACTTCGTTCACTTTCTTCAGTCGAAACTTCGAACATAATCCGTACTCCCCCATCCGTGGGTACACTCGTTACATTAAATATTTTCCTGTATTTTGTATTTACTTTTTTTGTATCGAACTCCACAAATCTAATCGAACCCTCGATCTAACCTCGATTGAAATTAACCATGTGTGTAAGCACATTAGTTGTCATGTTTACAATTTTGTAAAGGA
>CM070032.1:21165126-21193928 GCA_036250615.1 Ptychadena robeensis
GCTCTTCGGTTCGTACCTTATTCCGAGAGTAAGGAGAGTGGTAGTCTCTGAAAGACCCAGTGTGGAGATGGCGGGTCCTGCGTGGATGGATGTATGTCGTGAGTTGGAGCCAGGTAGATACTGACGTCAGATTGCGTCTCTGAGAGCGCGTGTGAGAGGGGGGGCGGGGTAGGCAGGCCCGGGAAGTCGGAAGGGCGGGAACTGGGTTGTAGGGACCAGTTGACGTCAATCAGAATTCATAGAGTGACGAGGAAAAGTCAACCTCATCACTCATTGGTTGCCGTCCCTCTTTTTGTGGGACGAGCTGCAAGTAGTGGACTAGAAAAGATCACATCGTATGGCCGATACACAGCCACTTAAAAGAGGGGACATGTTGACTTGTTCCTCTCTCTATTAGTGCTGGATTTCCCCGCTGGTACACCGATCAAAAGGGGGGTGTTGATGGGAACGCGTCAACATTTACGGTGAATGTCAACCGTTGTTCTGTGAAAAAAAGACTATTACTAATACTGATGGTTAGATAAAAAAATATTTTTTATTTATGAAAGCGGTGCCCATAAAACCTGCTATTTTACACATGGGTCTTGTACCAAAGTAATTTGCATATGCAAAATCAACATAAAAATTGTGACCAGAGAAGAAGATTTATCAATCGGGATAACAATAGTTAGTAAATGCAGAGAGTAGTAGTAGTAGTAACGTGTTTGGTTGCATTATAATAGCCAATATAAACATGCAGATAACGTTTGTATCAGACGTGAAAAACATTGGCTGTCATATAGTGAATGATAATCATAGCAAACAAAGATTAGCAGGAGCAGTATTTCTATCGATGAATCACGTTAGAGTTCGTGGGTTGGTTGTTCAGTGTTCCATTTGGTGGAGGACATACCAGTGTCATTTGAAATAGACAAAACATGGGATGAATGGCGTTATAGAAAACTCTTGAAACTTAGTGCTTCGTTGAGTCAGGATGTGGGTTAGGCCGCGCTTTAACTCATAGATCCATTGCTTCTCCAGTTGTAAAAGCCTCCTATGTCTATGTCGCCTCCCGTACGCCGTGGTAAAATGTGCTAGGGCGCAAAAAGAAAGTCCAGTGGGGTTCCCTTGATGATGATTAGTAAAGTGTCTGGCAACGTTTTATATGGATTTTTAGTATTTATATCAGATCGTGATCTCTAATGCGGAATCTAATTCCCTTTTCGTTTGGCCGAGTAGAAACGTTGCTGGCTCTGAAGCAGGAAACGAGGCCCTCCGTTTACAATTTATACGATGTTGGGCTTTAAAGATCGGCCCGTGGGTAATGATATGGTTTCACCCTCAAGTATCCATCTGCACTGGTTGCAAGTGTGGCCACTTGTAGTTCCCACATCGTTTATTATTCGATGGAGGGTGGTAGTATAATGGGAACTATGTACAAGGGAAAGTCCCGAATGGATCTGGGAACCTGCGATAAAGTTATGAAGGTCGTGTGGGATTGTGAAACGTGTTATGGTTTCATCCGCGGTCAAAAGGTACCAAAAATGGTTAATGAGTCATAGATATCATTTTGTGGTTGGAGTATGTAAGATCAGTCTCGTGATAGGTGTGGTCATGGGTGTTTGGATTTTGGGAATTAACGTAGTGCTGTCGGTCAATACGAGGGACACGGTTGTATGATTTTTTCAATCGTTTATGACTATAACCCCCGTTCAAGTAGTCGGTTTCAGGATGTAAGGCTTGTTTTTTAAAAATCTGTGTTTTCATCGAGCAATTGCGTCGTCTTCCAAATATTGCTGTAAGGATGGATTTAATTAATGGGGTTGGATGGAGCGCTGTCGGCGTTGAAGCACTGTGTTGCCGCTGTGGGTTTCGCGGTATAGTCTGGAGAAAACTTTGTTATCCTGGATGTCCAATTCTAAATCCAAAAAAGTTCTGCTCGGTTGTGTGAGGGACTCCTTGTAAATTTGCGGTAAAGTTACTCTTTTCAAGAACATTTCATGAACGAGTTTAAACTGTGAGGGGGTACAGGGCCAGAGCATAAAAATGTCCGTCTATGTAACGTCGCCTAATGCACGATTCGTGTTCAAGGTGATGTGATAATTTATCGTCAAAGAAAAACCGATTTTCACACCGCAGGTACAGGTTGGAGTATGAGGGTGCACAGCAGGTGCCCATAGCAAACCCCCGCACCTGGAGTAGTGGGTGTTCATAAAGCAAAAAATATTGTGTCTGAGGATGAAATCGCGTAATTGTTAAAGTTGAATTTATTGCAGCGTAGGAATCTTGGTTTTTTCTGCTAGAATTCAGAGATTACATTTGACCCCTTAGGTAATGTGGTATGCAATAATAAGGTTCAACGTCAATCGCTACCAATGTCATCCTGGGGGCACCTGTAAGTCATCGGTCATTTAAGGAGTTCAATGGTGTCCTTAACATAGGAGGGAAGAGACTCTACAAAAGGGTCTCAAACACCAAATCAAACAAAGTAATGGCCTTTTCGGTCAATTGAGTTGTTCCCCGAGACTATCGGACCGGCCAGGCGGGGTGGTCACTTCTCAGACTTGTGAGTCTTGGGGAGCGCATAAAAAGGAATGGTGGGGTTCTAGACACCAAAAGAAATCAAATAATTAGGTCCTTCGAACAAATGACTGATTCAAGTTGTCTAGTAAATCGATTTGAATTTTGATATGGTTTTTAGGGCTCGAGGATAATGGGCAGGTACCAATCTTGTTTTTTAGGATGGAGAGGCACATATTATGGTAACTGTTTGTGTGGATAAGCAAGAACAATGTTTGCCACCTTTATCAGAAGGTTTGATAATGACAATCTTGCTTTCTTGTAATTTCATGATAATGTTTTGTTATATGTCTCTTCGAATAATGTTGATTTATCAAAAGAAGGAACTTTGTTCTAGGGGGACTTTGGTGTGACGGATAGTCAAACGCATTATGTTAGGGTTAACGTAGACTAGGAAGTGCTTGTGATTCTTTTACACTGAAAATGAGATAAAAATGGGAAGGTTAGGTTGAGTGGATGAAGGGGCGGTGGAGTCAGATGGAAGGAAACCAATCGTCATCACAATCTGTTCATTCAGAAGGTCTTCTAGGTTTTGATGGCTTGTTAGCTCATCCTCGTTAGGAGGGCATGTAGGGGTGTTTGGGTTACTAATTTAGATTGTCATGAAGCAACACGTAGAAGAAGGTGTTCTAGGAAAACAGTTGTTATATCCTTAACTGTCTCAAAGAATCTGAGTTCTGCACCGGGCAGAAAACTCCGACTAATTTTAAATGTCATGTTCTCATGTGTAAGTGTACACAGATGAGAGGGTAATTATAGTCATTTATTATTGTGTCTGGTGTTTGGGCGAGGAAAAAAATAGCACACTGATGGGAGAGTATTGTTATAGTGGTGGTCTGGGGGGTTAGTGCCGATTGGAGTTTGTGATATGTTAAGGTCAATTGTTGATAGGAGGTGTTGGATATTGGGAATGTCGAACGGGTGCCACATAGGAGATGCCCATTTAGGGTTTTGGTTTCAACAATGGAATCAGAGTGTTGATTGTGTTGAGGGTGGTTTGTCTCGTGGAAAGTGTCGGGTTATTATCAAAGTCATGTTGCCATTTGGGTTGCCATCTGGGGTTTCATCCAAAGGGGGAAGTGATTACAATGATGATGTTATATCATCATGGTGTAGTCAGTCGCGGTAGCCAACATTTTGGGATTAGCAGAAAGGAATTTTCCCTGTCTGCGCTTAGAGTCAATAGTTTTGGCTTCTTGTGTCGGATTTGGGAGGTCGGTTCGGGCCAGGCTTTTACGTTTGGTTGGTTATGGACTGGTCTTTGGTAGGATGTCGCGAACCCTCCCTGGGGTGTCCCGAAGGGCGGTCGGAACTTCAAAGAAGTCCGCCGTCCGCCCTGTCGCGGACACATTCAAATTCCCCGCCTATAGGCGGGGAATTTGAATCGGAAAACCAGATATGACGTCAGTGACGTCCATCCGGTTCGTGGACCGCAACCTGGAAAGCTTAGTCCTGTGTTGACGGCCGCAGGATGTGACGTCACTGACGTAACTTCCGGTTCTGAGCGGTCTTTTCACTACAAGACCGGCTTCATGCCGTCTTGTAGTGAAAAGATTCGTACTCCGGCAGGATCACACAGGTGTGATCCTGCCGAGGAAGAAGAATTACATCTTCTTCTGGACGGCCGAACAGTACGGGTCGAACACCCTACGGTCCGCCGGCGAGGCGAAGGCGAACATGCCGTGTTCGCCGGACGCCGAACTGTTCTACGGCGACAGTTCGGCCCATCTCTAGTCTTTGGGAGGAAGAACCTCTTTGTGTGTGTCTGAGTCTGAAGTTGGAGAAGGTGTCTTTTGGTAGTGAGAGGGGAATTTACGTGAAAGTTGGAGTTAGGCCATGATAGTTGGCCTGAAGCTGAACGCATGATATTCTCTGTCATATTTAGTTTCTTTCTTACTGACCATAATTGTAGTATAGTGGATGACCTGTTCTTGATTGGTTTCCTTAGGGTAGGAGGTTCAGTTGGTTTAAATGGAGAAAGTTCTGTTTTTTTTTTTATACAGAATGATTGCATTTCCTGATCTAATTTACTTTTATTTGTATAGTTGTAGCGGTCGCAAAATTATCGCATTTATCCTCTACATTTTTTATGGATCGATTCCCATCCAGGCTAAAGCTGGGTCCTCGTCCACAAAAGTGGGAAGACCTGGACTATCAAGACCAAGTGGGTGATGACATTATGTATATATTCTGAAAAAACAGGATTTATGCCAAAGAGTGGGATTTCCGTTGTAACAATTTTTAAGCCTTATGCCGAAAAGAGGTAAGACTCCGGGTCACTTTCCGGAACCTAGAATCTGTGCCTAATCCATCATATTTTCCCAAGCGTTGCAAGGAACTCCGCCATATTAAGGGCAGGGCAATGGGTTTTGCGAGGGAGTAGGTATGTGCCTATAAAATTCTCCCCAAGACTCACAAGCATGCACGGAGTGGGCGTTCGGACAGGTCAGGGAAACAGCTGAAGTCAAAAGAAGAAATGGGTCTGTCAAATGAGTCATACAGTATGCAGTGATGCAGAACTATTGATGAGTCTTCATTCAAAGGCGAAGGTGTAGGGTATATGGGAAGAAAAAAACCAAAAGGGTACACCAAGAAAAAAGAAGGAGGAGGAAGGAGAAAACCGAAGACGGGGGACAGCTTGGAAGAAAAACTGAGCAAAAATGCAAAAAAAAACCCACTCAAAAGGGGGGCGGGAGGGGAGGCAGACACATGTCAAGGGGAATCTAGTGGGAAACAGCAGAGAGACACATGATTGAGGTAGGAAGCTAAAGGTTTTTTAATGCAATCAAGTTAAAAGTAGTCATCAAGACCCAGAAAATAAGGGGCTGATTAAGTAGTAATTGGAACATAGGATTCATAAGAATAAAAATTGTGTGATTCAGGTCCATCGGAATGACGGTTTTTAAAGGGACAAAAACACCTCAAGATGAGATAGGCAGAAAACACAGAAAGACATAAATACGAGCAACCGGGGGGCTAAAAAGTTAAGGATAAACCTAAGGTATACGTCACAGAGCGGAAGGTCCCAAAGAGTGAAAACAAAATACCAAAACACAAAGATGGGGATATAATACAATTGGGACACCGGGGAAATGGCCAGCAACCCAGTCAACACGGCAAAGAGAGACACATGATCCAGACTTCGAGACGTCAGAACAAACACACAAAAGTGTCTCTCCAACCCAAGAGACCGCATGGCCACTAACCACACCAACAAACGGACAGGCTGGGCACGAGAACACCTCCCAACTTCCAGACACGAGACCAAAAAAACTATTGACCCTAGAGCCAGAGCAGGGAAAGAAGAAGAGAATGTGTCTCAATCGAGGCAACCAAAGGGGGTTGGGTGGCTACCGCACGGGAGCTACAACCAGTGAATGAATAATAAACAGCCTCATCATTGGCGACCACTTCACCCCTTTGGAGAAAACCCCAGATGGGCAACCCAGAAGAAGCAAACATGACTATTATAAAAACCCGACACTGTCCCCACAGACAAGACCACACCAACACACGAAAAGCAACACCTGATTCCATGGGTTGAAACCAACAAACACATATGGGCCACTCCTATGGAGCCAACGCCAGTCGACATCCCAATATCACCACCTACGATCAAAACATTGGAACCTTAACAGATACACAGAACGTCCATCAGGCACTGACGACCCCCAGAACGCAACACTATAACCAATACCGGGGGTCTCCCATCAGTGACTAGTGGTTTTTCCCAAACACAAAACCCAAAACAAGTAATAAAACTGACGATGAATTAACCTCTCATCGTGGTAACACTTACACATGAGGAACATAAACTTTAAAATTCAAGGCGGAGTCTATCATCGCCCGGGGGAGCACGACACTCAGATTTATTGAGACAGGTTAGGAGGATATACAACGGTTTTCTAGAAAACTTCTTCTACGTGTGCTTCATGAGCAATCTAAAAATTCAGTAACACCCAAAACACCAGCCTACAGCCCCTCCGTCACGAGGAGACTACAAGCCATCAAAGACCTAGCAAGACCTTGGGCTGAAGTGAGGGAACAGGATTGGACGACGATATGGTTCCTTCATCTGACGGCCACCGACCCCAAGCTCATCCACTCAGCCAACTAAACTCCCATTTTATCTCATTCAGTTACAAAGAAAATCACAGCAAGGCTGTTCACTATCGTTACGTTAAAAGCCCTAACATAAATGCGTTTACTATCCACAGTCACCAAAGCCCGCTAGACAAAAAAAAAAGTTCCCCCATTCTTTTGGATAAAAACTAAACAGGGCGGATCGAAGAAGACAAGACCATAATACAAAACAGTGAGGTCATAGAAAATACCAAGAAAAGCGAGAAGATGTCATTATCGAGAACCTGTCCTATAAAGGCGGCAACAATTGTTGCGGCTATCCCAACAAACGAGGTAAACCGGAGAAGGTATGTGCCCTCCATCCATCCTAAAAAACAAAAAGGATGTTACCTCACCATTAACTCCAATCTGAGCACACTAAAAAACGCCTATCAAAATGTCAAATCGATTTTACGTAGAGGCAAACAACACATCAACGACAGCCGGGGACCATAAAGGCTCTGTGATTGTCTTTGGTGTCTAAACCCGCACCAATTGCCTTTATCGCTCCCCAAGAACTCACACAGGTCTTGACCAACCCCCTGCACGTCCGATAGTCACCTCGGGGGAACAAACTCATGACCGAAAAAGCAAAGGCAACAGTACTTTGGTTGATTGTGTTATGCGAGACCCTTTTAGCAGTCTCTTCCATCACGTACGTGTTAAGGACACCATTGAACTCCTAAAATACCGATGACTACAGTGCCCCCAGGATGCACAATATGGTAGCGATTGACGTTGAAGCCTTAGCATAAATTCATAACCACATACCTAGGGGTCAAAAGTAATACTCGGGTGAAGGCTTAGCAGAAAAAAACCAAGATTCCTACCTGCCGAATAAATTCCACTTTAACAAATTACGTCGATTCACATCCCAGAACAACGGATAGGTTTATTGCTCTATATGGAACACCCCAGCGTACACGGGGGGTCAACCGGTGCAGGGGGGGTTGGCTATGGGGGCACGAGGGTGCTGTCAACCCGCACTACGCCAAACCTTACCTGGGGGGGGGGAGGAAAAACGGGTCTAGACGATAACTTATCAACAGGGGGGGGGGAGGTCACCTTGAACACGTCGGCGCATTATGAGCGACGTTACAGGGTAGACGGGACATGTTTTAGCTACTGGGGACAGGGGTACCGGGCGGCCTCGACAAGTGTAAACGGACTCGTTCAGTGAAAGTGCTTGAAACAGGAAAACTAAGGCGATTGAACCGTCAAGGATTTACAAGAGTCCCTCACACAACAGCACTAAACTTTTTGGACTTAGAATTGTACAAGCAGGATAGCAAAGTTTTTCTCCAGACCATAACCGCAAAACGCCAACAGCTGGCAACACAGTGCTCACGCCGACAGCGCACCATCCAACCCCATTAACTTAAATCCATACCCTACAGTCAAGATTTAAGGACAAACGCAATTGCTCGACTGAAGCAATATTTGAAAAAACAAGCCTACAGCTGAAACACCAGACTACTTGACCGGGGGTATAGTCACAGAACTATGAAAGACATCAACAACCCGTTCCTCAGTCATGGACCGACAGAACAACTACTTTATTCCCAAAAATCCAAAAACACACACATGACCACCACCATCACGAGACTGATATCTAGACATACTCCAACCAACAAAATGATGATCTACGTGACATCATAACCATTTTGGATACCTTTTGACCGCTGATGAAACGCATAACAACCGTTTCATCCCCACACGACCTTCCATAACTTATCGGCACGGTACCAGATCCATCGGGACTCACCTTGTACCCAATATTCATATACTACCCCTCCATCAATAATAAAAACGATGTGGAACCTACAGAGTGGTCACACCTTGCAAACCATGCAGATGCGATACTTGAGGGTGAAACCATATCATACCCACGGGGCGATCTTTAGAGGCCCAAAACATACGTATAAATTGAACAACGGAGGGCATCGTTTAAACCTGCTCAGATGCCCGCATGCAAACAGGTTCTAACACGGGGCAAAACGAAAAGGAACTTAGATTCCGCATTAGAGATCACGGATCTGAATAAATACTAAAAATCCAATAAAAACGTTGCCGAGACACTTTACTAATCATCCATCAACGAGGACCCCACCTGGGACTTTCTTTTTGCGCCCTAGCACATGTTACCACGCGGGGACGGGGAGGCACATAGACAGGAGGCTTTAGACAACTGGAAAGCAATCGGACTATGATTTAAAAAGGCTACCCAACACTATCCTGGACTCAACGAAGCACTAAAGTTTCAAGAGTTTTAGCTATAACGCATAATCCCATGTAATTTGAACAATATACACTATTCCCAAAAAAAAAAAAACAACAAAATACACGACAAACATAGTAAAAAACCTGTCATCCAACCAAATGAAACACGGACAACCAAACACAAGCTAACTCTACGTGATTCATCGATATAACATACGCTCCCCTCTAATCTTTGTTGCTATGATTTATGCATTCACTATAGACAGCCATTTTTTCACGGCTGAACAAAACGTTATCCTGCATGTTAAATATTGCATATTAAATAATGAAACCAAAACACTCGTTACGCGCATTAATACAACAATGTTATCCGATTGAGACATCATTACTCTGTCAAAATTTATAATGTTGATTCAATTGCATATCAAAATATTTGTACAAGACCACCATGTGCTAAAAAAGCAGGTTGTTAAATGGGCACCGCTTAAAAATGCAAACTAAAAAAATATTTTTTTATATATAACCATCAAGGATAGTACAATAAGTCTTTTCAAGAACCAAGGTTGACAGTTCAAACACTGTAAATTGGACGCGTTCCCACCAACACCACCCCCCTTTTGATCGTGTGTAACCAGCCGGGGAAATCCAGCACTAAAGAGAGAGGACAGTCAACAATGTCCCGCCTACTTTAAGTGCCTGTATCTGCCCATAAACGAATGTGACGCTTTTCTAGTCACTACGTGCAGCGCCCCACAAAAAGAGGACGGCAACCAATAGTGATGAGGTAACTTTTCCCGCACTCATATGGGAATTACTGATTGACGGCAAACTGGGGTCCCTAGCAACACCAGTCCGCCTTCCGACTCCGGGCTGCCACCCCCGCCCCACTCATCCACACCGCTCTCAAACGAGACGCATATCTGACGTCAGTATACTAACTGGCGCCAAACTCACAGACATCACACCACCACGCAGACACGCCATCTCCAACTGGGTCCTTTCAGAGACTACCACTCTCCTACTCTCTGATAAGGTACGAACCCGAAGCCTGTGGCGGACCTTGGACACACTAAGGTGCTGAGTTTGCCATCTATAAAGACACCCTAACACACCATCTTTGACTTAGGTTATACAACCATCTGGCACCTCAGATGTCCGCCTCTCCCTCTTCCCGGACAGAGGAAACCACTGTCCCCCAAGGGGACATGATTGAACCCCGGCGCACCTGTAAGAAACTTACCCACTCCAACTGGGCAATCTAAAGGTATTTAAATGAAAAAAAAACGACAACCCCCCCCCGTGAGCACTACACTGATGGCGTTTGGGAGTACACCTATGAACATCTTAAAACAAAACAACGGTTTAAATTACATGTAGTGGGCTCACAGTGTTGGCTATGTCTACTCTGGTTATCTAAACATCCGAGAAACTGTTGATTGACAATGCTTCTAGTCACTTAGGATTTAAACACTCAAACACCTATAATTATCAATATTACCTTATAAGGCTCACCAATAAGTGTGGATCTTTACTTCTAGTGCCTGCTGTTGACCGGACTGCACCAACCCAACGACCGACTAGACGACTGATACATTAGCTATGCCACCCCTGTTGTTAACACATGGTGCCTTACGTGTATCCGTTGGAAACTCTTGTGTATTCCTTGGACAATCTTATGGGCTCTGAACTCATTGAATTTGTGAAAACCTCCACATGTTCTTATGTTCTTACTTACTGATATAATCTGATAATCATTAGAAACTCGCCTAACCACCCTAGAAGCCCCTCTCTTAAAGGGGTGAAACGCCGTTGGATGGCGCCAATGCGCCCGGAGTGATGCCGCTCTTTCCATGGACTTTAAACGCAAGTAGATGACTTCTTTTGAACTATTTGTGAACTATGTAATACCGACTAACTACTATGAAAAGCTGACAGGACGATGTGCTGAACGAATATCAGTTTCTTTTATCATGCTTCTGTAAATGAAATCAAATAAAAATCATGTTCTTTTTTAAATTGGTGACCTAATTTATATCTTTCATGGCCCTAAAAAGTCCCCGGGACATTCTGACCTTCTTGCAGCCCCCAGTGTGGCTGGCCAGGTGTCAATTAAATCCCCTATTTCTTTTTGGTATTATTTTCGAGTATGTCTGTTTTTTTTTTTTTTAAGCTTAACAAATACTTGACTGCTTATTGTAAGTATTAAATGTTAACAATATGTCACATTAACATAAATATAGTTGTATAGCTCTAAAATAATTAAAATAAACATTTCAAGATCCTTATATACTCTATAGAATAAAAAAAACTCATTTTTTGTCCAGAGTGTTCCCTTAAACCAGCGATTTCATTTAAATTGCATTGCAGCGATTGTAAAGGCAATTTGTTATGCTAAATGCTTTTTAAAATCCCACAAGAAAGAAATAAAGTGTTCCTGCCTGTTTTATAAACATGCCTGCATCGTTCCTCAGGAAAATAATATACTGAGCGATTCCATATCCTAGCTCTTCGTACGTTTAACACAAATATTCCAATGGTTGCCATCTGCTTTACTTTACCCAGAATAAGATGTTTTAATATGGAAAAGGTAAACCTGGAGCAAGGAAAGCCGCACTGAGAAATAACACATTGGATGAGCTCCCATTCTCTTATAAAAGAATACTTTACAATGTACCGCATGATATATGTTTCAGTCCTGGAAACATAATGGTGGTCTCAAGGAAATTCCTGGTGGACGTACAAAAATCCCATAAAACAATATTGGGAAGTAAATCCTATCTAGCAAACTCTGATAAAACAAACTACATGGAAGACCTATTTAAAACCAGAATTCTTGCTTTTCGGGGTGGATGTTATGGGATGTTTTACCAATATGTAATTTTAAACATTTGGAAAGATTCCTCTGCAGTGATTTAATCATGGCCAGGTTAAGGCTTTGTATTGTACATGTGTGGCAGAACGGTATTGTTTTACGGAGCCCCCTTACTGTTCAGGGCGGTTAAATGAAATCAAATGCAGGCTAAAAGTCAAATCAGAAAACTGCTAAAGCTGTTCTTGAAACATTGCCACCATGTCAGTATGGAAAGTGTTCAGGAGCTGAACATTCTATGACCTGTAGGGTGGTCCTTTAGGGCCAATGTATTGTGGTACAGTCCTACAGGGTTACCCTATTGTGGAGAAGTCCCACAGGGCCATCCTATAGTGGGGTAGTCCTACAGGGCCATCCAATTATGGTGTGGTCTTACAAAACTACCCTATTGTGAGGAGGTTCTACAAAGCCACCCTATTATGGCATGGTCTACAGGGCCATCCTATTGTGGGGTAGTCCTACAGGGCCACTACCCTATTGTGGGGGTAATCCCACAGGGCCATGCTATTGTGGGGTAGTCCTAAAGGGCCACCCTATTTTAGAGTGGTCCTACAGGGCCATCCTTTTATGGGATAGTCCTACAGGGCCACCCTATTGTGGGGTAGTCCCACAGGGCCATGCTATTGTGGCATACTCCTACAAGCCACCTTATTGTGGGGTATTCCCACAGGGCTATCCTATTGTGGGGTATTCCTACAGGGACACCCTATTGTGTGATGGTTCTAAATAACTAAGGACTAATTCAAGTAGTTAGGACATGGTTGGTCAGGAACTAGCCTTTGCTGACCCTGACTGACAGTGAACCATGATCGCATGTTGAATGAAAAATGTAAAGGAGCTCAATGAAACTGCATACCTGCATACAACACAACCCCAGTGAAAGTCTACATGGACCTCAGGAATATCTACTGTATCTGTTTTGACTACCACCATTAGCATTTGACTCTCCTACTTGATAGTGTACAAATGTTTTCCAGAAACCATGTGATAAGTCAGCATGTAAATCTAATTTGGTTGTTCTTTATCCTCATATGTGTAAAACACCAGATACATGGATCAATGAGTTTGGGAAAAACTGTCAGAAATTAGGGAACTGCCCCAATAATGTATCACTAATAGTGACTTCACAGTGATTAGGTAATTTTATGTCTTCTTCGGGCAACCGGCAACAGGATTTTGCATCAAGCATGGAGTCATATGATTATAAATTTCCTCATAGTGTAGGTCAGTGTACAGTTTCCTGTGGCAGTAGACATTTGAGGATTATGATGTATCAGAGTCATTGTGGACCTCCTCAGGATCCGCTAACAAATGCTTGAATTAATTCAAAATCTACAATCTAGTGTTCAAAACCATTCTAATGGATGTACCTAGTATACCCTTCAATAACAATAATAATAACGGGCCTGGTGAGCTGCAAAATATAACTTTTTTTTTATTGGATTATTGCTGTAATCACACAGCCATGCAGTCATCTTCAACTGTGGCACTAGGGTGTGTCAGATTATATATATATATATATATATATATATATATATATATATACACAGTACAGGCCAAAAGTTTGGACACACCTTCTCATTCAATGTGTTTTCTTTATTTCATGACCATTTACATTGGTAGGTTCTCACTAAAGGCATTAAAGCTATGAATGAACATACGTGGAGTTATGTACTTAACAAAAAAAGGTGAAATAAGTGAAAACATGTTTTATATTCTAGTTTCTTCAGAATAGCCACCATTTGCTCAGATTTTTGCTTGGCACACTCTTGGCATTCTCTTGATGAACTTCAACAGGTTGTCACCTGAAATGGTTTTCCAAGGAGTTCCCAGAGGTGTGTAGCACTTGTTTGCCCCTTTGCCTTCACTCTGCGGTCCAGCTCAGCCCAAACCATCTCGATTGGGTTCAGGTCTGGTACTGGCCTGTACTGTATATTTCTGCATTTTCTTTTTATTTGCATGGGAATCTTAGTTGAGATGCAATTTGCGCAGACATAGAAAGTAGAAAAAGAAGAAAAGAAGGAAAACATGTTTTCCCCAGAAAATCTCCATTTAAACAAAGTGTCAGATTGTATTAGTTTTATTAAAAACATTGAGTAGATTTACTCAATGGTGTTACATCATATACATGTTTACAAATATGAATTACAAAGCATTGCACACATCAGACGCGTTTTGCGGCAATCTGCTTCCTCAGGGGCTCTCCGTCTTTAATTCAATTTGTCTGTATCATGGTCATATCAAAAGTTGTTAAATTTATGATAAGCAAAACTGCAGCAATCAGTGGGTCCAGGACACCAGGAGAACGTGAGGGAAAACATCTATTCCACCTGATGTCTGTGCTCTATCAGCATCCCACAATGTATTAGGTGCTTAAGAAGATACAATTTAAAAGTGCTGTGTTCTCAACCTTAAATCACAACCAGGTTTGGATTGAAAGTAAAATACGTCTGTGATCCATAACCTGCTAGCATGTGTAACTAAACTACCGCATCTTATTGAAAGTACAAATTAACCCCCCTGGCGCTCTTGCAAGGTCCAGATTTCTGTACCAAGAGCGCACCATAGACTCTTTTTAATGTTGTAGGCCTGTAACTTTCCAAAATATGTCCGTACAAGGGTCTAGTAGACATCCTGAATATAATAATGTTTAAAACACACAATTATTCTAAACAAAAGAACATTTAAAAAAATTAATAAAAGGTATCATTTGAATGATAAAATCTCCTAAATACTTATTTGGTATGAAAGATTTCAAAACAGTATGTATTCCTATTTATGTTTTGTTTATAATAACATTTTATTACGGGGGGGGGAGAGGGGTGACATTGGCTTGCTTCAGTGAAGAAGCCAGCTATGAGGATCCACCTGGATAGCACAGGACAGTGAGTATGTGCTGCCGGGGATCTGATTTTCTGACCTGACGGCTCCATCTCATCGTCTGCAATACTGACAAGTCAGTGCTGGATGAGATGGAGCCGTCAGGGGGGTTGCAATACTTTTTACAGATAGATAGATAGATAGATAGATAGATAGATAGATAGATAGATAGATAGATAGATAGATAGATAGATAGATAGATAGATAGATAGATAGATAGATAGATAGATAGATAGATAGATAGATAGATAGATAGATAGATAGATAGATAGATAGATAGATAGATAGATAGATAGATAGATAGATAGACCCAAAACACATAGAGTGCTTCTAGAATGTATACTTATGGACGTGTGTAAATAAAAAAATGATCTATGTGTACAATTAGGAAACCTAGAGCCTCAAAACTCAAAAAAAGAAAATAAAAAGTCACTGTAAAGCATTGTATCCATATATCAAAGAACAACATATCTGGTCAATTTGTTCTTAATCTCCGAGAGACAGACTGCTTATTTTGTCTGTATATACAGAAGATGACTCATGCCTCTGACATCATCAACATCTGGGAATGAAATGAAATGGGGACGCAATGAACATTAGCCGAGAAGCGTTCGGATGAATCTACGCTTCCATGATTGATGGTATTCGTGCAATGCGTTCTATCCCACCTTCCCTATAACAACACACCTTATTTTCAGCAAACCATATATTTATGTTGCAGGCCTAGCCACTCTTGCACATTACCACATTTTATAATGCGCTGTCCGTTCCAAAAACTTATCTCTTTGTATTTGGAAGAGTCTCAAACTCAAAAGACACCTGTTTTCTCAATTGAAAACAGATCGCACACTTTGAAACCCACCCTTAAATGTTTTACTAACAATTTTATTAACTTGTTACGCAAGGCTGCCTGCGGTCAAATATAGAACAGACAAAAAACACATTATCATAAAATGGCATAAAAATAACGAAATAACATTAACAACAACTGTGAAATTCCATAGGAACTTCCCCTTTTTTCATGTTTAAATATGCGTTACAATATCGAATCCGCGCTGCAACAGAACGGCCAAAAGAAAAAAAAAGCTCAGCTAACAGTCAATATTACACAGTCCCGAAAAGTTATTATCCAAAATATAAAAAAAAAGGTCCAAAGAGGGAATCATAATTTAATATTAAGTTGGATCATGTCAAGTGATGGGAGACATCCGTGTGACTGGTAGAGATCTTTGTTATAATTTATGAACTTTGCACACCCTGTTCTTGGCCAGCTGCTATTACCAGAGTATGAAGCTGTATAAAAGAGCTTGGCTTGTTAGGGCAGTAGCACTTAAAGGGTCGCTCTACTAATTCTTTTATAGCTTCAATCACCTTCAATCTCAAAGTTCAAATTTTATGTCCGATATGAGTTGTGTCCACTCATTATTCTTGATCTTGTTCAACTTTTACTATAAAATCCACCCATTTATGGCCCCCTTAAAATTTCTGTTTTATCTGTTGAAGACTAGTTAAAGAATTCTACCATCCATAATTATCGTGGTATTCCTATAGATCAGTGGTGGCCAACTAAGTTGACATGGAGGGCCACAAGTGTGATTGGCTTTTACATATGTCTATCAGGTCAGTTTATCGCTTCTCCTCCTCTTTCCACTCGGACAGGTGGGTTCCTATGCTCTATGCAATAACAGTTAGGTTTCGGGGCCATAAGTGGAGGACAACAGAGGGCAGCCGAAGAATTCCCAAAGGGCCGCAGGTTGGGCACCTGGGCTATAGATGGTCTTCCGTAGAAAAGCAATACAATGTTTATAGAATTATGTGGACACATTTACAAGTTTAGTGGACATGCTATTTCAAAATGATTGGCTTCAACACTTTTGTAGTTATAATAGCATTTGCTCTTCTCAAAAAGGTTTTCATCAAGACACTGGTTTCAGTGACAACTATCAAAGATAAAATATCCCACCATTGTGCCACTAATATATAAGAATCCTGGACATATTCCAACAAGAATCCAACCCTAATCTTTTGCATAATTTGAAGTCAAGATTTAAACTTTGAATGTAATGCAAAAACTACATAGGATTGAGCAATACTATTACTACTACTGTACTGTTAATGTTCCCACAACACTTCTGTACATCCCTAGCAATTTTAGTAATACCTTGAAAAAGGGCTTTGTTATTAACTTAGAAAATCAGCTATCACCATCTCTATTTACATCATTGCTTGAGCTTTGCAATCATTGGTTAAGGTACAACTGTCTTGTGAGACCTGCCAGAGCATTTCGGTTGGGTTGAGGTCTTGATTGTGATTGAGGTCATGATTGAAAAATAGCCTCCACTCGAAACGCGTCCCATTGTTCCTTTTGAGCCCCCCAGCATCTGTAAGCAGGAAGTGATCTAATCCCCAACCAGGAAGTGAGGTCATCCTGGAAAACACACGGCCCTGAGAGATCAATCCTTGTTAACCTCCTTTAATGTGAGTATCTTGTCTGTTGTTTTGTTTCATTTTTTCCATTCCATATCATTTTACCATTTACAGTACCTTACTGTACTACTTGCTTGTACGCCTCTGTCCTTGTTCTTATTTGAGGTCTGGATTGTGACTGGGCAATGGAAACACTTTCATTCTTTTCTTAAGCCATTTTATTGTGGGTTTGCTGGTTTTGCTTTATACTGATAATACTGACATGATGCTCAGGTCTTATAGCTTCAAAAAAAGAAACAAATCATCCCCCACCCACCACCACTACCATCATGCTGGACTTGGTGTTGGTTTGTATACATATGCTGTGTTAAAATATGGTATTTTGCATGTCATAAATTCTCCACCTTTCCAAAGGCAATTAATTCAGAGGTCTACTAGTGTGTTTAGATACTTTGTGGACCCCAGCTGTACTGGGTACCGCCTGCTGGTGGCACTGTGCTTGCCCTTTCCTGGGTTGTTTCCACAGTCACCAGCAGGTGGCTCGCTGCAAGCATGGGCTGGGTTGAGGTTTCCTTCCTCGTTAGCCTGAAGCCTATTGAGGTGTGCCTCAACCACCTATGCTGGCTGAGCATTTTTTTCTCCACTCTGACACTGAACCCTGGACACTGGATATTTGAAAATCTGAACTCTGGACTATTTTGCACCTGTGTGGGTGTTGCTGTCTTGTAAGTGCACAATAAACCCCTTTTGGTTCACATATCCCTGGCTGGTTGTCAATGTGTGCTGCCTGTCTGGTCGCTTCTTCTGCTCTGGATCCTGACAGATACATCCTAAGCACTACTTCTTTGTTTAGAGAGAAGAGACTTTCTAGTGGTAACCCTACCAAATAAGCGGTACTCATTCTATGCTTTTTATTTTTACTATTGTACATTTTAAATTTTAAATCTACACAGTCTGAGCTGGAGTTCTTAAAGTTTTCAGCAGTTTCTCTGAACATTACTGGGGCATTCCCTTCTGGAAAGATTGCCCACTGTGAATACTAATTGAATGGTCAACTTCAAAGAGTTTGGATATTATTTATTGGCTAACTGATGTGATAAGAGGACAAAGCTTACAGGATGTCACAACCTGAAGAAGGGATCTGCGATATCCCAAAAGCTTGCTTTTCTTCAGTTAGCCAATAAAGAGGATCACCTAAACTCCCAACTCTCTGTATTCATCGATGGCTAACACAGTACATCACTCTACTATTGCTAAAATGGTCTTCAAAATATTTATAAATGGATTATTACACAGACAAATGGGCAGCAACAATTGCTCCTCTAATCTCATAAATTAGGTCCTTTCTCGCATTTCCTTGCATTTGTCTTCCTTGCATTGGAATGGCAAATGCCAAAAACTCTGATATTATAGAGGTGTTTCTATTTGCTGATTACATTTGAACAAATAATCACATGTTTGATTTTGATTAGCAATGCTTGGTTAACACGTTATCTCTAAAGCTAGCCATACACGTGCAGGATTCCATGGCCAATTGATCACTCACCCGATCGATTCCGGCGATTCTGCCGGGAATCGCAGGTGTGATCAATCGGCCAATTAAGAGTATCCATCGCTGCATACCACCTTGTCCAACGGATTCCGGGACGATTCCGTGTCCGATTCCACCTCCGATTCCACCTCTCAAATGGCAACTCCCCCTGATCCGTGCAGAATCGGATCAGAAAGACCAACATGTTGGTTCTCCGTCGGATCCGATTCTGAGCCCCCGATCAATCGGACGCGAACGATCGGACAAGGTGGGCTGCACGCGTTTCTGGCACGATCGTTTCGCGTGCACTCGCCCGGAATCGATCGTGCCGGAATCCGGTGCGAATTCGACACGTGTATGGGGGCCTTTATGGAAGTGATAAGGGTGTCTTTTTTTTTTTATAAATTTTATTGAAACATTAGGCAATATAACAAAGTAAAGTAGATGACACATATACAGCAAGATGTCAATGAGGTAAACGCTCTGAAAATGGTAGCGCCTACATAAAGACTGTACTTAATTTTTTATGCCCTGGTTTTTAATTAGTTAAATTCAATTGAATTCAATCCAAAAAGGGTGTACATATTTTACCTCCCGTTATTGTAAATTAGAAAATCTGTTTGTTAATCCTTCTATAACATGTTTTACAAAATGATGCTTTTCGTTTGGCTCTGTGTTTCATTTCGATGTGTCTGATGATCCTGGAATCTGATACTCAGCGAAGTTCTGCAGCACTATTCTGCTATGTCATTTCACACATACTGAAACATTAAGTCTTTAATGGGCCTCAGTGTGCTTGAACTTTGTCATCTGGAGTCTTAGCATTGGCAAGCGCCTCTACATTTTCTCCTCACACTTATAGCGCCATAAACTAAGGACATCAGTACAAAATTAAACTGATGATATTATTGTACGCTTCTTGGAAATGACAAATCATTACCACAGCCTCATTCTAGTGTATTCCTAAATTATCCAGATAAAAGCAACGAACAAGCTCTTTAGATATCTCCAAGCTTCCTCCTAATCTGTTGCGCAGATGGGTTCTAAATCATTTATAAAAGTTCATTTTCTTCCTTTGAATTTGAATTTTTTTACCCTCACCTCTGATGTTGTAGTTAAAAGTAGCAAGCACTGTGCAAAAGATGTTGGATATTCTAGGAAATGTACTTTAAACAAAGAACACGTAATTTATCCTAACCCACCCTTTCCCTTAAGCTCTTGCCTATTTACTTGCACCTCGTAGATATCTATAGGATCATCTCTAATCATCAGTGGAAGTGAGGTAATTAGATCCACTTATAGGCCTCTATGCCAGTGGTGGGCAACTGAGTTGATATGGAGGGCCAAAAGTGCGGCCCTTGGCATCACTAAAGGGCCGTACATCATAACATTGATCCAGACCCCCCGTCCACATATCTCAGCAGGTGGTGGACCAGCTCCCAAGAGGTAGTCAAAAGCTGACAGAACACACAACCCCCCCCCCCCTCCTGCCCCTGAGTGCAGTGGTCATATGTAGACCTGGTTTCCCCAATCAACATTGACAGTTTTAGTACTGCTAAAGACGATTAGGAAAACTGGGTAAGGGTGTGACCACTACACAGGTGAATTCCTATGCCCTTTGCATTAATAGTTAGGTTTTGGTGGCCACATGTGGAGGACCAAGGGGGGCTGCTGAACAACGCCCAAAGGTCCTCAGGTTGGGCACCTAGGCTCTATGCATTTTGGACCAAAGTTGTATGTACACGTGTATCATGGATGCTCTTCCAAGCTAGATTTTTGTTGTTGTTTTGTGCAGCTTGGGTAAAGCGTGTTCCTTATATGGGTTGAGCTTGGTCTTAAAATGGATGGAGCTTATTCCTAGCAAGTAGAGATGGTCACAATTGTTTTTTAAAAAATTTGATGATTTTGAGTTAATTGCAAAGCCCCTGAACATTGTATCATCACCAAACATGCTGGAGATGTAGAGAAGGGTTGGGGGTTATACTAGAAAAAAGTAAGGCTCTAACAAATAGTTTTTGCATAAATGAAGTTAATAGTCAAGTCAAAATTTTCAAAGTTAAAATTTTAACTTTGAACTTCATTTATGAAAAAACGACATGTGCTAGAGCAAAACTTTTTTTCCAATGTTCTCACAGCCCTTCTCTACATCTCCAGCAATTTTGCAGAAATGCATTAAGTTCCCTCATTGATGATGCTCCTCACATCCCAGACATCATTGATGTGAGATTGATCATTGATCATCATTGATGCTGAAGATGTGAAGGGGGGGGGGTTTACAGCAAATAACTAGGACAGTTAATAGTCAATGAGAAAGGCTTCCAATCAATACTGTAAAAATGTGGAATAGACTTTCCCGGAAGGTTCTATCCCATAATAAACCATTTAGTAATAATGTGCTTCTATGTGCAAAGAAAATACCTGGCCATTCATTTTTATAAGTAATAACTTTTGAGATTGCCAGTTCAGGAAAAATCGAATTACCTAGAGGGATTGCAAGGGTAGTTTTTCGCTGTTGAAGCAATCGAGTTAATGCTTATTATGGGGTATTCCTTATCTTTAAATTACATGTGGGTTTAGCATTTCTTGATTGCAAGTACTTTTGTTTTTTAACTTAGTTAAAACTGACAGGCATGTCATTTTTCAGCTTGAATATTTATGAATGATACAACTGTAGCGGATCACGTTGAGCTATGACCCCTAATACTTAATGGTGGCTGTCCATAACTATTATTATTATAATATTAGGACACTTCAGCCTGAGCAGTCGTCTGGACAGTGGGTCGGTAGAAACAAAGACTACCATAACTATTTTACCTGTTGATTAGATAATGTCATGTTTATTGCCTTATTGTGACAGATAGGACAAAAACAATCCATCCCCTGCTGAGCAGTCGTCTGGTTCAGCAGAAACACAATAGGTACGGTGTCTGTCTCCCTGGACGGGTGATTGGGTTGTCTCAGGGTGAGGGGGAGGGGAGGTGTGGGCTGGAACCAAACTATGATTGAACAATGGATTATCTTTCTGGAGGTGTCTCCCTTGCATGGGAGAGTGGTAAAAAAGCTGCGTATGTGACATTAAATGGAAGTTCTGCACCTGATACTATGTGTCGTCCAGTTATTGGGAAGAGTGATGGATGTTCCTGGATAGATTTGGGTACTACGCATGCTGTGCTTCCTGTGCTAGTTACCTGGTCCCCCAGTACCCTTTGGAACTTAAGCGGAGAAGGCCTATGTCACACCAGTGCTCCGCTACATCAACCTTTATTAGAGTGATTGTAACTTCCAATAGACATGCCTTGTTTTTTACCTACACAGCAAACATTTAGGAAAATTTAATAAAAATGCAAAAAGAAGGTAAAAGCACTTGTACTTTTGACAGTATAAGTGCAGTAACTGAACTACTTGTACTAAAAAAATTGTGTTATGCAACTAAAATATGGTTACCAAGTTTAACCCTCTGGGCAGTTTGAGCTTTTCGTGACATTTTTTATGGCACGAAAAGCCGTTTTACCCGCAATCACGGCGGAGTACACTGTACTCCGCCGTGCTTACCGGCTCTCCGCCCAGCCCTCTACACACCTCCGACGTCAAATAGACGCCGGCAGTGTGTGGAGAGGAGAGCGGCGCCCCCTCCATTAACATGGAGGTCTATGGTGCCGCCCCCCCCCCGCGCCCTTCGGCGTCACAGATGACACCAAAGACACGGGGCCGCCGGCACATAGAGAGACGGCGGTTGTGCCCGATCCCGGCACGGGCACAGTTTGATTAGCGATCAAACTGTGCTCAAACTGAGTTCGGACAAACCGCTAGGGAGGTTAAGAGAGGAACCAAAGGAATGTGGAAACCTAGAAGCAAGTTGAGATACAGACATACAATTGAGTTTAGGGCAGGGGTGTCAAACTCAAACACACAGTGGGCCAAATTTAAAAACTTGG
Organism: Ptychadena robeensis; assembly: GCA_036250615.1. Taxonomy (NCBI): domain Eukaryota; kingdom Metazoa; phylum Chordata; class Amphibia; order Anura; family Ptychadenidae; genus Ptychadena; species Ptychadena robeensis. The sequence continues at coordinate 21,187,670 of CM070032.1, forward strand.
ACGAAGTCACAGCTAAACCTTCAAATTTATTGAAAAAAAATTTACAATTGGGGAAGATTTTCCTTCTCATCAGATGTAATGATGAATCTTTTCATTTGAGAACAAACTTAAGTTTTGCTTTAACATTGAAACTGGGACAAGCAAAGTGTAATACTATAACACATGTGACATCAAATGTCAAATAAAAGACACATCTGCGCCATTCATTCTTACATAACATTTTACTAAATATTTTGCAGGCCAAATCTAATTACACCATGGGCCAGATCTGGTCCCTGGGCTAGAGTTTAAAACCCCTGCTTTAGAGGTGAAGATTTGCAGCTGCTCTCCGGTCCTTAATGGGGTAAAAGAAAACAAGTTGACCAAGTCATGATTGCCTAGACCAGAACATAACACTCATACCCTATGCACGCAAATAAATCATAAACAGGTCCAACGGTTATGTTTATTCTTATTGAGTTACATATATTGGGTTGGGTTGAATGGTGAGTTCTCAAAAACAGATTTGAAGTTTCTTATAATGTGATGGATTCCTGGAAATTGCAGTTTCTATTCTATGAACAAACCACCACCATCGCTTGACCTCCCAGGTGTATTCTATCATTCTCTGTCCAGTTCCAAATGACATTCCTACTTCCTGACTTGTTATTCAAAAACTGTGTACAACACATCACATCCAATTTATTTCTAACAGGCTGATGAGACGTATTAAACATATTTAAAGAATCCCTGGTGAGTGGATTTGGATAGAATGTTCTCCACAGGCGGCTCGAATGAATGTGTGTGAAGACTCTGTGAATCGTGAATGTCTTCCAGTGCTCACCTCAAGCTTCATTATCTATTTTGACTTGAAATCACGAGGAGATAGTTTAAAGCTAGCCATACACGTGTCGGATTCCATGTCCAATCGATTCATCATCCGATCGATTCCGGCGATTGTGCCGGGAATCGCAGGTGTGATCAATCGGCCAATTAAGAGTATCCATCGCAGCATACCACCTTCTGCCGGGCAGAATCGGATGAGAAAGACCAACATGTTGGTTCTCCGTCGGATCCGATTCTGAGCCCCTGAACGATCGGACCTGATCAATCGGACAAGGTGGGCTGCATGCGATTCCGGCACGATCGTTTCGCGTGCACGCGCCCGGAATCGATCGTGCCGGATTCCGGTGCGAATCCGACACGTGTATGGGGGCCTTATGACTTTCCCAAGAAAATGTGCTCCAGTTGACCACAGCTATCACAGATCTTCACAATGAGCCTTCCCTGTAGAAAGCTGCAAGTAAATTAAGGTCAGTAGATTTGATTACATGTTATTCAAGCAATGATACATGAGAAGATTCCGCCAAATTCATTTACCCATAACATCAGACTGGACAACTACACTTTTCCCTGACCTATGTCAAATATGATTGGTTGATATAGGATATTTGATCTACTACATGATATAGTATTTGATATACCAGTCAAAGAGCATTCTCACTTTGTAAAATTTAATATAGCATTTTCTTTAAGATTAGTTATCGTACTGAAAGCCCTTTTCATAATCATTTAATTATTAAAGTTCATGGGTATTTATGTATGAGCAATGCTGTTAATGCCCAACCACAGCATTTCAATTAGGCTGACGTTTGACTTGACTGGGTCATTGCAACACCTTGATTTCCTTCTTTTTAAGAAGTAAGCATGACCGGGGTCACTCCATAGTCACCAGACTGTGGTGACAGGTGCACTGCTCACTCCAATACTTTCAAAGATTTAAACTCCCTGCACTGCAGCGCCCCCGGGTCACTCAGATTCTTTTAACCCCTGTAGCGTTTAGGATGTGCAGAGCTCGTCCAGGGTTAGTTTACAAAACAAACTCTAGCCTAGCTGGTATTCCTATACTTACATATGCTCGGTGAGGCCGCCCAGACTGGATGATTTTTTGGTTCTGGCACTGCCCCTTTAGTGTCATCTGTGATGCTGAAGAAGTGGGGGTGTGTGCCATAGACCTTCATGTTAATGGAGGAGTGTCAGTTTCCCAGTCCACATCACAGGTGTCATCGATGATGTCGGCGATGTGTAGAGGGGAGGAGGGGGTGGGAAAAACAAACAGAGTACAGAGTGTCCTCTGCTGTGAGCACTAGGGAGGTTAAGTAGTATATGCTTTACACAGGCCTCTGCTTATATTCATGAATGTAAAAAAAATAATTATCCACACACATGCTGGTATAATACAAGGGGATAATTTTACTTCTCTTCTATGCAGAAATATATAGCGTTTTGCACTATCCCTTTGACCAGCAATAGGGCATAGTCCAAAGGATACAGTTCCAAACATGCTGAGGTTCTAACCCAGTTGCAAAGATGAGAGGAGAATAGACTCTTACCCCAATTCTTAACACCTAGCCTGGTAGGGAAGTATTCCTCACATGATAATGATGATCTCTTCAGTCCCTAGGCCTTGTAGAGAGGCCCAATCCCATGGGACAAAGGCAAAGTCCAGAGAAAGAGCTGCAAGATGGCAAATATTGGCAGAAAACCAGATGCTCCTCCTATCAATTTATATTTATATGATACCAAAGCACCTCCCCTGTTACTGGGCAGATACCCCAGACTGTACAGGGGATTTCCAGAACCTACTCATTGCCAAACTAACATCAGAATTCTAGCACATTCAGTTACTGCACTTATACTGACAAATATTTTTGGGTATGGTTGGAATTGGTGGCCAGACTTTTTTGCACATTGGCTTCTTATTTGACTGCAGAATAGTTTTGGTGTTCATTATTCTAGTGTAAAATTTTAAACCTTTTGACTTGGAGACTGAAAGGTGCTCAGGTCCATAACTGGAAAACAAACCTTAGTAATCTCACATTCAGCACTGTGCTTTGCAATTGGTATGAGGTTTTTTTTATTGAGAAAACACCAAATACAGTAAGTTAGGGGTGTGCACCAATACTTATATGTGAACCTGTCTTACATATCAATTATGGTAACCATTCCAGACACCATACAAAGTTCCATTTACTTTGGAAAACACACAGGTTTATGTAATTTATAAGCTTCCAGATTGATTGGATAGATGTAGAAACAAATACACATACAATGGAAGTTATCGAGAAAAGTAATTTCTTTATGGAATATTGGAACGTGTTGTCATGATGATAAATGCTTTTATTACATGCAACTGTCAGTTTCCTCCTGAACACTGGTCCAACAACACTGTTCACAATATTTTCTCCACAATTTCTGCCTTTGTAACCGTCTAAAATGCATTCCATACACACATCCAAGAACAGAAGTAGGGATGGATGAGGCTGTAACGAAGTATCTGGAAAATGTTGTCTCATTTGGATGTGACTGAAGACTTTAAACTTTACTACGTGAAAAAAGATTGCCCAAACCTCTAAAATGCATTAATCTTTGATTTTGGTGAGAGCAGCGCATTTGCAGAGGTCGTGGCTTAAGGTGTGCATGGGCCATCTGGATCCCCAACTACCCCCTTGTACCCCCTAAGGGGAGTTGATCCTATAGCAGCTGTCCTTGGTTTTGGGGGTTGTGGCATGCTGCAGTTTTATATCTGTAATACATTTTGAGTTTTGAGGCTGAACTTGAAAATCTCCTGAAGAAGGCAAAGTGCGAAACGCATCAAGTGGTCAGCATCCAGCATTTTGGATTTTTTGTTCAGCATGTTCACCTTAATAAATAAGGAAATAATACAGGAAATCAGTGACGTCATGCCTGGTATTTGGAACGAGGAAGTGCAGCGCCATTTTCGAGTTCTAAATACAGGAAGTGATGTCACTAATGCCACTCCTGGTATTGTGGCATTTACCTCCCTCCTATAAGCTGGCTAACTTAGGAGGGAGATGGGTGTTACTCTCCTTCCTAATTTCCCACCACGCACATCATCAGCACAAGCGGGATGGGAACTAAGAAGGGAGAGTAATGCCCCCTCCTTCCTAAATAAAAACCAAATAAAGATGTCGAAAAATTCGCAATGCTAATTTTTGGGTTGAAATTTAGAGTTTTTCAACAAAAATTTGCATAGTCTTATTTCACCATTTTGACTTTAAGATGAAAAAGTCAACCTAAGACTTAAATCAAAATTTCAACTTAAAAATATGTTACAGTGTTGATTGCGAATATCGGCACTTTGCAATATTGCAATATTTGCAAAAATTTGCTACCAACACTATCACTTGAAAAATCAAGGCTAATTTAGAATTTTTTTTGAAATTTTGCAGTCAAAAATTAAATAACCGCAACTAGATCAGGAAAAGCGAAATTTAAGTTGAATCAAATTTACTTCATTTCGATCATCTCTAAACCCGATTTCACAATCTCTGGAAATATCTGGGATTTAGTGATTTGGCCAGGAAAGTCCCATAAAAAACGGGACTTTCCCGGCAAAATTGGAAAGCTTGACAGGTATGACTTTCATATACTTTAAGGATATATATTCACATGCTTCATATGAATATTTTGACTTTAAACTTATCCAAGATGCATAATATATTTAAGCTGGCCATACACCTTTAGATCTCTTTGTCAGGTATCCTTTAGATCTACCATCAACTATGTAGTGCTGGGTCCTCTGCGACACAGGTAGACTTGATGGTTTAGAAAGTCCCTCATATTACATGGTTTTGGTAAAAAAAAGGAAATCTGACAGAGAAATTTAAAGGTGTATGGGGGCCCTCATTGTTAATGATGTATGGTACAACTTGTGCCTTTTATGTCCCCAATTCCTATGTTCCCTTGGAGGTGGGAGTTATTTGGTATTAGGTTTTTCTATCAGCCACTTTTCTGTGTACATGATGATTGGGATGTTGGCACATTTGACAGATTTTGGAGGAATCACTAATTTGGAACAAAAATATTAACTGATCGTAATATGGAAATAAGAGACCAAGGAGAGCAGAGATGTCACTCCCCAAACAAATGACAGTGGTCAGGACCACTTAAAAGGATCTTTTTATGTTGTATATTAAAAAGAGGTATTTTTATGCCTGTATAGCCAAATCTGTGACATGGCTAGGCAACCCAGTACATTTTAGTTGCTGAAAATTAGTGTTGAGCGGCACATGGTAAATTCGTGAATATATAAAGGCACATTCGAAATTCGTAAAATTCGGTTCAACTGTATTCTATGGCCTTATATCATGCATAGCTATTCGCAACTATTTGCAAAGAAAACTTATACTTGAGTATATACGGTACAAATAAACTTTTTTTACCTTGGATGTCTGTTATAAGTTATGTGAAAACTGAACATTGCTTCACTCTCTCAAAGTTCTCTATATTATTTTTATTGCCAAAACCAATTCCATATATTTTACAATCTCTTCTTAGATGTTCAGACCCTGCCAGTGAATTCTTGCTGTGACCCTAGTTTGTTCCTGACCCTGTCTGGCTGCCCTGATCTTTGGCTTTGTGAACTCGAACTTGCTTTGTCTGCTGATTTGCTACCTCACTTGTCCTCGTTAATTGACCCCACAGTGACCCCGGCCATTTAATTTGTAGGGTGCTTCACATGAACTCTTCCTAGGGTTATCTGGCCTTCTGTACGCCTGTCTGTCTTCCTTCCTTCTCAGGCTGCCAGTCTTTTGATTTGAAACTCTGGCTCTGTTCCCACCCAAGAATAAATATAAAACTCTAACAAGGAAAGAAGCCTTATTAAAGCGGATGTGTACTTAAAATCTAAAAAATAAATATATAAAATTAAGATTTGGCGGTGGCATAGGGCTCCACAATCCTAAAAAATATATATACAGTATATATATACTTACCTGCTGTTGCCTGAAATCGTTCCCAGGCTTCCAGGAGTTATCACAGGGTGCAATATCACAAGTGGCCACTGCAGGCATTCATAATGGTTTTCTATGGGAAAATACACTCCATTCAGTTTAATGTAGAACTGAGATTAGAGATTTACCTGTCTATCTTTGTGGTAAATTCTGGGGGGCACCGTGGCAGCCCGTCATCAGAGCCAAGTATTTTTTTATGCATACCTCCCTATTATCGGCACTTCTAGTGCCATTTTTTTAATGATCAATTTATGGTGGTAGGTCCACTTTAAGGAGAATTCAAAAAAGAAAGAAAAAATACATACAAGCCCAGGTGCAGTCATCTTCACATCCCATCTAAACAATATTTCAGTAACAGACATTAGGTTTAGATAATCAATGAATGTAGACTATTTATTGTTGGGTATTGTTATGACTGCAGATCCTGGGTTAGCGCGGGGGTACCAGGAGCAGGGAATCTAAGC
>CM070032.1:21197761-21208468 GCA_036250615.1 Ptychadena robeensis
GAAGTTCGCGTTCGCCGTTCGCGAACATCAAATTCCGGGTTCGCGCCATCACTAGTCCTGGAGTAGCCTAGCCAGTCTCCAGCTCTCAACCCCATAGAAAACCTTTGGAGGGAGTTAAAAGTCCATGTTGAAAAAAAGCCCTATATATATATACAGTGGGGGAAAAAGTATTTAGTCAGCCCCCAATTGTACAAGTTCTCTAAAAAGATGAGAGAGGCGTGTAATTTTCATCATAGGTCATCTCAACTATGAGAGACAGAATGGGGGAAAGAATCCAGGAAATCACATTGTAGAATTTTTAGGAATTTAATTGCAAATGATGGTGGAAAATAAGTATTTGATCAATATTAAAAGTTCATGTCAATACTTTGTTATATCCCCTTTTTGTTGGCAATGACAGAGGTCAGATGTTTTCTGTGATTCTTCACTAGGTTGTCACACACTGCTGCTGGTATTTTGGCCCATTCCTCCATGCAGATCTCCTCTAGAGCAGTCATGTTTTGGGGCTGTCGCTGGGCAACATGGACTTTCAACTCCTTCCAAAGGTTTTCTAATAATACAAATAAACGCTTAAAAATGTGATTTCCTGGATTCTTTTCCCCCATTCTGTCTATCATAGATGAGGTGACCTATGATGAAAATTACAAGTCTCTCTCATCTTTTTATGTGGGTGAACGTGCACAATTGGTGGCTGACAATACTTTTATATATATATAGGTTTTGTTTTTGTTTTTTACAGGAGTGTCAGTAAATAAAAAAGCAATGCTTGTAATCAGCAAAGAAAAATGCATCATACGGCAATACATAAATTATGAACACCAAAAATCTCAAGTGTCCCAAGTCACTCTATTACTCCATTTCATCACCATGCCTATCCTACAGGACACAGACATGCCTGTGAATGGAGACATTGCAGCTTCAATTATGCTTTATTGCAAGTCTTGGGAGATACTTTTTTTCAGCATTGAAAACAATAATACCTTGCCATCTAGTGACCATTTTAAGAATTGCAGGAAGATTGACGCAGGAAGACTGTCCCAAAGAGGGTTCATTTTCTGTTTTTAAAAATGAGAACTGCCAGGGCTCAAGGGAAACAGAAAATAAGTATATTTTTTACAATTGTGATTCACAGCAGGCTCAGAAGTAAGTAAACATTTTTTTTTCTAACAAAATCTGCTTAAAGTGAGTTACAGTAACATCCATGTTTTACGTTTTTATATTTGATCAGATTTTCCACTATTCTTGTAATAATGTTTTTAAAAAGATAAACATTGAATACAAAGTATCAAGCATTATAAACATAGACAGTTTGTGCCATCAAACTGATGAAAACCTCCTTGAATAAGAAAGGTTAGGTTTCCATTACAAATATAACACCAATAATACATATTTTAATTGTTGATGTAAGATGAGAAGCTTTCATATGAAGTTCGTCTAAACCAGTGGTTCCCAAACTTTCCCTGCAGGGCCCTCCTTTTCTATTTAGAAACTGAATCGAGCCCCTCCTCCCTATTCAAAGGTAGGTTCAGAATGAGGGCCAGCACCCCTCTGGAATACCTTTGTGCCCCCCCCCAGGGGGCCCCACTGATCTAAACGTTGCCTTTATGACCTCAATGGCCAACTGAATATTGGTGGGAAATATTAGAAGTCAGAGTATAATAACCAATACACTGCAGGTCTATATTATTTTTATTGCTACAGAAATAACACAACAGCGCTGTTCTAAAGGTCAACTGCAATATATCTCCTTATAATCCTATAGGACATAAAGATTGAGTCATATCTATCTATATACCAGCTGCATCTAAACAGACACCAACTCGTAGCTCTGGAAAAATGATTATCTGGGACACATTTGTAAATATGTACATTGTGTTTCATTGTATTCAGCGAGAGATTATCACATTCCTGATTTAAGAGTGGGTGTACTTAAGCTTCACATCTATATGATGTACAGCAGCTGTAATGCCAAGTCTGATTGCAGCACTTGTGAAATGATTCAGACTCACTGATACATATAACAAACAATACAAAAAATTATAAGCCACAAATATTTTTCCTGGACATTTTCAAGCGAGGTCTGTTTCCTGCGATTAAATATTTACCTAGGAAGTCGTTTATTTTAAATTTTGTGAATAAATTACAGGAGAAAAATGGGAATGGCCACCAACGCAACCTGTATACTGAGGCTTAGTACTAGGCAGCAAAAGATTCTCTTAAAGTGCACTTTAGAAGACTCATTGACATCATCATTGTGAGCCTGTCCTTTGGGAAGGTAATAGGACAATGATAATAAGAGGCTGAGCCAAAGATATTACTAAAATCATATGACTAAAAGGGGTAAGTAAGGGACAATAGGAGAATATGCAATAACTTCTGGTAACAAGTGCAGCACAAGCACCTCTTCTGTTCTATAGAGGGGAGGATGAGCAATCCAAGAATGTAGAGCATGTAGTGGCCCCAGAAACGGTCACTAAACTGTATAAAAGCATTGTGTATTATAGGAATATAATACTGTTTATGCTGTATATGCCATAGATTGTTGTGTGTCTCCCTGACAAGGGTTGCACCTGTTGTTTACGAAAAGCTGGGACCATGTCTGGGTGTATACTTATTCCTTCCCTCCAAATTGTAACAAATATAGTCCAGCCCAGCCAGGCCTTAAGCCTGCCCCATAGCTAGGACATACATAGAAGTCATTTAGAGGCTTCTGGGCTTTTTCCTGTGCTTCTTCCTGCTCTCCCTGGATTGTACCTGACTTCTCCAGAAGAGAACTACAGCGTTACACCCTTGAGAAGGTCCACAGCACCCAGCCATCTTAGTCCAGCCGCTCGTGAGCAACAGCAGTTTGTTACATATTCCCTATGCCTGAACCCGATCCCTGCCTCTGGGTGATGGTGAAAGCGTGTAAATATTCCTAAATAAATTGTAAATAGCCCCCACCTGCTGGCGTGGACCTGGAATTATTTGGGCTGCAAGCGGAACCTGGTAATCGCCTAGAGGACATCCACCTTAACGAACCTGGCTGCGTGAGTGGTTTCACACACTACACTTGTGTGCCGCTACAAGCACACTCTACTGCTGGCCCTAGTGGAGAAGGGCACACTGACTCTAAGCACTGTAGAGTGGAGAAGGGCATACTGACTGCACTTGCATGTTGACAGAGGTGGTCATAGCCAGATTGGTGTACTTACTTTTGTGAGATACTATAAGGCAGATAAGCAATTGTTTTTAAAATTCAAATAATAATAACAACGTTATTAATACTTTTTTTTACAATAAAACTACCTTACCTTACCAATTATTAGTTTCTGCAAGGCATTCTGGGATGTTATACTAGGTAACATTGAAAGGTTTTATTATATTCTTAAAAGTTTGTCTTGATTTTTCCTCCGCTTAAAGGCCCCCATACACGGGTCGGATTCCAGGCCGATCGATTCCGGGCGCGTGCAAGCGAAACGATCGTGCCGGAATCGTGTGCAGCCCACCTTGTCCGATCGATCACGTCCGATCGTTCAGGGGCCCAGAATCAGATCCGACAGAGAACCAACATGTTGGTCTTTTTGATCCGATTCTGCACAGATCAGGGGGAGTTGCCATTTGTGAAGTGGACAATCGGACACGGAATCGTCCCGGAATCCCACGGACAAGGTGGTTTGCAGCGATCGGATACTCTTAATTGGCCGATCGATCACACCTGCGATTCCCGGCAGAATCGCCGGAATGGATCAGATAGGTGATCGAGCGGCCATGGAATCCGAACGTGTATGGCTAGCTTAAGATTAATTTGTGTCCATCAAGACAGGGAACATGTTCTAAGTGAAATTATTTTATTTCAGACATATAAAGTTTCATTTATTTCCTAGACATAGATAAAACAATGAAGTGAGAATCATCTTTCATGGAAAAATCACAAATTTAACATTGTGGAGATTGAAATTTTGTGCAGTTTGGTCGTTTCACACTTTGATATTCTTCCAGATTCTACAAACCTGATAAATCGCAGTCGGGAGTTTTACATTTCATTTTTTCCTTTAGCCGTTTCTAGAAACAACACAGTCAAAGGAAAATCTGAGGATGCTCGGGGGTGAAGCCAGATGAAAGTTCTTTTACTTAAAGTTTTTATATAATTACACACGAACACCAGGACATGGAAGGCAATTAATACCAAACATTAATCATAATTAATGACCTCTTCTCTAGGTCAGTGGTGTCCTTGAGTTACCTCTAGATCAAATATTTTTATAGTCAGCTTACTTTCTTCTCAGATATACAGTATATATATGTATTCATATATTTGTGTGTAGCTCTTCATGTATAATTATAGAATGTTTGTTTTTATATGGTGGTAGTGGAGGAACAAAAATAAGTCTGCATATCAGAATCATTCAGAGTAAATTTTGATGTGTATAATAATCTCAGGCAAGAGCTTGGAAAGTATTTCTGAAGCCCAACAATTTTGTATCATGTGGGGGAAGGTTAAACCACTCTTTTTCGCCAACATGCCTCGTTGGAGAGATGTCCAATCACTTGCTTAACCTCCTTTGTGGTTGTCAGGGTTCTGGACAAGGGGGTGAGCAGAATGCAAACAGGATACAGAGACCAGGATGAGAGTTCAGAGACCAAAGTTCAAATTCAAATATGATCACTTACAGGATTCGGGTTTTGGGGACCAATACTCAGACAATGTGTGGAAGGGTGAGGCACACCTATACAGGCCTTGTGCTAACGAGGCAGGTGTACCCAAGCCATCCTACACTTGCTGGTGACTAGTGGCATAGGCAATATTCGAATTTGTGATATTTCACGAATAATTCTACTTATATTCTATTCGATATTCGCAATTTTGAAAATTCAAGAATATATATATTCTCAATGCATTCACATTGGCATTGCCTTTAAAATGAATGGTAATCATATAATTTTTTCTATATTCTATATATTATTTTTGCATTGCGAATATATATCCGCAATGCATGGCTATAAAGCTTCCCAGTGCATTATATAGTGAATATTCATGATTACAAATATCCACCGCCATATTCAAAATTTGTGAATTCTCGAATAGCGGATATTCACAATTCGAATATTCAAGCTCAACACTACTAGTGCCCAGGGAAACTACCTGGGGAAAGTGGAAGCACAGTGCCACCAGCAGATGGTACCTGGAATAGAACAGGTTCTTATGGTGGTATCGGGGAAAAAGGCGGTCACCCTGAGCCACCTCGTGATTGCATCGCCAGGGAGGTGGGAAAACAGAAATCCAACAAAAAAAGTAAAGGCCAAATGGCGAAGAAGTAAAAAGCAGGGCTTTATATGACTTTGCAGATTTTAATGGACATTGTAAGATACACATCACAATACAGATACACAAGATCACGTTGTATAGTGAAGTCACAGTAAGCAGTATAAGTAATGGAGATGTAAAATAAGGTTTCGGTTCATCTTTAAGACCATCCACATTGTCATCCTCATTCCTCACTCAGTGATGGTCAGCATCCTATCAACATAATAAATATTGATTGAGAGCTAGTGTATGGGCAAAGGGAATTATTAGCACTGTGCTTCTGTTGCTGTACTCAGCAACAAAAGTAGAAAATATACAAATAGGTAAGCTTCTCATCTGGGAATTTGAAGGCACCAAATATATCAGAACCATAGTTTAAGATAAAAATAAATTAGTAATTACATCATAAAATGTGTAAATTATCAATAATACTTTAAAAAGTCCAGATAATGATAATGTTTTCACTATATCCCCATAATTCACTAGATTTAATATGATTTAGAGTAATATTTTAGTATATTTCTCATAGGCACCATTCACAGGGGCATCTTAATATGCCCCAGTGCCAGAATGCCCAAAAAGTGTTACTATCAAGAAGGACGTGACATTAGGCATCCCCAGGTCACTTTTTTGTTTTTTTGTTATTCAATGAAAAGGAATAACATGGGAGCATTTCTGAGGTTTCTACTAACAGTCGGAAAGTGCCCATATGAATGCAGTTTTATTGCTTTAAATAATGTTGCAGAGCATATTTTTTTTATGTAAAGTGTATTGCAGAGCATATTTTTATTGGATTTTGAGAACATCTGAGCATTTAAAGATAGTGATGAAGATTTGACTTGACTTGATTAAGACAAGAGCATCCAGTGTCAATGATTTAAAGGAGAACGGTGGTATGGATAATGATGACCAATAGAGCCTATGTTCAGGTGCCATGAATGAAGACATCGACCGCAATTCTCCACCAGCAGGTACTCAGGGACTTTGGTTGTAAGTAAAATCTAAAATTTGGGCTGTATCCCAAGTTGGTTCTTTTTTTGCATATTTGTATGTCTAAAAATGATCAGGCTGCCAGAGGCTAAAATGTGAAAACTTGTAACAGAGAAATACTACTAAGCATTGGACCTTGCATGATTCGCTCAATAACTCCTCTGCATTTTACAGTGGGTTATAATCCACTCAGCTCCAATCATTTCTATGCACCTAGGCTTCCATGCCACTAATGGTGTAGTTTCGGACTTCCCCCAAAATTGTTTCCTTCTCACCTTTCCTACATTTGTTGATTTCAATGGAGCTTTGCTTGCATGTGTATAGCGATGTGTGCAATATGTTGGCTGAGGATGAGTAAGGCCATACTAAAGCTGGCCTTTTTGTGGAATCATAATGATCTTGATGATCCTATATTAATGTAAACACTAAATTCATACAAAATGGATTCTGTGAGAATAAACCTAATGCACATTGTCACTTTAAACAATCAGAATGAATAAAAGGGCTGCTCCATTTTAAAGTCAAGCAATTGGACCATTTCCAGCGCGTTTTCTTGGCTTGTCTTCTAAACTGCGGTTTCTAGGTAAAACTTAAGAAGATATCTGATTTCCCATGTCTTCTCCTTCAACAATATAATGAAATGTCCTATGGAAGCCAAGCATCAGTCATCACTGGGTAATGCATTTCCAGATTAGAGGATGACACAGTTTCCTCAGACAACATCCTTAATACAACATACTTAAGAGCATAACTAATGTCCTATGGGGTACTTCATGTTGGTCTGGATCACAGAGCAAATAAATAACTGTGAAGCCAAAGAGAGAATAGCAAGATAATGTTTGTGTTACTAATCACAGTTAAAACTTTGCTAATGACTATGTTCTCTAGCAATGTCTATGACTATGTTCTCTAGCAAAGTCAATGTGATTAAGTGTTTATTTATACAGCTATGTCATCATCCATATTTTCTTGTCTGATTTAATCTTTTTTTCTTTTCAGCTGTGAAGATTAAAAAACGTGGACTCTTAGCACATCCAAGTCTTTATTGTTGGAAGTACGAGCTCTGTTTTCACTCAAGTCATCATGCACCTAGCACAAGTCAGGCCTCAAGTGCACCGTTCTTAGGACATGCCTCATTTACCTGACGAAGAGAGCGAGGTGTATGTTTAGTTTGAATTAAAAACAAATCAAAACATAAAATACTCATTGTTTCCAAATGTTAATGCTGTTTTGTATTTATATTGTGCAGAAAGAATGTGCACAAAACATGGCCAAGCACTTTGCATGGACATCTGCTGACTCGTTTGTATTGTAGAGTAGAATTTTTTATTTGATTTTGAGAACATGTGCCTTTATGAAGATATTGATAAAGACTTGACTTCATTAACTGAGCATCGAGTGTCAACGAATTAAAGGAAGCTGGTTGTATGAACGTTGATGGTGGACAACCCAACATATGGATGCCAGAGTTACATCAATAGAGCCAGGTTTTAGGTGCCATAAATGCAGAGATAGACCATACTGCTGGGGTGCACTTCTCCACCAGCAGGTCTTCAGAAACTATGCTTGTTAGTTAAATCAAACATTTTGGTTGTAACTTAAGTTGGTCTTAAGTCAAGCCAGTTGTAACTCAAGGGTCCACTGTATAACATAACAAGCTATATTCTGGGTTTTTTTGACCCATCAAGTTTTGTTGCTTTATTCGCCTAATTATTAACCTCATTGGCAGTATGCGCGAACCCAGTTTGGACAGAGTTTGTCTTGTTAATAAGCCAGTATCAGGTATATGCCTATGCTCGGTGAGCCTGAAGTGATTCTGCAACACTGCAGCCCCGCTGATCAAGTACAGTGATACGGCAATGCCACTAGGGAGGTTAAGGAACATATTTGCAAAAAGGTTTGCGGATATTGCCCATATGACTGCAACCAAAATGATCAAGTTGCTCAAGCAGTCCCGGGTACTGATTAATTTGCAATTACGAATATATAACACTGCCTATATTCGCAATATCAATTTTGATATTCGCGATCAACACTAGTCTAAAAATAATGAGGCTCAAATTTGAAAACATACAATACAGTGGAGTATATGAAGCCAGTGTTGTTCTATGGGGAAAAATGCTGAAGCATAGATCACATGGTTATAAGATAGTGATAGGCACATAAAATGTTCGCTTTTCTTCCCCTGGCGAACAGTACAGATGGGGGATTATTCTTCCACTGGGCGGATCAGGAGCAGAATGATCCAGCCAGTGGAAGAAATTTTTCATCAGAGACCAGCTAGAGAACCCAGTCTCTAGTCTTAAATCGGAAGTGACGTCAGAAGTGATTGTTGATTGTGATTGTGATGTTTTTTTCGATTCAAATTCCCTGCGAACAGGTGGGGAATTCGAATCTTCCTGTGAACAGTGGGATGTCTGACTTTTTTAAAAGTGTTCATGGTCACTAGTTATGAGGTCATGATTTATGCTAGCACAGGCTTCCAGTATCTGTAGTGTGAAAGACTGGTGAAGAGTGGGAGAAGAGGGTTGCCTTGACAATCCAACACAATGGGCAACACATTGAACACATTTTATAAGTGAACAGAAACTTGTAAATAACTCATGAAAGAATAAAGTTATGTTAAAACCAAGCACACCATTGTTTTTCTTGTGAAATTCCTAATAAGTATGATGTGTCACATGACCCTCTTCCTATTGAAAAAACAAAAGTTGTGATTCAAAATGGCCAACTTCAAAATGGCCGCAATGGTCACCACCCATCTTGAAAATTTCCCCCCTCACATATACTAATTAGCCACAAACGAAAGGAAATTAATATCACCAACCTTTCCCATTTTATTAAGGTGTATCCATATAAATGGCCCACCCTGTATATTTGCAATCCATGGCCATAAGCTTCCCTATGCAGAATGTTACAAATATTCGAAATTGTGAATATGCGCCGCCATATTCGCGAAGTTTGCAAATTCTCGAATAGCCCACTTTGCAGAGTATATTCGCAATTCAATTCAATATTCAAGCTCATCACTATGTATAACATGCAAGTTTACCGATGTAGAGAATCGCTGTGGGCTTGCTAGGGACAGGTAGGTAACCCCTAATGTAGGTCAGGGGGAGTTTGGTTTGCAAACAATTTTCAAACAAGCATTCTATAGAGATCATAGTGGCATAAGTTGATAGCAATCTCAGTTCCTAAGACCCAACTAGGTCAGGTTTATGTGAAAAAAATAAATTTGTATAAATAAAATACTTTTGTATGGAATTATGTTATTGTAGGATCGGCACTGCCATAGAGGCTAATTTTGGACTAACTTGAGAATGAACACCAAAGATTGGCTTCTAGCAATGTTATGATGTCTTAAGGTCACATAATAGCACCATGTTAGGAAGCCTTAGGTGTCACCTTAGAAATCCACATACAAACAGCCATCATGATGATATATGTCCCATATGTTCCCCTTCCTCCTATGTGGGAAGTCCTGTACTGGTCAGCATGTTTTATCCCAGACTTACTTTCTTCCGCACGTGTTCAAACACCTTTATTGTTGGCAGTTTGTATCATTTCATCTACGAACATTAGCATCTCGGTGGAGCGCAGGGTGTAGCATTTGATCTACTCAGCACAACGTGATGTCACACATGGAAACTGGCCATTCAGCAATATTAAATGTAAAATTGTGTATAGCCTTGATATTGTTTCCCTTGTTTGAGGGAATCAACTTAGTCACTAGTTCCTATTTATATTTTAATCTGGTTATAATTAGGAAAAAAAGTTATTGGAACAGTCCAAACAACTAAAGAACAGATGTGGAGAAATGACATAAGATGAACAACTCAGCTCATGCACATTACAGATTGTCTAGTGCTGTGTGTTCTTATCACAACTGCTGAGCTGTATGGGGGAAGCAGATCTTCCCAATCTTCCCAAATTATTTTATATTTATTATTTCTACTGTTGTATTTATACTGTTCTATCTGAGTATACATTTAAAACGTGATTATTCCTGTTCTCTTGTACTCATATTTATTTTAAATTTTATTTGTTCATTTGCTCCTTTTGTAATCGTATATTTCTTTTGTTTGTTTAAATTTGATTTTTTTTTTTTAAAAAAGTTAATATTCAAAAAGTGAACATTCATTGAAAACAACTTAAAATGAAGGGTGTCACTTAAACTCTGAACTTGTAATTATCGATGGCTAGCATGGCTTACATGGTTCTATGCTCCACCATTTTATTTTGAAGCGGCAATTCTGATGACATTTTATGACTTCTTATTACGTCTCTGTTTCTTCCTTAACCGCATTATCAACATGTTTTTATTACATACTTTTTTTGCGAACCAGTGACAACCTCACTGTGTGTCTGCGCTTCAGGAAGATTGTAGATGGTGGGGTATGGCTTGACTCAGTACTTCCTGGAATTAGGAA
>CM070032.1:21208541-21222302 GCA_036250615.1 Ptychadena robeensis
GGGGGGGGGGGGCATTATGGACACATCGGGGTGTAAGTGTCCATAGCGAGTGAGTGTCCATGTTTTCAGGGGGTCCTATACTTTCTATTGGCAAGCCATGCCCGAAAACGTATCATTTAGCAATGGGCGCAGTATGTGTTTGTTTGACGCCCCCACATCCAAATTGCTTCCAACCGCGGGCATGACGCACCAGAATAGACTGGAATGTCATTTCCCATAAGTTTTGAGAGTCAACAGAGGCCCAGTAGAAATTGTGTCTTAAGGTTGCATCCTGAAATGTTAGCTTTTTCTGTAAAAATCTGAGGTTTCCAATCTAATATTAGGCTTTGATAGTGAATAGCTATGTGTAACAAAGATAGAGTGTACTATAATCAGGGGTGCACATCACTTTTTTAGTGAGCTCCTCAGATGAGTACCAGGAGATGGAGTTTGGTACCCCATATGTAGGGTGGTCTTCCTCACTGTCTCCCTCACTGTCCTCTGTGTCGGCTTCCTGCATGGTAGATTCTGCTGCAGATGGACGTCCCTGTTCCTGATTGATCCTCCGATTAGCTGTCTCCATCCACAGGTCACCAGCTGGCTTTGGGTCACATGTAACTCTCACAGTACAACACGTTTGATCCCCCAGTTTACATACCTCAGTAGCACAAACCTGAAATTGTCTGGCTTAGTAACTAACCCCTGAAACTACCAGAAGTCCAAATGTCAACCTTTCATGGTCATATTCCAGCTGTCACACAGTGCTTTTCTCTAGCTTTTACTCTTACATATGCCTTCTCTGACTTTTATCCCCCAGATCTCCAACACCCTTAGAAGTCCAATCTTTTTTTGCATTATTAAATTACATTCCCAATGTCACACCCCTAATTGCAACCTTTCATAGTTATTCATGTTTCTCTGTGGTTATCTAGGTGACATAAATTGTATACATGTAACATTTAGCTGTGGCCGCCCAGACACGCAGTGCCTCCAAGTTGTTAGTACGCATATGAGCTTTGTAACAATAATGCCGGTACACAGAGCTAGTTTTTGGCCCCTTTTGAGTACCACTTATGTGCACCCCTGATTATAATCTAAGAATGTATGATATGATTTTACAATAGGATGTCCAGGATAACAGAATTAAAGCTGATCTTTTCCTATAAATAAAGTAACAACTCCATGTTTGACTTATTTTTTATCCACTTTTACTATCTAATTTCACTATCTGAACAGTAATGTGAAGTCGTATCATGTTTTCTTGTATCCCCGGCCAGCTGTGGCATGGACGTCAGCTGTAAAGGACTACTGTGTGCATCACACTAAAAGGACTCGTTACTTCCAAAATATTACATATGTTCTGCGCTCAAGGGTTGAAACAGGGGGGACTGGTGAACAACTGAAATTTAAATTTCACATTGGAAGTTCTCAGAATGTCAGACAGATGGTTATTGTTGCTGATTCAAAATGACTCAGTTGGGAAGTTGGCCAACTTTTAAGGTCAGCTTACAAAAAAAAGTTTCGCAAAATTCAGAAACAAAATAAAATGGCCTGAAATTTGAATAATTCAGATATGGAACTGATATAGAAGTTATTCACATTTCAATGCTAATGCTACTCCAGAGAAATTCTTCTCTGCTCACCTAATGTAGTTTATGGCATCTACCCATGTATGTATTTCATGTTTAACTTGTTGGATGTCGAGCCAGTAACATTATTACAAAGTTAATGAGGAAAAGTTTGGACAGATTCTGTTCACATAATTTGTTCTCCAGTGATTGGTCTTTGAGTGGGCTTAGTACTATACAAAGGCATGTGGAGCCTCACCATAGGTGTCTAATATTCTCAATCATAGAATATCACAAATCTTAACTCAGAGCTTCAACTTATAACTACCACTCAATATCGGATATTTCAATAAACCACAAAGAGAACATCTTAAAAATATTAATGTAGGCCAGATCAAAATAACCAAAAAATCCAATTGTATTTAATTAATCTTAAGCTGGCCATACACGTGTCGGATTCCATGGCCAATTGATCACTCACCCAATTGATTCCGGCGATCTCAGCGGGAATGGGAGCTGCAATCCATCAGCCAATTAAGAGGATCCGATCACTGCATACCACCTTGTCCGAGTGATCGCGTCCAATTGATCGGGGGCTCAGAATTGGATCCGACAGAGAACCAACATGTTGGTATGGCCAGCTTTAGTCTTTTGCAATGGCCTGGTTTATGGACCCCAACCAAGATAAAAAAGGGGAGATTCCACAATGAACTGAGGAACAAGACGAAGGGTGGGCATACACGGGTCAATGTTCATTCAATCAATGAACCCTCGATCACAGTCTGAGGACAAAACAACGCTGCGCTTAAGCATTTGTTGAGTGAACTGAGAATTGTTGCGCACCACTTAGCGCAATCGATCCTGTTTGGTACTTTATATCAATCAAGCAGGGTTTTACCACCATGTTGGTTCCCTGTTCAATCGAACCTGCTGGTTTCCTCTGTTTTTGGTAGCTTACTATTCAGCAAAGCCAAATTCCTGAAGAAACACTGTGAAATTATCTCTAGAAACTTGTTTGAAGGTAGAAAAATGACCAAATGGAGCTAAAAACAAGAGACCCTGTGCTCAGCACATATGAAGCCTACAGGGCTGTCCTCTAATATGCAGACGTTTGTTAGTTTCACATTGCATTGATAAGAGAGTAAGCTCCGCAGCCAACCTTATCATGGAGTCCCTACATTCATGAGGAATGCATTTAAGGCAAAGTACAAACAGGATTACCCTTGCAGGGTTAAAAGAAATGTAATTACTGTCGAGGCCGGTGCAAACACTCCTTGCGTGCCCCCTACATCTGGTGCTCTGGCAGCACAGTGTCTCCACTCTGGTGAGTAGCCCTGACTGTCCTCAACTAGGCTACTGGCTACCTTGTTAACTGTCAGTAAGTGTACCTGGATGGAATGGGAAGGTCCGCCCAGTTCCTATCCTCCCATTCTAGAGTCCAGAACCCTGTAACCAAACTTTAAACATTCAGCAACCTACAGGTGATGACCAATATCCTGGACCCCTTCTAGGAGACCCCAGAAAGAAACTGACCTTGTGGATAGGTCTGCTGTTACAGTATGTTTGAATGATTGTTCTTCCCTGCTTCTCACATATAAGCTATTGAGCCTAATTTAAGGACCCAGCATTATTGATTTCAGCCTTAAGAAAAACATATCAAGGGGCACAACATTGTGTTACATTTCCAGTTATCTCTTGTTTTAAAGTTAGAAACCTTGGACTTACAAAATGGTGATTGGAATATAGAGCACGTTCAGAAATGAGCAACAAAATTGTTCAAGCCCCCACAGATCAATTACAGACATTGGAACATGTTCTCTTTGTGTGACAATTATACTCTAATATATAACTTCTATGTCTCATTGCTTTTTGTGTCAGTAAAAAAACAAAACACCATTTTATTGTTGAACGATAAATGGTTTACCAAAAAAAAGATGTGTGAACCTTGTAAATGTTTTTACACTGTTGCTTTTCAGTCATTATTATTAAAATAACGTTACATTTCCAGATTGAAATCTCGATCAATGAGGGGTCTCCTATGTTATTTAGATGTAGGACAGTGTTGGCGAACCTAGGGCACGCATGCCAGAGGTGGCACACGTAGTACTCTCTGTGGGCACCCGAGCTGTCAGTCAGCACAGAGGCAGATAAGGGCAATACTGATGCTACTTTTTGATAGTGATGGCCCACCGTCGCCGAGACTATTCACGCGACATCGCATGTTTCGCGTTCGCCCATGTTCGCGAACATATGGCCGATGTCGGTTCGCGCCCAACCCACGATCTTTTAACATGGCCGAACTTTGACCCCTGTGAAGTCACAGTCAAAGCAGACTAAAATCCAGCAATGAGCACCCCCCACTCCCACACAGACCCTCACCACCCAAACCCACCCCTATAAACATATCAATACAAGGACGCCATGTTACACATTCTCTGAGAAGGAGATGTTAGGAAGAGAGCTGCGTGCTTCTGCGGCAAGGAACCATTAGCTAGGGCAGGTGGTTCTCTAATTCTCTAGTGTGTATCTACAGTCTTCACTGAATATCCCTCCATCCCTGGGGGAATATCAATCTCCCCCCAGTTTTCCTCCACACGACCATCACCACCAGTGTCCTCCACACTGACCATCACCACCAGTGCTCTCTGATCTGAATCTCTCCTTCTCCAGCAGCATGTGAAAGGGGTCATAGTTTATCCAATGTAAAAAGATAGGGGGCGGGTCGAACTCACCATATGTTCGCGAAAATGCGCGAACGCGAACATGCGATGTTCGCCATGTATAGTTCGCCGGCGAACAGTTCGGTCCATCACTACACCTAACCTGGTATGATTGACCAAAAGTGATTGAAATGGAACATGAAATTGCTTGAAAAGTGTTGGTAAAAATTGGTTTAAAATCCACCAAAAATCTAAAGTTTTAAATACAAATAAGCAAATTGTGGTAGATCAAATTAACTTGCATGGAACTCCTTGCTTTTTTGATCAAGAACACTTTTTATTTAAAATCACTTTCTGATTGAAATTGGACAAATTTCGAACACCCAATATGGTATAGCTTTCGATTCTATTGCTATCGATTTTTTATTAAGTTATCGAAAACTCTGATTGAATCTATAATCCAAAAATCCACACATGTATGGCCAGCTTTAGTCTTGGTAGTTTGATAACACTACTGGCCATTGGGCTGCTTTACTGATCCTGCCAAGTCCTCAGGATTGATCTATTGGCAGGTAAATCTTTTTTTCATTTATGTATTCCATCTGTGTGTTTAGCTGTTGGATCCAAGTTCAGCTTTAACAGATGTAAGGTTTGGAGTAGGCAGTTTAGTGAATGAAGCCATATGTCTTCTTCGTACATTGGTTAGAAGAACATCTACTCCATTCGGTAGTCTCTATAATGTAAGATGCTACTGAAAGTAAAAAATCATAATAAAAAATAAGTGTACAAATACCCAATTCCTTTTCCCCATGAAGCTCCTCTGAGCCGCCACTTATATAAATGTATAAGTTGGAGTTTAATGAGCCCAGGATCATGTGGAATGTAGTCAGTGTACACTGTGGTTTTCACTGTCTCAGCAAAGAACGCTATAGAATGACTGAACAGGATACTTCACGGTCCAACAAGGAAGGTCAACCCACTCAGTATTAAGTAAATGTTTTGCATTAGACTGCGGTATATTTTGATGGACTCTGGGGATATATTTCTATCATAAAATGGGTCATTGGAAAAACAAACTGTCTGTGGGCTCCAGGATTTTCAGAATTTTGGTTGTAATTCATAGGAATATCTATTTTCCTTCTAATTCATTTTGACATTTTATATTTTCATTACTTAATCAGACTTTTGCAGGGATTTGTATAAGTGAGTTATTATTATGTTTAGGAATACAGTTGAGCAAATGCGTTTGCATGAAACCAGTACACCTCTGGTATACAAACCGACTAAAGGGATTAGGAAAAAGGCAAAAGGCAAAGCGTTGTCACCTACAGTAACCAATCAGAAATCACTGTCACTACATGGCACATTGCAGATTGCATGACCACTGCACCTTATGTATTGGTACTTACAGCCACTGCTTCTATCAATGGTAAGATGTCTTGATGATGTGGGCATAATAGATAGGCCTAGCACAGTGGTTGCCAAACTGGAAGGCAAGGGGGGGGGGGTGACCAGGGCTGTGCAATGTTTCGTTAAACACTGCAGCTTAATGGTTTGTGATTGCCCATGCTGTGCTTGTGTACATATATATAAAAAACATTGTCACACTCAATGTTAATATGTTGATAATAATATGGGGTGGCATCATGGTTCTACAGTACTGGGTTACACCAAAGTGACGCCATTGGGTAGATCTATTGGATAGTGATGGCCAAACTGTCCACAAGGTAGACACTTCGGCCACAAACATGGGTGTTCGCACTCCATCTAGCCGTCGAGCAGTACAGGTGTTCGACCCGCCCGTTCGCTGAAGGTGCTTATTATTCTTACACCGGCAGGATCAGGAGCAGTAAGATCTCGGAGCAGGAAGAAACATTTTACTAGAGACCGGGTAGAGAACCTAAGCTTGTAGTGAAAAATAGGCTCAGAAAACCGGAAGTTATGTCAGTGACGTCACATTCAGCAATTGGAACCAGGAACTATGTGTTCCAGGTACCGGAAGGGACATCAGTGACATCCTATCTGCCTGTTCATGAACGGACCTGGCCGAAGTTCGGCCATCACTACTACTGGGTATAACTACCCAATAAATGTGTGCCATTATAAAATAAGGAGATCACAATCTGCATATCCCATTCTGTTGCTCACTATGAGTATCAAATAATGTACTTCTTGTATATTTATGTTTCAATGGCCAGACCTCTTATCTAGTGAGTCATCACAGTTGTGAAAAGTTTATGAGAAGAACACTCACACTTATGAAGAATGTCAGATTCTCCTCCAGAACTTCTGGATGATTGTTTTACCCCAGCAAAACAGATGATCCCAAGTTCATATTCCTACTGGAATTCTAGACCATGGGCGTAGAATATGATCTGTGAGTGGTTTCAATTATGTCTGTTATTGGAGCGTGAAAATGAAGCGACTGTTACAATACTGAATCTCATTGCCCTTGTCTTCCAAGATTGTGACATTCTTGGTTTTACATAATTTGCTATTTTTTTTTCTTTTTTTGTAATTTATGCAGCAAATGTCACTCGATGTCATTGAGGCCCTTGCAGTTTTCAAGGCTCAGTTTGCACCTGGAAATCTTCTCCTTTCACATAATGGACATGAATATAAAGTGTACTGCGAGGGGCTGGAAGAATTATATTATTTGACATTAATCTGATTGTTTGTCCAGTCTTTTGTGGTTTCTTCTTCCTCTTCCTTGGATTGTACTCTTTTATTGTGTATAACAGCTCATTAGGATACTTATAGTTTGCAGATGACAACTAGACAGAGCCTCTAGAAAAACAAACACTTTGTGCCTCCTTTGGTATCAATCCGTGAATCCATATATTCATGCTTGGGTATAGATTGGCATTGTGCTACATCAAGTTTATTTATATTTGAAACTCTGTGTAGCATGCTCTTCTATACAGCTCAACATTCTCTTCCCTTTTATTTCTGCTTAAACCATGAATGGCTGAGCTGGGTAAATAAAAAAAATTTGAAAACATAATCTAGATAGCTGCCCATGTATGGAAGTTTGGATAATAGAAAATACCTGTTGATCTGATCAAAAGATCCAATAAGCTCCTACTGTGTAGGCCCCAGGTGCCCAACCTGTGGCCCGGGGGCCGCATGCGGCCCTTTGGGCGTTCAGTGGCGGCCCACCTCAGTCCTCCCACTCGCAGCTCCAAAAACCTAACTGTTATTGTATAGGAACTCAACTGTCCACCGCTCTCCTGCTGACAGGTCCTTGCCAGGCATTTCTTAGAGTGGGAAGAGGAGGAGAGGCGATACACTTACGTAATAGATGTATGTAAAAGCCAATCAAGGACCCAGATGGTGCCTGGGCAAGTCCCTCACTTCTCCTCTTATCTAGTGTTGGCGGGGGATCAAGAGACTGGTGAGTGCCTATGCTCTCACTATTTCACCAATGAACAGGGGATGATTGTATAATATATATTGTGGCACATAACCTTTGAAGCAAAGGTTATGTGCCCCATAGAGATCAGATTTGATCTATGGGGCACATAACCTATGACGATATGGCACAAAATGTGCAGTACCATACTACAGTCTTCCCTAATGCTTTAAGTGTCATTTAAAACAAGTTTTTTTTTTATTTAAAAGCATTGAAAGTAATGTCTTCTAATTCGGCCTGCTGTAATTTTTTATTAAAATGCTTATACAAGTCAGTCTAGGTTAAAAATGTTATATGCGGCCCTTTGATGATCCCGAGGGCCGCACTTGTGGCCCTCCATATCAACTCAGTTGCCCACCACCGGTGTAGGCTGACCATGTTGTCGTAATACTGCAAGTACAGTGGACCCTTGTGTTACAACCGAATTGATAGCAAGAAGTTGGCTTAGCAAGAAGGTCTTCATGTCTTTCCTCCCAGGTTCCTATGATACTTACCTAACTACCCAGATTTTTCCATGGACTATCTCTGCTTCATCACTTGATACCCCAACTTGGGGATTATCAGCTGCTTTCTGTACATATGCATCTGAGAGCCGCAAACTAAGAACCGAGAATACCAGATTGCTTAGATGCTGCACTTTAAATGGGCACTGAGGTTAGCCCAGTGTTTCCACTTTCCATTGTCACTCCTGATTTGGTTTCACAAGCCCTGACAGCAGTGTTATAAACAACTGTCGTGTATATTTTCTGTTTATTATAGTAAATTGGCAGCTCATCTTAGTAAGTAAGTAAATTGGCAACTAAGGTTAAGTCATAGTTCATATATGAAAGAGATATAGACTGAAAGTAAAGGGACTTCAGGTCTTTGATGCAACATGCTGGGTACACACGTGTAGATATGGGCCATATCGATGGCCGCTACGAGTGCCAAGCGCACTTATGGCCATCAATATTGCCTATATCATATGCGGCCATCCTTGTTTTCCAGCGGGGCCTGTTTAAAAACAGGGATATCAGACATGACCGTAAACCATGGTCCACGGTCCATTGCTTTGCATGGCCATGGTGTCTCCAGCTCCTTCAATATCTGACAGCCATTTGAGGTTCTCGAACTGCTCCTATATATAGACGTGTGTTCCCTGCTTTAAACCCATTGATAATCTTAACCCAACTTCTAATCTCACCTCTAACACTAAAGTAACCATATATTTCACATTCAAAGTTGGGGTAAGCTTCAATCTTCCCCGTCAGTGATCTTTACTTGTTAAGTACTGAAGACCCAAAATGTATAAATTTATATTAATCATAAAAAAGGACAAGAAATGTGATTAAAGATCAGAAGCCTCATAACTTTGGTCAATTGACCACTGTATAGCCATCACATAATATTCCATTAAATATCTTCCTTTGAAAGAGAGTACGCTTTTTTACTCAGCCTGGTTCCATATAATGGTGATAGTCAATGTTTACTAGGGAATTTTAGCAAGTTTGGAGTTCAAGTGATACCGTTTATTGGCTAACTGAAGTCATTAGAGAAGCAAGCTTTCGGGATATCGCAGATCCATTCTTCAGGCTAATACAATTAGCCTGAAGAAGGGATCTGGGAATTGTATTAGCCTGAAGAAGGGATCTGCGATATCCCGAAAGCTTGCTTCTCTAATGACTACAGTTAGCCAATAAACGGTATCACTTGAACTCCAAACTTGCTGTATTTATCGATGGCTAACACGGTACAACACTCTACTATTGCTAGGGAATTTTAGAAAGGCTGGGGTCGTTTAAAGGTTTTCAAGTTCTACATAAGGTCATCTTCTTAGGAGGTTCTGTACCTCCCGTCAAGCATGTAATACAGATGTCTGTGTAGCTTAAGGGTACAATGATAGACGATGATGATATAGCACTCGGATGTCACAAAAGCTGCCCGTTTTTCCCATGCAAATTAACTAGGCAAATAGAAAACCAATAAAATTTGGCCTTGAAATCCAAAAAGAAGGGCACTCACCCATGCATCAGATAAAGTTCATTGATATTATGACAGCAGAAAAAGAAAGACTGACAATGAACCAATTATCCATGTAACCTCTTTGGGAAAACACAGGCTGACAATTATGTCAGAATTGTAGTGCAAATGGGAGAGCAGCTCCTCACCTCTGAATAATGTTTCGGGTGGTTTTCATGTAGACAAAAGAAGAATAGACACCAATTCAGACAGATAAAGAAGACACACATGCATGACCTTAGAGAAGCCAAGTGGAGTCAAATTGTTCATTTAATCAGTAAATTCATTTCATAATAGAGAGAAGAGTGATGGCAGCCGAGGAACTGAGCGGCATAGTTCTCTGCCTAGGGGTGCAAATCTACAGATAGTCTCTTTTTAAAGTTGTATAGATTATATAACCTGCAATGATCACTAAAATAATATATGTCAATTGTCTTTCATATGTCAACAATAATGTTAGAGAATGTTTACAGTGTAGAAAATGCCCTGAAGAACTTGGTAAATGGCCAAGAGGGCTTTCAGCTTGCATGTGAAATGCATTTGATACACTTCTGGTACATATTTTACAAATGTACAAACCAGAGGGGTCCCCATAAGAAACTCCAAACCCTGTAACACCATGTAATACTTCTAGCCCAGTGTCAACGTTTTTAGTCAGTGACCCAGAAAGTGGCACTACAAATTGTTCCCCTTCTGTATATGGAAAGTTGGTAAGTGCTGGTCAATTCCGATTCCAAATACCATTAGTGACCTCTGCGACCCCCCTTCCGACCAATTCGGAAGTGTAATGTCCCCTCCTATTATTTTCTTTCCACCCTGACTTGTGTAGTACCATTTTTTTTGTCTCGTGCAACCGCTCTAGGAGGAAGAGATGCCCATCATCTAAGTTAGGAGTGGTCCCACCCATGTTTGAGAACCACAGTTCAGCTATGTAGGTAGTCGAAATTGTGGGCCAATTTGTTTGGGTCCAATGTCATTCATGGTCTTCTAGGTTTGGTCTGTTTGAGAAAAAATGTGTTTTTATCACCTCTGGAATCTCCTTTATGTCATATGACTTGAGGTTTACGTCCCATAACCACACTTACCATAAATTTCTGTGAACACTTGTTCTACCAAACAGGAGGACTTTCTAAACTTCCAATCACTATGTATTCTATCATGGAGGACCCGGCACTAGATAACAGCAATATATTCCTTCCAATCACTATGTATTCTATCAGGGAGGACCCTGCACTACATAGTTGTTGGTAGATCTAAAGGAAATAGTACAGAGTGATTGAAATGTGTATGGTGGGCTTTACTTCTCATTTGTAGATAATCTATTAAGAGAAATTAAATGAAGATATTATTAAATTCCTATTAACACAATCTAATTTAAACGGTGAGAACGGATAAGAGTGTGTGGCAGTATGAAATACTAGCAGTCACTACCACATGTAAGTCGGTGTATAAACATAGGATTTGAGTATTGACAAATGGTGGAGTAGGCCAAAAAATGAACACTGCAATGATGAAATATTATATGTGTTAGGAAATGAGATTGTGATTATCCTTGGTGAAGCCCAATTCTGTGCAGTTAATATATGTCAAAATGACCTTCTTTGAATTACTATAGAAAATGTCCTGAAGAACTTGGTTAATAGTCAAGAGAGCTTTTAGCTTGCATGTGAGATGCATTTGATACACTTCTGAGTTCCAGGATTGATAATCTTACATATTATACAAATGTACAAAACAGAGGGGTCCCCATAAGAAACCCCAAACCCTGTAACACCATGTAATACTTCTAGTGACCCAGAAAGTGGCAATACAAAGTGTGACTTCCACATCCACAATTATATTTTTCTGAATTGTGGATGTGTTTGCTGTACTTTATTAATAACTTTTATTTATATAGCGCCAACATATGCAGTTCTGTACATGCGCTTGATCGTGGGTTAGACCAAAGGCGAATCGATGTTCACCACTTTGCAGTGTTGTGAGATATCACAGAGTAGGAAAATATCTCAGAACATCGTCTGATGACAGGCAGAGCTGAGAGCAGGACACAAGGCTTACCCCGCACTGTGCACAGCCTGTGCTTGGCTCCACCCCCTATCCTGTGTCCCGGCTCTGAGCTCTGTGTCAGGCAGCGCTGGCTGTGATAACGCTGTGTTGATTGTGGCTGTTCCTGGTTTGACTTAAATATAGGGGTGGCCACGTTCGATGGGCGCGCAATGGATGGCCACGAACAAGCATGGCATGACATCTTCGCACGAAACGGCCATCAGTCAAGTATCAATATGTGGGGGGATGGTACGGGCATTGTGGTGAAGTTAGGAATTAGAAGATGGGTAGGCCAGACCCATCTACTCATTCCTTGATTTTGTACTACCTTCCCCTGCGATAGCAGCCTTTTGCAAAGGTTGAAAATGCAGAGAAATCATTTTTAAACTTAAGATAAATTGTTGTTTTAAAAACTGATCTTAGAAGCAAAATACAAATGACCCTGATGGCCAAAACCAACTGCTATGGGCCCATAAACTGAGAATTTCACATGGACCATTTAGCACTATTTGAGTGTACAGTCCCTGATTTTATTGATTTGCTTTAGTTAATCACCAGAAAGTTCACAAGAATATGGCAATGTGAATACATTTTCACCATGGGAAGTCCACGAGTCTCCATACCAGGCTCACTTCTCAGCAAATCTCTTCATCCTTTCATGTGAAATCCCCATTGCTTATAAAAGTAATAGATATCATTAAGGCCCCCCATACACATCTAGATTTTTCATATAATCAACTTAATTCAATAATTTTTTTTGTTGATCGATTGAAAATCTATGGCAGCCCACATAGTTTGATCAACCTAAAACAATTAAAATTGGGGAAAAATTGATTGAAAAATGATTGGACATGCTGGTAAATTTTAATTGGCTGTATTGAAATTGATTACACTTTCAGTCGATCCCAAAAAAGTTGATCAAATATCTGTTACTACAGTTGGCAAACATTACAATCAATCACCAATTTCCCTGACCCTAAAAAATTGATCTTTTGAAATTAATTGAACAGAAAGACGTGTATGGGGGGCTTTACAATGATCTGTAAATGATAACCTTGTTCTGCTTTGGAATATACATGAATGCCTTTGGATCATACATTTGTAGAACCAAAATTTAGCCGAAAGCTTAAACTAAATTATTTCCGACCTCCGACTGTACACTGTGGCTAGCCTGTTTAGATATGCAGTGGATTGGCTAAAATCTACTTCTCAACACTGTAATCTAGAGTTGGAGGCAGCTATGATTGCTCCATGGAAGCTGACTGGCCTATTACACTGCGCGGTCTGTAAACTGCCTCAGGCTATTAAAGGGAATGTTTTGATTAGAGACACAATTCTGGCCTTCCGGGAAGTACGCAAATCCTTGAAGCTTCCCTTTAAAGTGTCCAAACAGCTGCCACTGGTGGGGAATCCTGCTTTCCCGGCAGGGACTATGAGCCCGGTATACCACATATTGTGGGACAGATCTAGGAAAGATCTAGGAAAGCGAGCGGTACTATCTTGGGCGGACCTCTGCTCCAAGGCAGGAATGGATACGGCCATTTTTCCACTGTTGTATTACCAACAAATTAGGGCGTATCTGGACACATTTCCAAAGGACCTTACGACCCTTTTTGACCATACCCGGTTTGACCTACTTATAGCACCTCTGGTACATAGCCTATCTGCTTTATGTGCTTCTCTCAGAGACACCTTTACTAAACCCCTTGAACAATCAAACGCCCTGAATTGGGGAAAATCGCTACTCAAAGGTGAAGCGGACGTTCCGTCCCGTCTCAACGAGGGGTACCAAATAATACGGAAATACTGTGTCTCTGAGGACTGGAGAGAAACACAATTCAAATTGGTTCACAGGGCATACAGGCTATGTGTGAAGTACCCTTTAGGGGACCATCTCCTGCAGACTGCATCAAAACCTATTCCCTATTGACCCAAATGTGATACGGACACCCCGTCATTGGTTCAATACATCTGGACGTGTCCCCATATCTCACGGTTCTGGTCAGACATGCAAAACTATATATCAAAGGTCCTAGGCGTAACTATACCACTGATCCCCTTTTTATATCTGTTCAGTTATATGCCACCTGAGATTAGA
>CM070032.1:21238494-21251360 GCA_036250615.1 Ptychadena robeensis
CACTGACGTCACATCCGGTTTTTCCGATTCAAATTCCCCGCCTAGAGGCGGTGAATTTGAATGTGTCCGCGAAAGGCGGACGGCGGACTTCTTAAAAGTTCGACCCGCCCTGTTCGCGGACACTCCAGGCGATGTTCGCCCATCTCTAACTAACAGCACTTCTACCTCGCAGGCATCCCTGGTTATTTCCTGCCCTGTGACTATAAGGCGTTTGATTCAATCTTGTGGGATTTTTGTATTTTGTCCTACACAAGTGTGGGCTTTGGGGATCGCCGTCCTCTCTTGGATCCGGGCACTATATGCTGGACATCTGCCCAAATAATACATGGGCCATGTTTCCTCCATTTTTCCCTATAGTAGGGGGTACTCGCCAGGGATGCCCCCTCTCACCTATTCTGTTTTATTTTAGCAGTTAAACCATTGGCCTTGGGTGTTAGACCCAAACCCAAATATCCATGGCATTCCCCTGGCTGGGGTCGATTACAAACTGTTCACTCTTCGCAGATGACATATTTTCAACTCCTCTCCCAGCCCCCTTTATCTCCACCCCTAATCTACTCAAGACTCTAACTACCTTTTCCCTTATTTCTGCCTCACTATCAACCAAATCCATGGCCTTGAATGTATCTATGCCTTCCAACCTTCTACACAGTATGCAAGCTGTGCTCACCTTTCAAGTGGGTGACTCTCACCTCCCCTACCTAGGTGTGTCGTATCACCCCACATATTCTTCACTGTACCAGGCCATTACCCCACTTTTTTTTGCACATACAAAATCATGCTGTCTTCTTGGTGCTCAATCCCGATGTCCTGGCTGGGGCAGATTTCCGCGGGTCAAATGACCATCCTACCGAAACTCCTACAGTGTTTCATACCCTGCCCATCCCGGTTTCCTGCATATGCCCTCAGGTCGATGCAAAACCCATTATCTTTTTTGTGTGGGGCCACTCATCAACTCCTCATTGCTGCCAAGCTAACTATCGCCCATAACTGGAAAAAGCAGCTATTGCCCCTCCAGGAATTTAGGGGTAGAGTTGACACCATACTGCTCAATGAAAAGCTGACCAGTATTTTAGAGGATAAGCATGAACGATTTTTGACTGTCTGAGAACCCTGGATTCATTAATACCACCCAACCATGACCATAACTAGCCTGAAACATCTATAGCTGGCTCCAGAAGACGGGAGGCTACCTCCCCCCCTCTTAATACGAAGGGCTGTCTCCCTCCCCCTGGAACGTTATCCCCTCCCTCTCCCATCTCCATTCTCTCTCCTTTCTGTCCTAACTTACTTACCTGGCTTTCTTTTTCTATTCCCTGCCTTCCTTTTACCTTTATGTGGATATTCCCCCCTTCCTGTTTGTTTTCCCTAATGCCGGCCATACACATGCCGAGCTGGAGCGATATCGCCCTCCGATATCGCTCCGGGAGGCTAACGTGATGACGTCATCAAGTTAGCCTCCCATTGCATTCTGGGGCCCCACAATCGGCCAGGCACCCTTTGTGTGCCGGCCATAAGCAGCGATGGAGACGCCGTCTTCATTGCTGCTTATGGCATCGGCTCCCATCGGCCAGAGATTTTCCGACATGTCGGATCTCTGGCCGGCCGAGAAGTGGGGCGACAGGGATCTGTCGCCCCATGTGGGCACATGCCGATAAACGGCCGGATTTTAACCTGACCGACGGCGAGAGCGCGCACGCCAGTCGGTCAGAATAAAATCCGGCCGTTTATCGGCATGTGTATGGCCAGCATAAGAGTAATCCATTTCGCAGCCATAGTGCCTTTTGCATTTAGGTGCAATTAACTCTTTACTGTAGGATTGCTGCTGTTTGTAAGGGATTGTTATAGATATATTGTTATAGAGATTTGTTTGAGTTTGTTATTATCCTTTGTTTGTACTTGATTATACTTATGCACTGCGGGCTAGAAGCCCTTACTTCTTATGTCTGTGATCTTGCTGTAAAATTGTTAAAAGTTTAATAAAAATATTGAAACAGAAAAAAATCTGACATCTGCCTGTTCGCGGGGAGATTCAAATTCCCCGCCTGTTTGTGAGGAATTTGAATCGAAAAAAGCGTAAGTTGCGCCACTAACGTCACTTCCGGGACCTGGAACGCACAGTTCTCAGTTTTGATATCCGGACGTGACTAAGATGCACTGACTGTTTACACAACATGAAGCCGATCTGCCGGCTGGAGGTTGGCATAGTGCCCTGTGTTAACCTCTCCACCGGCTGAACGGTGTGTAAACAGTCAGTGCAGCAGACAGGTAATATATATGGGCTCCGTTGACCCGTAGCACCATGGAAACATGGTCTTATTGTAGTAGATAGAAGTAGTAGTAGATAGGTTCTAATATCATCAGGAAGTGTTAAATCTGGTTGCCGGATAGTGCTGGTTGCATGTGTCAAGGCAAGGATTTTGGGGCTTCCAGGTAACACTAGCTGCCTGAATTTAATAAATTACTTCGGGCTGAAGTGGATGTTTACTCTAAAAAATATAGATCTAAAAATCTATTTATATTTACGGTAATGTTTGAGTTACCTCTGAGCTGGTACGATGGGGAAGTAGTGCTCCACAATCCTATAAAAATATAATTACCTGCTGTTCAATGGAATTATATAAGAGATTCAATCTTGATTCAGACTTCAGGTTAATTCAGGGTGCAATGTTGCAAATGGCCACTGGGGCAGTTTATTATGGATTTCAATAGAAACAAAAGTCAATATGTATTTCAATGGGGAACTTTCAATGGGGAACTTCCCCCCACCATGACTACTGCATCATCAGAAAGAGGGAGACAGGGGGGACAATGAGAGACAGCTCCTCCAGCTCCCTGGCTAATCTTCGTGCCAGTAGAGCTGGCGGGAAGCCAAGGTGCGACTCAGCCACGGGAGGTGCGTCTTATGGCCAGAAAAATACGGTACCTCTGAGTTGGTGTGATGGTGGCTTAGGGCTCCAGGCTTCCGAGGGTAAACTCCGGTGCAATATCAACGGTGGCCATTGGGGGTGTTCAATGGTTTTCTATGGGAATTTTGCTCAATATACTTTCATTGAAGTGCTGAGATGACAGAATGCCCCAGCAAACACTTTGTTCTTGTGACGTATCACTGCGGCTATACCTAAGCAGGACCAGGAAGTGAGGGGATGCTGTGGAGGATTTTCTTAAATCACTCATTATATTTTTTATGCATTCCTACCTATTATATGCACTTCAAGCGTAGATAATTTTCTGGTGGTAGGTCCGCTTGAACTTTGACATTAATTTATGCTAAAATATTTAAGTGATACTTTCTGTATGTTCCCACAGCCCATCTCTACTTTTGCTGATTATTCTATGTTCAGGGGGTTAGTATTCAACTAGCAAATCCACTAGTCCAAATGTTGTTACCATCTCTACACGAGACTCTGATATGAGTATTTTACCTCTACAAAAATGCACCCCCCCCCCCTCCAAAAAAAAATAGTTGCTATGGGAAGCAATAGATATGTCTCCTACTATGTAACCTCTAGAAACCTGTTGTATTTGATCTACTTGTGGATCAGGTTGGAGACAAATGTACAAAATATTTATACCTCGTCATTTGGAAGAAATTATATCCATTGTAATAATAACGCTAATATTAAAGTGCCATGAAAATTATAAAGATATCAGATATAAAAGTGAGTTAATAACATTCTGAAATGAGAAAAAAAATCCAATAAGCAAAAACAGATCATTTTCTCTTTATAGACTAGACTAAACAACGGCAATGAGCTGGAGTCCCCGAGGACATGCTCTGCAAGTGGATTACTACCCATTGTGCCAGTTGGTTTTCATTCTTTTGTGTGAAATGATAAATTGAGCACCGAGATGTGAACTATATATAATATATACATTTCTCCTGACATGCCTTTTTATTATTCGGAGTTGTGTTTTGAGTTTTCTTGGCAATGGTTTCCTGCAATATTCATTATAAATAGGTACAGATGTGGGCTGTTTACATTTCACAACTACTTTCATTTTGTTCAGCCTTTAATATAACATTGGGAGCAGCATGTTTTTATTAGAAAAACTGTATGTTACCTGGTAAAATGGTGTCGGGAGATGTGGAAATGTCATAATCTAGAACACGGCGCCTTGGCGGTGACTGATGACGGCATTCGCTTAATGACTTGAGTGTTTTATATCAAGTGTCACAAAGGGAAGATGTGGTAAAACGTGGGGGGCACAAATAATCTGAGCTCAAGTGTGGTGCCTTATACAATAACATTTCTATAATAATCTTATTTGACTAATCTTTTTTATACCATGCCTAGAGGTCTGTGCCCAGAGGTCAATGACGATGAATGGCAAAAGTCGCTTTTTTTTTGCTAAGTAGTGATGGCCGAAAAGTTTGCCTGGCGGACAGTTTGCGGAGAACATAGCATGTTCGCAGTTTGCAATGCTGGCAAACATTATGGGTGTTCAACCCGCCCCCTACACCTTAACATGGAGACAAAGTTCTTCCATCACTATTGCTAAGTGATGGGTGTAGTCAAACAACAAGTGCTTAAAGGGGTATGGTTTCTTGGTATTTTTCTTGGTTGCCATCACCTTACTATTTTTCTTTGTATGCACCATCGCATTAGAAAAGCCTCACCATCAACCGGAGCCTGTCTTTGCTAAAAGGAGCTCCGGGCAGTGCAGGAGTTAAAGGAGGCCTTAATCCGCCATACCGAGCAGTGCTTTACATTGACAGAGCACCGATCTCTAGTGATGGCCAAACTGTCTGCATGTTGATGTTGGACCCGCCCTGTTCATTGGTGGGAATAAGGTGACTATTCTTCAGCTGGCTGGACCAGTAGCAGAAAGATCCGACTGGGTAGAGAACCCGGTCTTCTAGTGAAAGAAAATAGGAATTTAAATCTTCAAACGAACAGGCAGATGTCTGACTTTTCTAAAAGAGAGTTAGGAGAGAATCGGAAGTAAGACCTGACTGTGGGGGGATATTCCTGCTGAAAGCTTCCCTACCTCTGCCTACGCAGCCAGGCTCAATGTTTGGTTGGAGAGGCAGAGGGGGCACATAGAATGCATGAACACCAGCCGTTGACTAGTCTTTCAGTCACTGGTGGTCGTACATTCACGTCCGTTTTTTCTGATTTATATGCCCTGCTCAGGCGGGGAATTTGAATTTCCCTTTTCTAAAAGTCCGATCCGCCTATTCGCGAACGGATGTGACCCATGTTCGGCAATTACTACTCATCACTACTAGGCACACCAATGGACCAACAAAGTTAACATATTCATCCTGAGAAACCTAAAGCTAGCCATACACATGTCGATTCCTGAGCGATTGATCGACGATCCGATCGATTCCGGTGAAGTCACAGGCGTCGATCGATCGACCATACAAGTCTGTGCCACCGATTCCTGGACGATTCTGTTACCAGTCGATCGATTCACAAATGTCAACGTCCCTTGATGTGTGCCCGATCGATCAGAAAACACCAACAGGTTGGTTCCCTGGCCAATCCGATTTGGGGGCCATCTCGATCGGTCGGGGTTGATCGGTCTAGTTGGGCTGCACTCGATTGCTCGTCGATCGATCGGCGTGCACGCGCCTGATGATCAATCGGCCAGGAATCGAGTGTGAAATCGACCTGTGTATGGCCACCTTAACAGATAGCTAGCAAGGTCTTGTCTTTATGTTGATTAACTCTCAGAATGAAGGTAGAACACTTGCTGCACCACACATAGTAGGAAAGCTATAACTATGAAAGTATGAGAGCGTTACAGGAAAACCAAGTGTATTTTGTGTTTTGGGATATCATCATCAAGGTCTGTGACATTAACTGGCTGTCTAGTTATGTTAGAAAACATTTACAGGAAGAGAACTGAAGCTAAAAAATATTTGATAGGAAATACGTCAGAAATATATTATTGAAGACAGACGTGTGATTCACTGTTTTGAAAACCAAGAATAAACATTGATGCAACACCGTCCTCGTCTTTCACGTAAAATTCATATAAATTCCATAACAGATGTTTCAGGACTGGAACATTATACGGATGATGAAACCAAATCATGCCGAGCTGGATTCAACCATGATTGTGCCAATTCCTCACTAGAGATGGGCGAACACCGGCCCGGAGAGTCCGCGAACAGGGCGGGTCGAACTTTAAACAAGTCCGCCGTCCGCCCTGTTCGCGGACACATTCAAATTCCCCGCCTCTAGGCGGGGAATTTGAATCGGAAAAACCGGATGTGACGTCAGTGACGTCACATCCGGTCCTTGGACCGCAACCTGGAACGCATAGTTCCTGGTTACGGCGCAGGATGTGACGTCACTGACGTCACTTCCTGCTGCAAACCGTTTTTTTCACTACAAGACCGGCTGCACGCCCGGTCTTGTAATGAAAAGATTCATCCTCCGGCACGATCACACAGGTTCTGATCCTGCCGGAGGAAGAATTTGGATCTTCTTCTGGCCGGCGAACAGTACGGGTCGAACACCCGTACTGTCCGCCGGCTGGAGGATCGGCGAACATGCCGTGTTCGCGGCCGAACTGTTCTCCGGCGAACAGTTCGGCCCATCTCTATTCCTCACATGGGACTTGCCGAAGATTTCTGGCATCCAAACATTTCATATTATTAGTGCCTGGTGACATCTGCCAAGCTGTGACCATTGGTCTGGAGGAGGGTGTATTTAGTCAAATGGATATTTTAGGACTGAATCTTCAATCAGCTGTAAAATTTGAATAAATCTTTGTTTAGCATATCCTTGCCACATGAGAATTAATACTTTTAATGTAAATCAGTGGTGGGCAACTGAGGGGATATAGAGGGCCACGTGTGCGGCCCCTTAGGCATCACTAAAGGGCTGCATAAAACATGTAGGACCTTCAAAGCGTGTGACCGCTACACATGGGGATATATGGAATGCCCCATATACATCAACAAAGGTTATGTGCCTTGTAGATATAATCAAAGTAGTCTAGTGGAAGCATAGGCACTCGGGCGCTGTCTGGGTCACTCGTTGTGTCGTATGCCAATAAGAATGCTCAGCTGGAGGCTCAGCCAGCCCCTCTCCTCCTCTTACCACTCTAAGAAGTTCCCAGAAGAGGAAACGCTGGTGGAGGATTGATGAACAGGTGAGTTCCTATGCCATATGCATTAACAGGTTTTGGGGGCCGCAAGTGGAGGACCAAGGAGGGCCACTGAACAACACCCAAAGGGCCACAGGTTGGGCACCTGGGATGTAAATTCTGAAGCTTATGTAGTTCTTGGCTGTGTTTAAAAATAACCGTAACAGATCTGCCTCACAGCTAGGGAAGAGGAGACTGAGGGTATGCTTTGTACTGTCTGCAGCAGACAAAGGACATTTGCTTAGTCCCAGTGTCAGCATAAGTGGACAGAAAGGGTCAATGATGCCAAAATTTAAAAATAAGCAGGGAAATTAAGCAAACTCATTAGCTGAGCGCTAAATCGCATGAGGTGACTAGCCTCAGGGGATTTTTGTGGTCATGGGAGGACATACTAAGTACATAATATAATAAAATTATTTTATTAACGCCATAAAATACAATACAATCACCCATACATTGGTCATGGAAAAATATGATGTTGATACACCCTATGTGTGTAACCCTAGTAGCAGATACATTGTATCAGTCAGATCATACAGACAGGTGGAAAGAGGGAAATCTTGAAGGGTTCCCCCATTAGGCTATATTACCTTGACACGTTTCGGCCCTCTCCGCCTCACCAGGAAGGGTCACACCCCATCTCAGTATTGCACACATAGAATTGCCAGCGAGGATCTAAATAAATACGTAGAAAACATTAGTGTTAATAGCTCCTTCCCAGTAGGGGTGGGTACTACTTAGTAGAGGCCCCCCATCAGTAACATGTGTATAGGCACCATGGTTATTGTGCTAAAAGAACACAGATTAAATTGCAAATTGTATGCATTCTGAAGCTGAGCCAATCAGAGCAACTTTTGTA
Source organism: Ptychadena robeensis (assembly GCA_036250615.1). NCBI lineage: Eukaryota > Metazoa > Chordata > Amphibia > Anura > Ptychadenidae > Ptychadena > Ptychadena robeensis. Next base: position 21,246,461 of record CM070032.1, read on the forward strand.
CTTATTAGGTTCAGTTTCAGCCTCAATACAATTTATATTGAATTGGCATGATACTGTTGACATTTCTGCATCTTATTGACCATCTCTAGTGGTGTATAGAGCAGTATTAAAAGAGCACAGTGGGGAAGATGGAGTGAGGAGCAAACATTTATGCTCGGGAGGTCAGAGAGATGAAATTAGTGCTCAATAGGCATTGGGAAGTAACAATAAGGCCTAAAGTACCAAAGTATATCAAGAGGAGCAGTAGCAACAGGTAATAGTGCAAGAGAAGGGTGAAGGGGAAAAATAACATCAAGCAGGGGCTGGAGGGGAATAATAATGTGCATTAAGCAGTGGTGGGCAAACCAGAAGTTCACAATACTTACCTTGCACAGAAGACTGTTTTCTAAGCTAATGCTCTCTTCCTTGTCCTTCAGTTTCTGGGTCTATGTTGATTCTAACACTCAGGAGACCATGCAGCATTGAGTAGGAACCTGCTACCGGACCAGTGGCTCAAGGGCAATGTTGAAGTCATACAGTAATCAGTTTGCTGGATAGAGAACTTTTTCATGAAATTTCGACTAGCTGACTTTGTGAGTTTGCAAAGCCCCTGATCGTGATACCATTTTAAAGATGGTGATACCATTTTAAAGGTAGTAGGGGAAGGATGTATAAATAGTTTTTCCTGTATGTGCAAATTCCTATTTCCTATCTCCTAACATTATTGTAAGCAGTACTAGAAGCCAATGTCAGTCTCTTAATGCGAGACCTATGTATCTACTTCCTAATATCAGCACCAGAAGATTTAAAATGTAAATAATAAAACCTTCCACCCCTCCAGCGATGTCTACCTTCCCAAATCTCTTTGCGCACATCAGCCAATCAGATCTTGTGATGTTGGAGGGGTGGTGCTTGGGTGTTTTCAGATGCAGATTTGTGGAAGGAGTGACGACAGCAAAGTCACATCCTGGAGGAAAGGGCACTCTAGGCATTGCGGTGCAGGAGGGAGGAAGAGGAAAAGGTAAGTATGTTTTTTCTTATTTTCAGGGGTAGGTTTTCCCAGATGAAAACGCATTTAGGTGAGTAATGTATGTATATATATATATATATATATATATATATATATATATATATATATATTTATATCTACATACCATATTTTTAGGACCATGAGATCCACAGAAAAAAATATGTTCAAATCAATTGGGGAAAAAATCCCATGCAACATCACATTTTAGCCACAAGATGTCAATAGTGAACACTTGCCAGTATACAGGTGACATTACAGACTTTCTTCTTACACATTGGGCAAGAGGGGGGCAGAGGGGGATGCTGCATGCATCTCTCCCCTCTACTGCTGACAGCCAGACTCCGAATCGAATCGAATAACAATGTAAGTATGTACTGCCCTGACTGTACCCTGTGTGTCTCTCCTGCCATGATGGGCTCCTTGTCTGCTTTTCAGGGCACTGAGCAGCATCACATAGTCCTGACCAGCCAAGCGACTGACTGGAAGAACCCATGTGAGCCCTTGAGACCCAAAACCCAAGCAGGTGCCTGAGACCCCCCCCCCCCCCCCCCCCCCCCCCCCCACACAGGGACCATAAGACACACCCTAATTACCCCAGACTTTTGGGGGGAAAGTGTTGGCAAATTTCAGTCAGTCGTTCAAGTATCTGACTCTCTAGGTTCTCTAGGTGTTTGGATGGATTTGTATCTGATGGCACTTTGGAGCATGCACACAGAACTCAGGAATGGAATCAATCAGTTGTGAATTGATCACATTATGTTTTCCAAAGCGATATTTAGTTGATCGAACGGAAAATTGAGCCGTGTATACCTAGCTCAATGCAATTGCTCCTATTTAATTCCATGTACAGAAGCACTGGGAAAGTGCTTTGATCCGGTTGAGACAGAGAGCAGATTGCTTACCTGAGGCTCTGTGAGGATAGGATAGTCATAGGCTATGTTCCCACTTAGGCGATTATCGCCTGCGATGGCAGTTAATCGCCTGAGGTGGCGATTTTCAATCCTATCAATGGGGACAAGCCCAGTGAAAGTGGTGTAGGCGATTCTGCAGGTGATTGAAAAACGCCAGCTTAGGCGATTAATTGCCTAAGTGGGAACATAGCCATAGGCTAGGGCAGGTCTTAAGGTAGCCAAACACGGTTTGGAATTTCAGTTCGCTCAAACAAAAAATCCATTGCTTGAAGTTGATCAAATGGAAATTAAAGCCCATCCACCTGATGCAATCATCCAAAATTAACGGACAATAAATTGTATCCCGAAAACCGTGCATGTCCTGATCACGTACGTGATCAAGAAATCTACACGTCTATTGCCAGCTTATGAGATTTATGTATTGTCACAGTTTCTTCATTGAAGGCTTGTGCAATAGCACTGGCTAATCTTTTTTTTTAAGTGTAGCCTCATCTGGTTGTCATCTGTTTGTTTTATGGATTGTGTTAATTTCGGGATAAAGTATTATAAGAGTGCCGGAGCTTTTTTGCCTTATATCAACGGATCTAAAGGAAGCCATCCACCCTAAACGATTGACCAAAAATCGGATCAAACCTCGATCCACCATGTTGATTTTTTGGGGGTCATTACGTTGGTGGAGAAAATCGATCACTTCCTGTGCAATTGACCCATAGCTCCGATCGGCAGTCGGGTTGGCACGGAATCGGGGGCGCCAATATATTGACCAAAAATCTGCCATCATGTTGGATCGCACAGTGATCTGACATGACAGTAAATTCAGATCCGATCCCATTAGTTCAGATGGGGACGGCTAGATGGGGCAGTAATGGCCGGCACACAAAGGGTGCCGCCCGATTCTCGGCACTAGCGGCCGTGCGTGATGACGTCATCACTCCCGCTAGATCGGCTCGGCAGTCGACGGAAAATCGTCCCCTGTATGCCCAGCTTTACACCTTGGTTTATTTACATTTTTTTTATTTTTTTTGTTCCTTTTTGGTGTTTGCGAAAATTCTATTATGTAATAAATAAAATAAACAATAAAAAAAAACACAGAGCTAGAATGCACAAAAAAAAATGATAGGCTATCAGGGATATCAAAATCATATCATTTATATAATTTTTCACATCATGTATTTTGTGACTGATAAGACGTGTCGCATAATAAGTCTCACCCAGTGTTGAGCGGCATTTGGTATATTTGAATTTGTGTAATTTCGCGAATATATTAAGGAACATTCAAAATGAGTAAAATTAGATTAGACTTACATCACCTGTAGCTGTTCGCAATTATTCACAAAGATTCGCAAACCAGCTTTCCAGCTTCTCTTCTTCATTCTGTGATCAAAGCCAGTACGAGTGATGTGTATATTGCGTGTATCCATTCGTAATGCACACAAATATGTGCGATGTATGCCGGTAAACAATGTTGAAGCAAAATATGACGAATATCCGACATTGCGAATATCCATGCGCACATTTACAAAATATTACAAGTTCTCGAATGTCGGATATTCGTTGAATATATTTGAATTTCAAATATTCTTGCTCAACACTAGTCTCACCCCCATATAGAGCATGTGCAAAGTTGTATATAGAGTTGCATTCTTTTCTCCACTGGCCATCTGCTGCTGACACACACAGTGGAGACAAAGAGCAAAAATACGCTCCACTGTGTGTGGCTTTGACTACTTATGCTTTCTGCACTGGGAAGAGAGAAGGAAGTCATTGCAAAGCAGCCAGCTGGGAAAATACAGCTCCAGACTCCTGAAACTCCTCATTAGCCGTTGGTGGTCAGCATCAGTGTTTCTCTGGGATTTCGCTCTATAAGACACACATAGATTTTCAGGTGTCTCTGCACAAGCAGAGTACTGCAGATGAATGTTATACTGCTCCAAAAGTATTGCAAGCGGCCTCCTGTGCCCACATTAACCAGGTTACACCTTTGTTCACTTTCAATGAAAACCTGTGGATTGTCCTCACTGGTATTCCAGGTAGCCGGCACTTGTGGCTGGCACTACAGGGTAAGGTGATGACCAACATGGTTTTGTCACGGCGGTTGACACCAGAGCAACGGTGACACCGGTGATTCACGGGTGTGGACCCACTGGACCAACTTGCACGGTTGGCACGCGTGCAATCCGGAGCACAGAGTCTAAGGGTTACCCCATATTCACCAGAGCTCCCCACAAAGGGAGTTGGATTTGGCTGCAGTGAATCCCCAAGTTGCGGTTCACAGAAAGCACCTGTGCAAGATGGCGGCTGAAGGGACAACCAATATGTAGTGCCATGCGTTAGGAGTAAGAGAAGTACGATAAACCAGCCGAGAACCAGTCAGAAGCAGGAGAATCAGGAGAGGTACCAGGATGAAGTGCCAAGGATCAAGGAGTAAGAGTAGTCCGAGGAACAAGCAGAGGGTCAGAAAGTGGGATGCCAAGCAGGTAACAAGTGAGGCTGGTAGCAAACACATAAGACCCAAAGATTAGGCGACTTCCGGTCACCTGAGGCTTCCTTATAAAGGGCAGGAGGGAAGAGCAGCTGATAGGTATGCAGAACCATCGCATCCAGCAGAGGGAGCTCCAGGGCTGGAAACTTAACCTCTGCTGTTAAGGACAGTTCTTAGAGCTGGAAGCAGCTACAGCAGACACAGATCTTCTAGTTCTGCTGGGATCTGTGACAGGTTTGTCCCCCAATATGTGGACTTTTGGGAATGCCTTGAGCACATTACTGCACCATGAAAAACAGAATGGGGAATATTCCACAAGCTTGATATGAATATAATTATTAAACCATCAATACAATTTCTGTACAATCAAACTTTGTTCTACCATAACCATGTAATATGAGGACCTTTCTAACCCTTCCAATCACTATGTATTATATTAGGGAGGACCCGACACTACACAGCAGTGATATATACCTTCCAATCACTATGTATTCTATC
>CM070032.1:21263148-21278521 GCA_036250615.1 Ptychadena robeensis
AATAATAAAAGTATTCCTCAAAAATACCACTTGCCTAATAATTCTGCACTCCCTGTGTGTATAACATACCATCAAACATAGAATTGCACCCCAGTAGCCAATTCACACTTTCAGAGCTACCCGTGATTGGTGTGATTTAAACGGCAATAAAGGTATGCAAAGATACACAAGGTAGCACAACGTGTTACAGTTTATTTACGCGAAGTATCAGCAAATAAAAGAAGTAAAATAAAAGATTGAAGTTCAATGCTTGTCTCAACAAACTTGCATCTTTGGGAGAAATAAGCATGTGTTCACAACAACAAAAAGCTGGGGATATATAAGAGATGATGTGATGTGGTATGTGTGGTAAAATCTGCTATGTAATGTTGGGGGATGGTATATGGATGGGAAAAAACAAAGGTGTTATAATATGGAGAGCCCAATGACCACTTCAAGCAAAACCCAAGGCCCCATTAAAAAAAAGGATCTATTATTATTTATTAACATAGCATGTTTTTTGGACTATGAGAGGTTTCATTGTATAGGACGCACCATACACAGTGGAGCATTTAATGGTTGAAAACTATTTCAACTGTCTGCTGGCTGAACTCTGTGCTCAAACCAGCAGGGAAGGAGTTAAGGAGGCATGAAAGCCTTTTAAGCCCAACTCACATACAGTGCAGATAAAAGAGCCGCTGTGTGTGGTCCCGCCTTCGCACCATAAGACGCATACATCTCCCCTCAATTTTGGGGTGTGTGTGCCTTATGGTGAGAAAAATATGGTAGACTCATTAAAAGTAACATGGTCACTGAGTGAAAGGTGCCATCGTGTGGGTAGCACAGTAGACTAAACCTTCCTAGCACTTCTGACGGCACCACCTCGTCCTGCACTTGCTTATGCAGTATTGCAGCTGACGAGAGTGAGCTGTCCAGCTAAGCTCAGATCCCCACAGCTGCACATTCTGCTTTGTGCTGTCCGGGGATCTGAATCTCCCAGTCTTATTTGCATATGAATGGCCCGCGGGGGGCCGCGGGACATATATATGTAAATTGGGACATCTTCAAAGAGCACACCTGGAATATCACCCCCATTGTCATTCCAGATGTGATCTTTGAAGTTAACCCTTTCAGAGGATTGCCAAATGTCATTGTATCCAATACAATTCAAAACAGAAACAAAATAAAAATGTTATTATAAACAAACATAAATACTGTTTTGAAATCTCTTACCAAATAAGTATTGAAGAGATTTAAGCATTCAAATGATACATTTTATAATTTTTTTAATGTACTTTTTTTATAATAATTGTGCGTTTCAAACATTATTATATTCAGGATGTCTATTAGATCCTTGTACGGACAGATTTTTGGAAGTTACAGGTCTACAACACAAAAAAAAATCCATTAGAGGCTATGGTGCGCTTTTGGTACAGAAATCTGGACCTTGCAAGAGCGCTAGGGAGGTTAAATCCTCTCCACCTTCAGTATTTTCTCAGTGAAGCTCCACAAGCTTCACCCTCAGCTCCTCTATCCAATCAAAAAGTCTGCATGTTACTTTCTGATCTCTTTATGAATGGTCAGTTGATGTCATAGATTGGACACAAGGCGTTTCCAAAGCATTACCTTGACAGCTGATGACTAACGAGGCGTGGTTGGATGACTTTTTTCAATTACGTAGGTAAAAGGATGCCTATACATCCTAATGCTACTTTCTGTGAAACTGACTACATTTTACCAGGCGGGAAGTAAAGGTAATTCTGAAACATACAAAATAAATGCTTTTCCAGTAAAGTCTGGTGAGTAAGTGTGGGGAAATCTCACTAGTTTCCAGTTGTGCAGAATCTGAGGTAAAATTATACTAATGGCGCCACATAAAGAAAAAAATCCTAAAAGATTTCCATCTTGTCTAGACAATTTTTTTAAGGTTGGTGAAGCAACCTGATATGAAATGTTCACAAACAGACAAATCAAAATAACAATACTGTAATAATGCATATTTAAATAGAGCCTAAAAGATTGGTTTGTAAGGTTTATTCACACAGGAGCTCTGTCTGTACTCATGATACACAAACCAGGACCTGGCTGAAATAAACTGAAATAAACAAATAGAGCGGGCATCGTAAATGAGGAAGAACTGGGCATTCACAGAACACCCAAGGTACTCATATAAAGCATGGGGTAACCTCAAATTCATTTTATAAAATAATCATAAGAACGGCTGGGCAATATTATATATTTGTTGGAAGATGTTTCAAAAGCCAGAGTATAAGCCGAGGTACCCAATTTTAGGAAAAAAATCTGGAATGACTCGAGTATAAGCCTAGGGAGGGAAATGCAGCAACTAAGGAACAGAAACACACAGCAAATGTACTTTTTTTAAGGTGTAATTATTTCATTCAGCAGATTTGTAAGTTAATTACAAAGCCCCTGAACATGATATCATCACTAGAAGTGCTGGAGATGTATAGAAGTGATGTGGGAACATTGTAAAGAAAAAAGTATTGTTCTGGCATATAAAGTTTTTGCACAAAAGTCCAAATTTGACTTGACTTTGAACCTGATTTATGCAAAAACGACATGTGCTAGAGCAATATTTTTTTTTTCAAATGTTCCCACAACCCATTTCTACATCTCCAGCAAATTGGTGATTATAGCATGTTTGGGGGCTTTGGAATTCACTCAAGTCCACCTACAAAACGCGATTGAAAATTTTTAACCCGAATATAAGCCGAATTAAATTTTTTTTAGCACATTTTAGGTGCTGGAAAATTTGGCTTATATTCGAGTATATACGGTATATCAAATATTTCACTTTGAAGGGTAATCCATGCAAAGATGATTTTTAGTTATACATTTGAGAATGGCAAATACTGTTTTTTCTCAAAGTTTGCTGCTCTGGTATTTTTAGATATTTTTGTCAATTGTTTATGTGGTCTATTGAAGTATAATTTTTCTGTTTCAAAGGTTTTTATCGACATTATCATCAAGTTTTTGTGCAGACACAGTATTTCCAGTGTTTGCTTTATCCCCCCCCCCACAATTCTCCCTGGCATGCTGTCAATTAACTTCTTGGCCAAATTGCAGCCTATTCTTTCATAGTCTATGCTTGCCATTTGTCAGAATTTTGAGGGTTTTTGTTTGTCCACCCACCTTTTGAGGATTGATCTCAAGTTCTTATTTGTATTAAGGTCTGGGGAGTTTCCTGGCTATGGACCATGGTCCATGGTCAATGTGATGTTCCCTGAGCCACTTAGTTATCACTTTTGCCTTATGGCCCGGGGCTCAATTATGCTCCAAAAGGCTTTGTGTTCTATACCAAACTGTTCTTGAATGGTTGGAAGAAGTTGCTGTCAGAGGATGTTTTGATACTATTCAATATTCATGGCTGTGTTAGGCAAAATTGTGAGTGAGTCTCCTTTCTTGGATGAGAAGCAGTCCCACACATGAACAGTCTCAGAATGGTTTGCCATTGGCATGAGACAGGACTGTGGGTAACACACATCTGAAAAGATAGCTTCACCCCCTCTCTCAGCAATCCAATCCCTGTATTTTTTGTAGATTATGAGCCAGTCCCTAAAGCTGGTCATGCACCTTTAGATCTCTCTGTTAGATATCCTTTAGATCTACCAAAAAACTATGTAGTATAGGGTCCATCATTGACCTGCATGTTATGTCATATGCTTTGATTGCCCATACACCATTTTTTTTTAACGCGGTACGGGCTGACACTATACATCAGGGTTGCGTTGTGCATGATAAAACATAAAGAACATATGTGAAACACATTGAGTGTTGCAGATATTTACATAAAGGAATGCCTAACTTTTAATCCATCCTTTATCTCCGTATGGCATTTATATTACAAGGTGGTAGTGTTGGCACTTCTCGTTAATTGTGGTTTAATTGTGTTTAGTCTGTTTTCCATCTTAATAAAAATATTTCTGCCATGCCAGACTTAACTAGCTTGAGGTGCTCTCAAAAGCATGGGACTTTGCTGATGGGATAATCAGTCAGCAGTAAGAAGCTTTCTGAGCTCTGTAAGCCTCTGTAAGCCACGTGTGCATTGTAATTGGCTGCTATGACTTTATATACCTTTCTCAAATAGGTTCCTTTTGTATCATATTTTAGTACAGAAATTAACATTGCTATGAGAATAAATTTGTTTGTCACTCAGGAGATTTGCTCAAGGCAGTGGTTCTCAACCTTTTTAGATCCCCAACTTCAATTTCAGCATAACCAGATAAGTATAATGTTCCCCTCACCTCCCATCCAGTGTATGATGCTGATGTGCGGGGTGGGAAGTTAGGAGGGAGAGTAACAACCCCTCACTCCTAAGTTAGCAGCAGCTCTGATGCTTTCAGGGAACATGGCTATCCCTATGAAATGGTCGTTGGACGCCCAAGGAGGTCCATACCCACAGGTTGAGGACCACTGGCTTAAGGGGTTTGTGTTGAGATATATTGTGAGATATATTTGCCACAACCTTGACTTCCAAGTGATATTCCAGTACCCATACAGTAAGATATCTCCATTCTGTATAAATGTATTCAATGTCTTTTCTATCAATACAATGGTACAGACATTGTCTCATGAAATGCAGAACAACTGAATTATTTGTTAGTTATATGTCATGGAATGACCTATAGCTGGAGGACCTTGTCAAACACGATAGGAATTCATTACAGCTCCACCAAAAATGTCATACGGATGATATCACGGTTTATTTCTATATTATGAATGTACTTTGAGTAACGCCATTAAAGCTTTACTGCAGGCATAAAACTAATTACATAGTTGAAAACTCAGCTTGTTTGGGGATCCAGGAACTCCTGGCAGACAACATAGCAAGAGTCCTGACCTCTAAAGAAATAAGTTCTGCTTGGTTAAGAACCAATGGCCTACTGCCTTGAAAAGGGAGGTTGAGCAGTACACTTATAACGTCATCCCTTTTGCCCTTTGTTTCTAGTTGTGTCAACTCTCATGTTGATGTCATCCAGTGAAGTAACTTATGGTGTCATCTTCCAGTGAATGTGTTCAAATAGTGTTAACAGAACAGAAGCAGAGGTCTTAGGGTCCCCATACACTTTAGATTTCTCTGTCAGATTTCCTTTAGATCTACATTTATTTTACCAATGGATGTGGAATGAATATGAGGGACTTTCTAAACCATCAAGTCTACCTGTGTTCAGTGGCAGAGGACCCTATATTACATAGTTGTTGGTAGATTCAAAGGATATCTATAGGTGTATGGCAAGCTTAAGGGCTCATTTAAGCCCGATAGACCTGTCACCGGGCCATTATCTAAATAACCCTTGAGCACATGCACAAGTTTGCAGGCGCTCACAGACAGGAGCCGCGGACTGACAGCAGCCCGGTAAACGACCATGTAAATGTAGCCTAAATTACAAGGTAACAGTTTCCAGAAAGGCCCTACGTTTAAGTATTTAAAAGGAGTAATAATAGTAAAGTTGCCAACATCCCAATTGAAATATTTAGAAAGCAAGAGGTTGCACCAGGTGGCGCCAGACTAGTTTCTAGGCACCCAACAGCTGATCCAGACCACTTCGCCCAAATCATGGGAGCATTATGCCGACCAGACCTTTCTGATTTATATCTAACTACTAATCTATTGACTGACTACCTGACATACCTACTACCAGGCTGTTGTGTGGTCGCCGCTGTCCCCGAAGGATGGGAGCCCTCCGTTTCACCTATCCAGTGTGTCTAAGCTGAAACAATTCATCTTACCATCTGCACGCCATGATGTGTCACCTTTGACCTGCAAATCGTGCCACCGATCATTCCCCCTGAGGAAGTCAATCACGAAACGCACGTTGGGGTATCCATGATCCCTTTTGGCATTGCAGGGTGCTCTGTACTGCCCAGGACACTATCTATGGCACATCGTGTGTGGTCTGCGAGCTGCTGATCATGCAGCAGTCATTGCTTTGTTGGTTTAAATACCATGGTTTTATTATTGTATCTGTACTGATTATACATTGTTGCTGCCTAATTGTGTAGATTATCGCTTTCTTGATTTTTCTTTATTAAATATTGTTATATACCTTACTTACTGCATAATTTGCCTCCCCCCAAATTGACCTTTAAAGTCCCCTAGCCCCTGTCCCAACAGGGAAAAGTTAGCTTGGCTTGAGGTGGTTTACACCTCATCCATAGTTTGAATTTTGTGTATCTATTTTGGGATGCCGGTCATTTGGTGGTAGGGAGCGAGAGACCCACATTCTTGTATATTTAGTTTCTGGGCTACCATAAACCAATAAATAGATACACTTTTTGGTTTATAGTAGCCCAGAAACTAGTCTGAAACCATCTGGGTGAAAACTCTTGCTTTTTTAAGCAGCCTAAATTACGTTTGAGACGTAGGAGTGCCTGCCAATCACCCACTTGTGCCCGCCCCGCTCCTGGCACTCTGGTCCCAACCCTGATTGTGTAGTGTGTAATATTTTAATGGGAGGCCACAGTTCTACTTCAGTTCGTTCTGTTTTTTTCACGAAATAGAAAAGTAATTGTTATCTTGTTGCGCTCCATAGAGAGATACATTGCAGACTTGACATTTGGAGGAGAAATCTGTGTCTTCACACTTGGAAACGAATCAACGTTCCCCTTGGCAAACATACGTGACTTGCTTCTTGGAGCTGGATCACCTCATCGTTTGCTGGACGTACCTCATTTTGGCCCGAGCATTGCTGACACAGTGAGGTTAAAAATGTTGAGGTTAAATAATCTGCAGCGCCTCTGGGGTTTGCAAGCACAAACAATGTGGAATTTAGTTAGCACTCACATTTTTTTAAGCACATTCATCAGGGCCCTTTTTCTGTGTATAGCTGCTGATCTTTTACATAATTGTTCTTTATTGAGAAAACATAGGATTTTTGCAAGAATTCGGCAGCCAAATAACTGCAGTTTTACTGGAAATAACAATCAACGTGGAAGTTCCAAAAATATGAAAACTATTAAACTGTTATAGATATGTTGGATACAAAATGTATTTAAGTGGTATTGTTAAATTTTTTATAAAAAGTTACAAAAGTCAGAAATTTTTGTGTGTAATTTCCAGATTAAATATGTTGCCGTTTTTATTGATTTAGATATTTATATAATTCAGTTATAACTTAAAAAATTGGGTGAATAATTTTTCTGAATCACATAATATATAACCAGAAATTATATATTTTGTATTAATAACTATTGTAAAGTTCAGGGGAAAGGGATCACCAGCACAGCCATATGATGAACAAAAACTACGGTTTATTTCACCAAAAACACAAATTCAATCTTGCAGCATATATAGCCGTATTGCATGCAGTATTCAAACACATATATCCTTTGTGTTAAGTGGTTACAGCTCACCCACGACACTCAGGCAAACAGTCCTGCAAGGCCTCCTAGGCTTTCCAAATGAAAACTTTCCAGAGAGAGCGTTGGACTCCACACACCCAGGCTACACACCTGGCCTCAGATCCTAAACCCCCTCTCTGACATCAGAGCTTTTTCACCCAGCCTTCCTGTCTGCCTGAAAATCATCACCAAACCCTGGAGTGTACCCTGGGTGGAGTGGGAAGGCCCATCCAGTTAATCCCCTCCCACTCCAGAGTCATGGACCAGAAAAAACTGCAACCATGGTTGCCCGTAAATTTTCCCAGATTCCTTACCCGGAGAACGGCTGGGTTCATAGCCCATAATATGGGGAGATATACTTCCCATCCAGGATCCACCCTTGGGATCCTCTACACTATTTATGTTATATTTGTATTTTTATTCATTGAAAAATTATAAATGAAATAAGGTTTTTCAAGCCATCCTGCATTTTACTAAAGTGTATAAAATAGTTTCAATAGTAACATTGTTTGCTGGGGGGGAAAATGAGGAGGCATGGAAGGGGGAAAGGGAAAGGGGTTTGGTGGGGCTTTTTGGGCACTTGATTTAGACTACAAATTGTTAACTGTCTCAGTTAAAAATTAATTTTAATTTTTATTGGTCGTAACCATAGATAAGAATTAAACAATAAATTCATACAATATCTTACAATACACAATCTATGTTGACAGTTATTTGAAACATAAAAACAAAACAGACATCACCAAAGTTATGCATCTGTTCGCGCCTAACATGTCAGTTCCGTCAACCTCGAGGGGGAACTGGAATGTCGGGGGTCCACAGGTCCTAAATCGTTATTTTTAGTCCATAGGCTTTACAAGTCCTAAGAGCATCTCAACGCGTTTCTCCCCTTTTCCACAGAGCTTCCTCAGGAGATTTCTAGGTTAGGACTTTCTCTGTGGGTGAGACCACATCTATTAGACAATCACTGTGCAAAACACATTGTTAATCCATTAGAATTTACGGTATACAATCTAATGATGATCAATCAAAGAAACTTCCATGTCACATCATATTCATTGCGTTCGCCTTTGATACATATTTTTCATATAACATAATATCATGTTCCACAGGTGCTACTCCCCTCAGGGAGTTTGAGACAGTATATCCTGGGGTCCCAACCATCCATCATATTAAACATTTTTATAAACCGAGATTTTTTTTTACTCACCATAAAATGGTGAGAGGTCATAGGTTATACTTTCGGACCTACTGGTATCCTGTTACTTGCAGCTTATCCAGTTAATTCCCTCCCACTCCAGAGTCATGGACCCGAAAAAACTGCAACCATGGTTGCCCGTAAATTTTCCCAGACTCCTTACCCGGAGAACGGCTGGGTTCACAGCCCATAATATGGGGAGATATACTTCCCATCCAGGATCCACCCTTGGGATCCTCTACACTATTTATGTTATATTTGTATTTTTATTCATTGAAAAATTATAAATTAAATAAGGTTTTTCAAGCCATCCTGCATTTTACCAAAGTGTATAAAATAGTTTCAATAGTAACATTGTTTGCTGTACTGAGCTTTCATATGAGATCGCTGGAGGCAATAAAAGTAGTTTTGCAATTAGCTGAAAATTTAAAAATAGTTTTTTTTTGTACTTGATAACATACAAGAGAATGCCAAGTGAATATAAATAGCTTGTTCCAAAGATGTACCCACCATCTGAACTTTCTGGTGATGTGGGGCTGTTATTATAAACTTTTACCATCCAGAAGTTCTTGGTAAAGAGGATCTGGATCTGAAGTTGGACCGAGATGGGGGTTGGCTGTTGCATAACTGCTTGTGGTGTGCATGAGGTCAGTCATGATCTTCCCTTAGGTATGCTTAGTTGGTAATTGGCCAGAGATTGCACTTCAATTGTATTTTGTGGCTTGCCTCAACTCTTTAACCTGGTCCAGACATCACCTCCCCTTCCTACCCCGCCAATATTCACAGAGAGAGAAGGTCTTGCTGACCACCCACTAAAGGCAGAGACAGCATGCATGCAGGTCAACATGCAGCAAGAGAAGGTCATGTGCTTCTGTGTGTGATCAGTGACAAGTGTGCATGCTGTCTCTTCCTCTGATTGATTAGTTTTTCGACTAGGCAGTATTTCCAAGATGTACATTTAGTCCAACATACACAAATTGCAAAGCAAGAATATTACTCATTCGGCCACCTCTGATTCTTATTGTGATGCTTAAAATTAGGCCCCCTGTAAATATAACCTTCGAGTTAAAGGCGTTCTTTGCCTGGTATGCTATGCACATGCTGCATGACTTCTGCCGATCAGAAGGTTATGTTCCCACATAGGCAATCAGCCCCCGGGACGACCTAATTGTAATCAAACTCGACAATCGTAGCTGATCACCTCTATTTAGTTGAATGGGCTTGTGCCCACTTCAACTAAAGGCTGGGGGCGGTTGTCGCCATGGGTGGCCGTTTGCCCCTGGTCGTGGCCATAGACCTGACTGAGCGTGGTTAAAATCATGTGTCATTAAAACCGCGCCCATTTACTCTCTATCGGGGCGATCGGGCAGCACCAAAGGGCTAATATTCACTACAAATGGGAGAAGTTAGAAGGAGGAAATGTAAGTCAATGTGTCATTGATCAAAGAGTAAACAGGATATCCTTAATGGTGCAATATCGCCTGCTAGGTAATAATAATGATTGTAGGTATTGCAGAGAGTGGCCACTCCATGGATTGGTAAGATCCCCAGACTCAGCAGATGACTGATACAGCTAGAACATTGGTGTGCAAACTTCCTGACACTTGGGCCACAATGGTTTTTTTTTTCAAATAGTCCATGTCTGAGTCATATAAGTTTATAACAGCACATGTGCATGTAACAGATACTGGCTGGTTCAGAATACCAACCTTCTGTCCTTCAGTACACTATACAGACAATTACTATTGATGAGAAGCACAGGCAATATTCTTATTCGCAAAATATCAAATTTTTTCCACCTAATATTTTCCAAAATTGTGAATTTGACAATTCATGATCTCCAGTCAGTATTACCTTCATTGCCAAAAAGATTTTATATTATATTTTATATTAAAAATCACAAAGATATAGTACTATATTCGAGATGTTTGCAAATTCTCAAAGTGACAATATTCAGTTCTATTAGTTCTGCATTTACAAATTCATTACATTTTGATGAATACGTTGAATATTTTTTTAGAACAAGCAAAAAAAATATACTAATGCGACTGCAGATCCCATATGCAGCCTTGAGTTCCAACAAATACCGAACCTTTCCCCCAGTTTTGCAGGACCACGTGGAGCAGTCACTTTCATGGCCAAACCATCGAAAGAAACACAGCATTTCACAAAGTTAATTAAAGTTTATTTTGTTATGAGTTGGGCAAACAAACCCTCCACTTGCCTCAGTTTGACATGTTTTCCCCCACCCTCCATGCGCACTTGGGCTGGTGAGACGTGTAAGAGTCGAGGCAAGCAGAGAACTTGTTTGCCTGAGTAATTGTGAAACAAACTTTGAATAACTTGGTAAAGACAGTACTTCTCTTCATTATGAGGTCTTCCATCAAGTCATTTATCTAAATATGCGTCAGAGAGGATCTGATGTGAGCTGCACTGCGTCACTAAAATATGTCATGTCTGTTCCAGCAAAACCTAGGAGGTGCTTAAGGGGCAGCTATACCATCCACCCAAACATATATAGTAATAAAAATAATGCCAGCACAAACTTGAATAGGAAACAAGAGTATGGGTCAGAAGGATATAGTGTGACAATTCTGACAATTAGAAGCCACAAAAAGATCAGCATTGGGTGTGGTCTATAAGTCATTATTCAGAACTATAGCTTAGGTTTCTGTAGCTCACACTTAAGCTGGCCATACACCTTTAGATCTCTGTTAGATATCCTTTAGATTTACCAACATCTATGTAGTATAGGGTCCTCTGCGATTGCACACAGGTAGACTTGATGGTTTAGAAAGTCCCTCATATTACATGGTTTTGGTAAAACAAAAGAAGATCTAAAGGGGACCAACAGATGAGCTGTGGAGAGCAACATGGAGAAGTCATCCCTTTGTGTGCCAGCCGTTAGTTTGGACGGGTCCCCATTCAAGCTAATGGCATCGGCCAGAGATTTATGGACATGTCCATTCTCTGGCTGTCTGAGCTTTGGTGCGACAGGGATCACCAACACTGAAGACAGCTTTTTCCTAGGGGAGGCCCATATAATATGCAGCCATCGCTGTTTTTAAACTAAACCAATCAATCCCACTCGAAAACAGCCATATCGGACATGACCGTCAAATATCGAGCCCTCTGTTCCCTGCTTTAGTGATAAGATAGCAATTTTGGCATTGACCAAAGAATCGATCTGTTGGTGTAGAACGAACAGGAATCGATCTCTGCCCACTTGGTACGATCAACCCAAAATGATCGAATTTGTCGATCATTCGAGTATCAAGGTTTTCTACATATTCTGATCAATTTGTATCCAATGGTACTATGAAGGATGTGCATAGGAAAGGAATCAATCAATATTTAAATTGCACAAGACAATTGGATCAACGGAAGATTGTGAAAAAGTTGACCCTTTATACCAGTGGGTAATGCAGTGGGCGATGCATGGGGAAGGTTCTTTTGATGATCCTCCACCAGCAGCCCATAAAGTAAAAAATTTAAATTGTGGTAATCTCTACAACCCCTTCAGGTGATCTAGGAAAAGTGAACTATAAATGACACACATAAGAATATTACTCTCTATCAGTTGTGACAATATCTGGGTGTTAAAGAGCACATTACCACTTCTGTGATGGTACTCCAGTAATTGTACTCCAGTCTAGTAACTAACAACTAAACATGAGCCCCTTCTCATAAAATCAGGATGACTGTGGGAGTTCCCTCCATGTATACTGACACCTTTAACTTGAGTGTCAATTCAGGAGAAAAAGGAGGGACAAGGGGTTGATGTGGGTGATCAGTATAGGGGTTTGAAGGGGACTCTTTGCAGCAATACTGTTGCTCAGCTTGGAGAAGATGAAATCATCACTTTGACTGTCATGGATCCATCATTTGGTCTGTGAATTAGAAAAAAGTTACTTTAATTTAAGGCTTCTTAGACAGATATTCAACTTAAGTCTCACTCAACAGTCATACAACGTGTATGCAAAGTCCAAAGCCAAAGTCAATGGTTTCCACATAGGATCATCTTTAGAAATGCAGGAAGCAGCAAGGCTAAATCTTATTACGTCTCAACACACTTCAGAATCGAATGCCAAGGCTAATTGTGAGAGTATGTAAACAGTTTGTGTTTAACAGGCTGCATAATCTCACTTTGAGTGCTTATTAAATTCAGTTTCGTATTAGGCAACCATGAATATAGAGATCATTAATGTCTAAATGAGAATATCAGGTTTGAGAAAAGAAAATTCCTTTCCCGACTAGAGTGTTTGAAACTATTCTGTTTCATATTACCACTTGATCCAATTCCCCAACCTTACATGGACAAGAGGATATTAAATAGTACAACACAAAATAATTTCTGTTTATAGCACAAAGGAAGCTTTTATTTTCTGCATGAGCAGAATTTCAATAGCTACGTCATTGTTGGAAGAGTAGGAGTGTATCTTGCCAAATGGGGCTTGTGCAAGAGTTACAACTATCCTGATAAGAAACAGTACTGTCAAAACTTGCCTACAATCCCTTTTTTGCTGTAATATTTAAACCCAAATGGGGAAATGCTAGGTGAATCTTAGACAGAACAGGTGCTGGAGCATCCTTTCCAAGTGCGATCACTCTGGTCTCCCTCTCAACCTTGACACAACAAGCCTCTGATCTGATCAACATTCAGCAGAACGTAGAGCACTTCAAAGTAGCCAATAAATGTTTATCTTACCAATTTATACAGAGCCAACATTCCATATTGTTTTTATGGGATAATAGACAATGCTTGTTAGTCCTAGGCCAAGTATTCTAAAACAAGTAGATCTTCTAGAAAATGTGCACATTATATTGCATATCAAGACCTCCCTAGCACTCAATGTAGAAGACAATGTACAAGATAGGCTAAATAGTTCCCTTACAGTACACAGCCATTGCTTGTAACTAGTGATGGACGAACATCCGCTGTGGCTGTTCACGAACAGACGAATCAAACTTCTGCAAATACCCACCGTTCGCATGTTCACGGTGAACCTCCATTGACTTTAATAGAGGGTGAACTTCTCAAACCTTCAGATCATATTTGTAGCCAAAATACAAATGAAAAAAAGTCAAAAGGACGCAACCACCTGGACAGTGTCATGCCGGAGGGGGGTCAATGCAAAACTTCTCCCCCATAATATGATTTTTTTTTTTTAAATGCTGTTTTTCGTCAGGTCTAATGGGCAGAAATCACATCTAGATTAAAGATTTTGCCAAAGGTTACCTGACAGCACCTTCTGCAGCGCATCACATTCAGTCAGATCTCTCTGCAATGCATAATACAGCATACCCCACCCCCAGAGAAGGACGTTTGTGGCTCAGTAATGATGAACTGCATGTAACAGAACACCTTAGCTATAGCTACAGATCACTGGATGGATTATAATAGCAAAGTAGCTAAGCCATCCCTGAAGTAAAGGTGGTCATATACACATCCTGAAGTAAAGGTGGCCATATACACATCCTGAAGTAAGGCTGGCCATATACACTTTGATATTTCATCAACTTTAAACAAACGATTTTTAGGTTGATCGATTGAAAATCGATTCCTGGCCACCTGGTATGATCGATCAAAAGTGATCGTAATCAATAGAAAACATGTATCAATCGCAGATGTTGGTAAATTTAAGTAGATCATACAAATATCTGACGGGTTTTCTAGGTATTTCGATAGATTTGTTTACGATCGTATTTAGAATCATAAGTACGATCATATTGGGAATCCAAATTAGAATCAGAATTATGATCGTACTCAGAAAAATCATTACCATTGTATTTGGAATTGGAATTACAATTGTATCTAGAAACATAATTACAATTTGGCATCCTAATTAAGATCATATTTACAATCGTACTACGCATGCACTCCATATTATGATCGTGAATCAATCATGTTTAACCTCCCTAGCGCTGAGGTCCAGATTTCTGTACCAAAAGCGCACCATAGACTTCAATGGAATCTTTTTTTTATGTTGTAGGACTGTAACTTCCCACAATATGTCTGTACAAGGGTCTAATAGACATCCTGACTATAATAATGTTTGAAACACACAATTATGTAAAAAAAAAAAATTATTTGAAAAATAAATAAATAAAAGGTATCATTTGAATGATAAAATCTCTAAAATACTTATTTTGTATGATAGTTTTTAAAACAGTGTGTATTTATATTTTGTTTATAATAACATTTTAATTCAATTGGAAATGTGTTTTGTGTTTATTTATTTTTTTACTTTGAATTGTATTAAATACAGTTATCACTGTATCCAGTACAATTCCTTTTGGCACAATCTCTCCTGTGTGATGTTTAATGAACCTGGTGACATCACACCAGGGGAGAGAGGGCTAACTTCAAAGGGGCACATCTGGGAAATCACATTAAAAACTGTTTTCTACATAGAATTTCCTGGTGCCGCCCAGACGTTCATCCAGGGGGGAGATCGGCTTCCGTGCAGAAGCCAGTTCAGAAGATCGGAGCCACCAGAACAGCTCAGATATGTTTGCGCTGCTGGGGCTCCGATCCCTGCCGGACGGCCCCATCTCATCCAGTGCTACGTTGTGGTACAATCGATGTTAGGCTGGCCTACGATTGTAGAATCACACAGCAAGATCGATTGTGCAAAAAGTCAACACATGTATGGCTAGCTTAATGGCGATCGAACAGGAATTTTTTAACAGGTTGGATTCCTGTTCAATCGGCATTTCATTAGAGTTGATCGTTTGTGATTCCAACACAAAACAGACCCGTGTATGGGTACCTTTTGCCCATCTTGGGTAAAATGTGTCAGATGATCCTTGTACATGGTGTCTATGTTTGTT
>CM070032.1:21285398-21316616 GCA_036250615.1 Ptychadena robeensis
TAATAAAATTATTCCTCAAAAATACCACTTGCCTAATAATTCTGCACTCCCTGTAGAGAAATATAAAAAAAAAAAAATTGGAGCTGAAAACGTTTATTTTCGGCCAAGCCACATTCAAAGACATGATCATATTTTCTGGCTGAAGAATACTTTGAGTAGAAACTTTTATAACAGTATAAAGTTAGTGTCAATCTAATAAACGTGCGGGTCTACTTGTTACAGTTATTATATCGGCCTGTACGAACTGTTCAGATACCTGTGGAATTTCTTAGCTAATAAAAGGTAACAAACAGTTCAGCACAAATTTGAAACACATAGTTTGAAATGATGCCAAATAGTTTCCACGCCTGATAAAGTCTGCGTAGCATAAGGAGAGTGACAACATAATTCAAAGTCTACAGATCTATGATCCGTCTGCCATTTTGGACAACAGGTAATTCAATTTGCTATTTAAATTATATACACAGCAATATATTAGTGTATGAGTGTTTTTATACAGATCATTGTGTTTTGTTTTTTTTACTTAACCTTAAATTTAATGTATGCATTAACTACATGAGCTAGAGCAACTTTTATTTGAGTGTTTCCCCAACCCTTCTCTACATCTCCAGTCATTTTTGGTGACGATACCATTTTCAGGGGCTTCGCAATTAACTTAAAAAGTAAGATAGTGGAAATGTTTTGAACATTTTGCAATCATCTCTACTGCCTACCAATCATTGCTAAATATAAGTGTCCTGTTGTTTCCTGGTAATAGAAGACAACAGAATGTTATCTGAAGTGCACCTGAGGCTTTCTTGATTAATAATAATTAATACTATTTCGACAAGTCTGCAATGTCTGAAAAGAGTCCAGTTTTGGGTAATTTCTGATTTCATGGTTAGCTAGGTTTTAAGAAATGTTGTCATTTTAAGTGAGCTTTACTTGTATTTACAATCAGAGTTTTTGACTTGGAAGAGATTCTCCCATTCTTGCTATATAAGTCATTCTGTAAAGTTTTCTATTTTCTAAAAGTTCCTATTTTGTTTTAATTCCTTTTTTGTTAGTATTTGTCTTGTTTTTTATTTTGCCATTACACATAGGGACAGAAGTATTTGTGGAGGAACAGGCCCTTTCACACTGGCAACTGTTTACCAAAGGGGAGACCGTGGGAATTTTAAGGTCCACACATATTAGTAAATTTTCATGAATTTATTGTGTATGTTACATAGAAAAAACATGCCAATGTTACTCCATCGTTTATCATATATAATATTTACATTCCATCATACAGTTTGAGAAGATTTGACAGTTATCGTGTGTCAAAGACGTTAAGACGTTTTCTTAACACGTTTCACATAAGCACTTCTTCAGGGGATACTTAACAGTATCAGTGTTGGAGAAAGCTGTGAGCTTAGATATGAATCAGATGTGAGCGATGGCAGGTAACTAGGAAGAAACGAGGGACATTCCACATCTCTGACTGATTTTCTCATTAGCGTCTCTAGTTCCATGTGGAGGATGGCTCCACCAGACTGGACTCGATCACATGTTACTTATGCTCTATATTAAGAGTTTATGTCCCAGGTCCCTTTCCTCGCTGGACACAGGACATAAACTCTTAATATAGAGCATAAGTAACAAGTAAGAAGTCCAGTCTGGTGGAGCAATTCTCCACATGGAACTAGAAATGCTAATAAGATAACCCTAAGAAAATCTGAATCAGAATTGTGGAATGTCCCTTGTTGGTAGAGTAACATTTGGGATGTTGGTCCAGGGGCTGAGTAGGGTACTATTATTTATTTATTTATATTTTATGGCTATACACATATAGAATTTTTCACCAGATTTTTGGGCGATCGCCTGCCATGCCCATTTCTATGCATGTATGAGCACCTTAAGGGTCTTGCTGAGACACTTTCAGGAGGAAAGGCAAGCTGGACTACTTGCCTCCTGAGAAAACGACAACCTGCGGTTGTGGGAAAACCTCTCTAGTGAACTGTAAGGAATAATTACTCTTTTGAACTTTTCCTGAAGGACTGTTGTTTTTCTGTGGTTAAGCCATATTGTAGATACATATATACAGTATATATATATATATATATATATATATATATATATATATATATATATACAGTACAGGCCAAAAGTTTGGACACACCTCATTCAATGTGTTTTCTTGTCCAATAGGGCTGTCGGCTGTGTAGTAACCTGACTTCTGCACAACACAACTGCTGGTCCCCACCCCATTTATAAAGCATGAAAATCCACAAAATAACCCTGATAAGACACCCCTGTGAAGTGAAAACCATTTCAGATGACTACCTGTTGAAGTTCATCAAGAGAATGCCAAGAGTGTGCCAAGCAGTAATCTTAGCAAATGGTTGCTACTTTGACTTTTTTGTTAAGTACATGTGTTCGTTCATTGTTTTGATGCCTTCAGTGAGAACCTACCAATGTAAATGGTCATGAAATAAAGTAAACACATTGAATGAGAAGGTGTGTCCAAACTTTTGGCCTGTACTGTATATATAAATATATATGTTAATCCTGTACATACACCTAAACTTGTATGGCTTGTATGACACTTGTGTTGGGGTGGCTACCTTAGTAATTGGAATTTTATGGAGCCCCTTATGACCTGGGCAGGGATGACTATGAAGTAAAAGTTAAACCAAAATGCAAAGCACATACCACCCTTTTACAAGCTGCCAGTCCCATCCCCCCATTTAAGAGAACACGGACACTGATCAACCTTTAACTTTGTGGATGAAACTGGCCACAGCTTTATTAAATAATTAAATAACAAGGTGCAAAACAAAACCAGGTCCCCCAGACAGTGTCCCCCCAGAAACAAGCCACAGTACCGCCCATCAGCCTTAAAAATACTCCAGACCGGTGGGTACTTGCCAACCAAATTAACTCCTTCTGCTTTCCCTTCCGATTCCCCCAAGCCGAATGGGTCATTGACCCCTGCCAGAGCTTAATTGATGTTCTCAGCGACTGCCTTCAACTAGCACCTCGACCCGCCTGCTGTGACAACGAATCTGGCCACCAGCATGGCAACAAACAAAACCTGTAAAGAAGCAAAGAAAAAAGAGAGGGAGGGTGGGAGGGAGTCTTCTTTGTAACCTCGAACAGAGGCTCTTCTGCCGCCGGGTTTTATGCCCCTGCGGATCCGCCTCCGCTGACGTCATCTTCTGGGACGGGCTCCAAACGTCACTTCCGGTCCGCTCTTCCTGGCATCCCGCCCCCGCCATGCACCCTGCGCCTCGGTGCTCTGGCTGGGGTGGGAATAAAGCTGCCACTGTGTGTGCATCCCAGAATCACTCTTTGGCACACACGAGAAACTCTCACATGCTCCTGGGACATTGTTCCTTGTATAGACAGGAGGATGTGCTCCCCATACATAACATAGAAGTTATAAAGAAGTGCAAAGCTGTTATATAAAAAGAATTTATTTTCATGTATTAATTACAGACTGTAGGTAGTTTTTATAGTAGAATAGAATTTAATAACCATTTAACTAAGCTTCTCATAAACTAATGCAAATAGCCATTATGCTCTATTCCTACGCTCCAAATACGTAAACTACCACACAATGTTACCACCATATATTACCTGTATGTATACCTGGGGACAAATACTTTTTGGCAATTAATATGTACTTTAATCATCATTTTTTAAATTCAGTTTCAGCTTCTCTTCTACTGAACAGCTGTTCTGAGGCAGCAGCTTATCACTGACATCTTGACAATCAAGTTTCTCATTTATCTTGCACTATCTGTAAATGGTTTGAGGTCAGCTGTTGGCTGCTACCACACTATAAATTATGTCCAATACGTGGAAACAAGTCTGTTGTGGATGCTTCCCCTGCAGCTTATTGCAGATAAGGAGATATATTAATCATGACTTTTTGCTAGATTTACTTAGTTTACTTTTACTATATTTTACCTAGATGTACCTAGGGGCTATGGGGTTCACATTTGGCCAATACATTGTAAGTAGAATGCATGCAATTGGAATTTAAAGAGGGAAGCAATATTATTATTTATTTTCCCCGCCCTCCCTCCGCTCCTCTACATATTGCCAATGTGGGCTGAGAAACCAACGCCTCTCCAGTAACATAGAGGTCTATGGTCCACCTCTTCAGTGTCACCAATGACGCAGAAGGGGTGGTCCCGGAATCAACTGGAGGGTGCGGCAGGATAGAGAATCACCACCGGTTTCAGGACCACAGGTTAGTTTAGATCCCAGGTGCCCAACCTATGGCCCAGGGGCCGCATGCAGCCCTTTGACCCAGTTCTTTGGCGGCCCCCCTCAGTCTTCCACTTGAGGCCCCCGAAACCTAACTATTAATGCATAGGGCATAGAAACTCACCTGTCTGCCAATTCAAAGGCTATGTTCCCCATCGATATAATCAATGGCTTTGAAGCACATAACCTTTGATGATAAACATGACACAAAATGTGCATTATCATACTACAGTGTCTCTAATGCTTGAAGTATCATTTTTTAAAAATGCTGTTATTTAAAAAATGAAAAATAATGTCTTCTAGCTCTGCCTGCTGTCCACTTTTCATTCTAAAATGCTTATACAAGTCAGTGTAGATTGAAAATTTTATGTGCGGCCCTTTAGTGATGCCGAGGGCCACACTTGTGGCCCTCCATATCAACTCAGTTGCCCACCACTGGTTTAGATGATCCCAGCTAGGACAGAGTTTGTCTTGTACATAAACTCTGGATGAGCTGGTTTCATTTCAAACACTAGAAGGTTAATAAGGGTTTAAATAAAAAAAAACAGTTAAAACAATAAGAGTTTAGTTTGTAGATAGAAAAAGTCTTAGAAGTGACTCAATGGGTATGATGTTATAATAACTTAAATCATCCAATAATTTCAAGCAAAAAATGTCTATTTATAATTCCCTAACATAGCATAACAAAGCAAGTTGTAGTGATCTTCTACAAGGGTAGCTTTTGCTGTGTGTGTTCAGGCGTGTGGATACCAGGATGATGTTACTTCCAGGTTACAGATGATATCACTTCCAGGTTACGGGTTTTGTAGATATACCAGCAGGGAGGTCTCTCTTGGTAAGAGTCACACTCAGTTCTCAGTAGGATCAATGGGATGCGGTTCAGGCAGTAGACAATGGAGATAGAAATAAAAAAGACCCCTCTGTTCTATCTAAAGCAGTAAAATATCCATAAAATGTTACCATGCATATCGATAACAATTCAAATACATTTTAAAACTGGATTACTTAATATGGGACATGGATTTAATTATAACTTTTACTATATTGTTACTACAGGGAAGGTACATATTTTATATAAGTTCATCACGTTTTGCTTTTTTTTTTCTGTTAGCGTACATATACCTTTTGTCCAATAAAGATGCTTCATGTATGCCATCCTATGCTAATCCCCTAGAGTGGTTGTAAACTATGTGAGGTGAACTCTCTGCTCATCTAATAGCTTTCACATGGTGAAGGAACTTTGCCTGTTTCTAATATCTGTGCAGTTGATGGTGGTTGCTTCATGAGATCCCATATAAATCCTGGACATGCAGGGTTATCTCTGCTTCTAATGATTGATGACATCAGTGACATTCTGCTCTGCTGGAGCTCCCGTCTGGAAGGTATTATTGACAGTTATGGTATTTCTATAACTAAATTGCTTGGGTACTAAAGCCCCAAATCTACCTCTATAACATTTTTACCTATACTAAAGCCTGAAGAAGGGATCTGCGACATCCCGAAAGCCTTAGTTAGCCAATAAATGCTATCACTTGAACTCCAAACTTGCTGTAGTTATCCATGGCTAACACGGAACACGGTACAACACTTTACTATTTCTACCTATAGCGATTCATACATACTATTTATTTACTCATATGGGACTGGGGCTGTTTCTCTTGCTATGCGCAAAATGCATGTGCATAGGGCCCCGCAGACCTAACAGTGACGAGGAGGAAGGAGGAGCAGTGTGCCTGTACAATACACAACTGTGCTGGCACGCTCATTGTGTCTGCTGACGGAGGGGAGGGGTACTGAGGAGGAGCAGCCAATAACTTTCCACCACTCCCCCCTAGTCAGCATGGGACCCCATCCAAGATACTTGCATAGGGCCTCCAAAAGTCTACAAATGGCACTGTATGGGTCTGCACTTTTTACTGTACTAAACTATTCTCTCATCCACCCGAGTGCAGAATTCTTTCTATCTAAAGATTTTGTGTTTTGTCACAGCAACCATTGGTGACCACCAGGACAACCACCTGTCCAACCTGGAAACCTCAGGAAGTATGAAAGAGAGATCAGAAGCTTGCATGTATTTTACCTAACTACCTGCTTAGTTATGCAGAACTAAGATTGCAGATTACCTAATATCGCACTCATCAATCTTCACTGTGTAGTCATGTCTAGTGCCGCACAGTCCTTGGCACAAAAATGTTTCTAGAGGTTAATTTTTTATCGGCAGCCATGTGGTCACTTTTTTTCTATGAATTAACTTTGGCAGTTTGCAGGGTGTTGAAAAAAGTTTCACAAACAGAGCAGAGCTTTGTAACATAAAAAAATTGCCGTAGCCCAGTAGGAGGTGGACAGGGAGGTTAGGGGCAAGAGTAATGCTGGACATGCCCCTAGAAGCATTTTTCCAATTTGAAGGGCCAGACCTCATACATCCTTAGTTGTACAACCCTGAAATAAGTTAGGTGCTGCTGCTACACTAAAGGTACCCATACAATGGCATTTTCCACTATGCGTGTTAATGCCAATTGCCTGTCGGTCGCTCGGCCGAAAGTCAGGTGCGGCCACCTGGCGAGATCGTCCAGGAATCTTCCGCATCGTGCGATCTAACATGTTGGTAGATTCCCGGCCGCTCCCATTGTCCTCCACACTACCGATCCTCTGAGGGGCCGGCTGCAGAGTGATGATGTCATCACGCTGTAGTCGATCCCTCATCTATCAAGATAGAATCTGCACGTCTATGGCTACCTTAAGACTATTAAAGCAGTTATATTTAAGCTGTCATACTGTATAGTGCTTCCCTCTTGTCAGATTTTGCTAGCTTTGCATATGCCTATCTCACTCTAAACCCTGACATCTTCAACATCTAAAGTAGAAGAAGTCTAACGTTTATTTTGTCAGTGTCCACCCCTGAAAATACCCTTCAAATGTAAAACCCTTTTCTGCAACCCTTCCTCTGATTATTTACTGTACACAAACTGCATAGACTAAACAATAAAAACTGTAACAATTGAGGTGTTCTAAAATGTTTGACCAGTAGTGTATCCATAATCATTCAAGTTGTATATTCCACTTCTTCAAGTGTACCGCTTTATAGCTTATCTCAAACTTAAAAAAGAAAACCAACCCCCTACAATACCTTTTGCCACAAGATGTCCTCAGTCTGTCAAGTCTTTACCTCTCATTAAGGAGCTTACTTCCTTCTGTTATCTGCGGCCCATGAGCTTAGGGCATGGGACATAGCCAGGGGATGGGGACCTATGTTGTAAAGAATTTCCCAAGCAGAGTTCTACAATGATATAATTTTAGTACAACATTATGCTTAAACTATCTGGCAGATTGCTGAATTAACCAGAGGGAGATGTCAGTAGTGCAACATTGGTTAAGCTGCCATTATTATTTTAGCTTGCCAATCCTTAAAGAGCTTGGTGCTTGGTTGGATTGGAAACCAATACATGTGATAAGTAACCTCCTGAAAGGACTTTAAAACTATTCTGGATCTGATATACTGGGGTTGAGCCTATGGGCTCTTTCACACTGTAAACTAGATGTATGCTTATGCACTGCAGGATGCATTTTTGTAAAACTTTTTGGTTTTGTTTGGTTTAAGTTATAATGCACCAATGCTGCAAATGGCACAGTGTTGCCACCTGGTGCGGAAAAGTACAAACTTTTAGTGTTAAAGAGCCCGAAGTGGTGGACAGAGAGAGAGAAAACAACTGAGATCCTTCATGCTGTTTTTGCTACAGAAAAAGTTCAGACATACATGGCAGCTGTAAATCTACTGAAATTGGAACACTAGATTAACACTAGACCTATCTCTATTACTATTAGAGGGTGCAGCATGCATTAACTTTAGGGTTGCCCATAATTGTTAAGGTACCCACGGGTCGATTCCCAAGTGCGCCGAACAAGCAATCGCAGTGTGGTGACGCAACTAATCGTCCAACCTGCTTCACACACATGATAATATTTTGGTGCCATTAAGGGAATAGGTATTCAGTGTGATGACAACTTGGGCCCACATGGAGAGATCTGAATGCCACTTGATCTGGCAGCCTAGTGGTGGTCGTGGTGGGAAGGAATCACTATGAAACATAGTAATGGATTTTTAGGGTCTCCCCTTTGTTGAGATATGGCATAGTGGCCTGGTGAGATGGGGGGTTGCCACCCCTTCCTGACCTTCCAGGCTTGCTAAAAGGGGTCTGGTTTGCTCTGGGGGGGACCACACACTGTTTGGGGTTCCCTTTTTCCTGAGAATACCAGACCTTATGTCAAAAGGAGGTCCGGTATGCTCTAGGGGGGACCTCATGCTGTTCCAGGTCCCATTTTCTACAGCATACCAGACTCCCTGCTAAAAGAGGGTCTGAAATGCTCTGGGGGGACCCCATGCTGTTCCAGGTCCCCTTTTCTTGAGCATACCAGACCCATGCTAAAAGGGGTCTGAAATGCTCTGGGGGGGGGGACCCCATGCTGTTCCAGGTCCCCTTTTCTAGAGCATACAAGACTCCCTGCTAAAAGGGGGTATGCTGTGGTGGGGATGCCATGCATTTTTTAACCCTTTTTTGTGAGATCTAACATTGATCCTTTTCCAGCATGTCACTGTCCAGGTGGTTACACCCTTTTGACACTTTTTAATTGCTATTGTGGCTACAATTATGACCTGAAGGTTTGAGAATCCCACCCTCCATTGATTCCTGCGAATGAAAGTTATGTCCGCCAGTTTGTCCATCACTATTGGCTACATTGATTTGCTTGAGTCTGTTTAGTTCCATGAAGTTATTACTTCCCTGTGCTCTGTGTTCAGCTCCAGTACAGCATTAACCCTCTGAGCGTTTGCCACGTGGCACGGTTTTTTTATAAAATTTGCCAGCCGATTGCCAGCTCAGCTCAGGGTAGTAAACATAAGCCCGGCGTCACTGGAGACGCCGGACTTATGCTGAAGAAAGGCGACGCCCCTCCAGTTTGACGGAGGTCTATGGCGCCGCCTACCCCTGCCCCCTTCGCGTCACTGGTGACGCGATCGGGGGCGGGCCTGGAAGCATCGGCATACATGCCGATGCTCCCGACCGCCATCAGGGGACGGCGAGACCTCGGGCGCTCCTCCGGCTAACTGGGGCTGAGTTTCATGATGCATGAAACTCAGCCCTAGTTAATTCGGGGAGAACGCTCAGAAGGTTAAAAGACCAATCTTATTGTTTTTTAAGGACAACACAGAAAGACTCTTGTTATTGAATACACTTTTTCAAGTACCCCGTTAGCCAGTTAAAAAAAAGTTTTCCCTCATTATTAAGTTCCTTCTAAGCACTTGCAGTGCTTTGCATATAAATTCTCCAGGTCAGTGTTCTAGCAGAATGATCACAACTGTGACAAATATCATTTCCAGACAATGGGCCGCCATTCCCGCATGGTAATATATTTCTCTTAATGGTTACCATGTAAGCCCCAGAGACAGACGCTGTGCCAAGCTGGCTGAGGTAACAATCTTAATATGTTTGCTAATTTCACTTCCCTTAACAAGTATTCTTTATTATTAGAAATGATTTATCGATGTTTAGCACAGGAACGCATGCTATGCGCTGAGCGATTGTAATACATTTGTTCTGGAGAGCCGCCCGTAACCTCAGATTCTGCACATATTCCAGACAATGCTAATCTCTTCCTCTATAATCAATCGATTTAGTGCCGAGGCCGCGTGTGAGGTTCAGGAAGACAGGTAACACGAGGTGGTTTGCTGGAAAAGTGGCAGATTGTTTCCTAGCGCTGCACGACTGTCCCAGATCTAACTTGGAAATCACACGCATTCCTCTTCAAGCCACTAATTCCCTTTGATTTACATCGCAGGACGCATTTCTGGAAGCATTGATGTCTGAGCAGATCAGCTTGGTTACAGTCCTGATTCCACTTACTTCCCCCTCCAGATCTCTCATTTTATATACAGCGCTGCGTAATATGTTGGCGCTATATGAGGAAAAGCTAATAATAATATTCTGGATTCTTTTGGAGAGCTAAAGGAAAAGACCAAGATAACACAATAAATCAGCTGTAACAAAACTGTGTGTGCGGTTAGATTTCGGATTCAGTGCAATTCATGACCCAATACAGATTTACTCTTATTATAGCTCCAATGATTTAATTCAGTGGTGGCCAACTGAGCTGATATGGAGGGTAGAGATGGGCGAACAAGAGCCCGGAGTGTCCGCGAACGGGCGGGTCGAACTTTTAAAGATGTCCGCCGTCCGCCCTGTTCGCGGACACATTCAAATTCCCCGTCTCTAGGCGGGGAATTTGAATCGGAAAAACCGTATGTGACATCACATCCGGTCCATGGAACGCATCCTGGAACGCATCGTTCCTGGTTGCGGGAGCCGGATGTGACGTCACTGACGTCACTTCCTACTCTGAGCCGGAATCTTCACTACAAGACCGGCTTCATGCCCGGTCTTGTAGTGAAGAGATTCTTCCTCCGGCACGATCTCGCAGGTTCTGATCCTGCCGGAGGAAGAATTTAGATCTTCTTCTGGCCGGCGAACAGGACGGGTCGAACACCCGTACTGTCCGCCGGCGAGAGGATCGGCGAACATGCTGAGTTCGCGGCCGAACTGTTCTCCGGCGAACAGTTCGGTCCATCCCTAATGGAGGGCCATAAGTGCGACCCTCATCATCAACAAAGGGCCGAACATTACTTTTTCAATCTATACTGACTTGTATAAGCATTTTTAATGCAGGCATAGCTAGAAGAGTTTTTTTTAATAACAAAACCTGTTTTAAATGATACTTCAAGCATTAGGGAACACTGTAGTGCACTGCACATTGTGTGTCATTGTGTATATATCTTTAAAGGTTATGTGCCTCATAGATATCATTAAAGACACTAATGATCTCAATGGGGCACATAACCTTTGATTCAATGATTATGTGCCCCTATTCTGAGGTTATGTGCCACAATATATATTATACAATCACCCCCCGTTTATTGGTAGGACAGTAGGAGCACTCACCAGTCTGCTGATCCCCCGCCAACACTAGAGGAGAAGAGGAGAGGCGAGGGACTTGCTCAGGCGCCATCTGGGTCACTAATTTGCTTTTACATTCGCTTATCACGAAAGTTTATCACCTCTCCTCCTCTTCCCACTCTAAGAAGTTCCCGGACGAATACCTGTCAGCAGGGGATCGGCAGACAGGTGAGTCCATATGGCCTATAACAGTAAGGTTTCGGGGGCAGGTTAAGTATTGAGGAGGGCCGCCAAAGAATGCCCAAAGTCCTGCATGCGGCCCCCGGGCTGCAGGTTGGGCACCTGGGATTTAATATAGTACTTGTTTCTGTATGTGCTGCTGGGACGTAGTGTTGAGCGGCATATGGTATATTCGAGTGCTGTGCATATTGCGCATATCCATCCGCAATGTGCACAAATGTGTGTGATGTATGCTGGTAAACAATGTTAAAGCATAATATGATGATGAATATCTGCCTTTGCGAATGTCCGAGCGCACATCCGCGAAATATTGCGAATTCTCGAATGTCGGATATTCGTCGAATATATTGATTTGAGTTGAGTTGAGTTTGATTATTCGAATTGCGAAAGTGGGTAGAAAAAGTATTCAGAACCCCTTACATTTTTCACTCATTGTTATTTTGCAGCCATTAAAGCGGACCTACCACCAGGAATCTATGTTTTCATGAATGGCACTAGAGTGCCAATAATAGGGAGGAATGCAGTGTGAAAAAACCCTAAAAACGTAATTGTAATGAGCAATTAGTATAATATAATCAGGCATTCCTGTTCACTTCTGGTTAATGGAGAAAGCAGGACCTTGGCAGAAACGTCACAGAAGCACGATTGAATTTTTTTCAGTGTAAATCCCAAAAATGTGGTTGTGTTTTTGGCAATTATCGCGGGTGGCCACTGGTGTGGCGTTCGATTGATATTCTGATGGCAAAGAAGCTCACTGAAAAAAAATCACGTGTGTTGTGAAGTTGCTTGGCCGGGTTCCTGTTTCTGCCATTAACAGGAGAAGTGAACAGGAAGTGCTGATTATATACTAAATTGCTTCATTACAAGGGTAAGTTTTTTTAGGGTTTTTCACTAGCATTCCGCTCCCTATTATTGGCACTTCAGGTGCCATTCATGAAAACATAGATTCCTGGTGGTAGGTCCGCTTTAAGTGCTGCAGCAAGTGCCTTGTCACAATTATGTCTCTGAGCTCTTCAGGTAGTTCCTTTGACCTCATGATTCTCATTTGCTCTGACATGCACTGTAAGGTCTTACATAGACCGGTGTGTGGCTTTCCTAATGAAGTCCAAAAAGTATAATCAAACATAGCTGGATTTAAATGAAGGTGTAAAACCATCTCAAGGATGATCTGAAGAAATGGACGGCATCTGAGTTAAATATATGAGTGTGACAGCAAAGGGTCTGAATACTTAGGACCATGTGATATTTAATTTTTTCTTTTTTTAATAGATCTGCAAAAATATCTACAATTCTGAGTTTTTCTGACAATATGGGGTGCTGTGTGTACAGTAATGAGGGTACAAAAAGAAGATTTTAGCAAATGGCTGCAACATAACAAAGAGTAAAACATTTAAGGGGGTCTGAATACTTTCCTTACCCACTGTATGTATATATATATATGTATGTCCTTTTATCTTTAGGACATGTATGAAGCTTTGACTTCAGTACTCAGGTCTGACCCAGGGAAGGGTCCTCTTGCCATAATACATTAGGAGATTTCCTTATTCCAGGTCAGTGGGTGATGTAGATAAGTAGATGAGCCCGGTGTCATCACCCTTCAGGGTGCGGGATCCCAGCTTCTCTATAATTGTAAGGAAATGAGGTAACGTGTTAATTGGTTATATTTAGTGATTACAGCAGCTTCTGACCTGGGTATTGTCTTTTTTATGATTAGACCAAACTTGTGTGTAACATGATTTCTGGTATCGTCTTTCTTTTTTGCATAAAATAGTACCAGGGGCAACGTTTAACAGTAAGCGAAACTGCGATATTCCCACTTTAAATCATAGTTGTCATGAAGGAATAAATGCAGTCATCTTGTTTTCAGGGAAATTAGTCTGTCTATTCCCCAGCAGGAGTGCCAAGATTGTGATGTCACAGCTAACCGCAAGACAATCAGTCAGTGTAAACGGTGATGTATATGATGTGGTTTGCAGAGTGACATTTTACAATAGCTGGGAATACGCAGTCATTCATTACCATGACCTCAGCTCACTGCATTGAAAGTAAACCAGGGAAATACGGAGTCTGCCATTGCTGAGCTGAGTCTTAGGAAAAAGCCAAGCTGCTGCTCTCACACTATTTTATATGTGAAGATCAGGAAAGTCAGGGAAAAGTCAGAGGATTTTTATCTACATATTTTTCTGGGTCAGCGACTTTAATAATTAACCTCCCTAGCGCTCTTGCAAAGTCCAGATTTCTGTACCATAAGCGCACTATAGACTTAAATGGATTTTTTTTCATGTTGTAGGCCTGTAACTTCCCAAAATATGTCCGTACACGGGTCTAATAGACATCCTGACTATAATAATGTTTGAAACACAAAATTATGTAAAAAAAATGTATTTGGTATAAAAGATTTCAAAACAGTATGTATTTATATTGATGTTTTGTTTATAATAAAATTTTTATTCAATGTGGAATTGTGTAAAAAAATTTACTTTAAATTGTATTGGATACAGTTGTATCCAATACAATGTATCCAGTACAATTTCCTTTGGCCCCCTCTCTCCTCTGGTGTAATGAACACACCAGGGGAGGGAGGATTAATTTCAAAGGGCACATCTGGGAATCACACTGAAACAGTTTTCTTTGTAGAAAACTGTTTTCGTGCAATTTACTTTTGAATCTCTTGCCGCTGCCACCCGATGTGACATCATCACATCACTTGGGGGGGGGGGGGGAGCCAGCCTCCAGCAGCAATGGTAAATCTGCACTGCCAGAGCGATCTTCACCGGACGGCTCCATCTTGTCCAGTGCAGTACTAAAAGTACAGCGCTAGGCGAGATAGAACCGTCAGGAATTGCAAAGGGAGTTAAAGCAGAAAGATCAGCATGACTATAGGTAGCCATACACGGTTTGATATCAAAGCAAAATGTCAACTATGATTTCAGGATTTGTTTAATTTATTATGTAACAAGAATAGAAATAAATAGTGATACACAGTAGAAGACATCTTTATCATATTATCCTACTGATATCTCTGTTAACCTCTGACCAGATCCCAGTTAATACAAAAAATATACACTGGGAGAGTGAGCTTTGGCCTACAGACCCAGCTCAGAGTTTCCCCCCGAGTAATCAGGGGCAAGCGGACTTTAAAGGTTCCTATGACATATGTCAATCAGCAAGTACATGATGTAAAACATGATGTCAATTTATTGCAGCATTAAAAATACAGATAATTCTTAGGCCACAGGCCTCAAATAATGACCTTTCTGGTGGTTACAATTATATGACCTTCAAATTAAAATAGAAAAAAATGATGATAGTCCACAGGTTGATGGAAATGGCATAATTCCCAACCCGACGTACGTTTCGTTCTTCACAACTTCTTCAGGGGTTTGTAAGGGGGAACAATTTCAGTGTGGCCAATATTCTAACAAGACAATAACAGAGCAGTGAAATATCAGTCCAGCCAGACACATGTTAAGGTACCAATTGTAGATTTTAGCCTATAAGGTGTATACTTACTGGCCCCAACGCTATTTTACAGAGAACCACCATATGGTGACCAGCACAGTCTCGGGGAGGTCTCGGGGAGGGTGTGTTGTTTTAAAATCCCAACTGAGGAACCAGGATATTTTTTGTATTTGAATTTGGGATGTCGGTTCCACTACCGAACTAATAGTATTATTCTTGTCACAGATCCCAGTTAACTACCTATCTTCCTATCTGGTAAGAAGCCATTTAATTTAACAACGCGTGGCAAGAATTTGAGTGATAAAACAAACAGTATGTTCCATCTATTGCTGTCTTTCTATGACATATTTTTTCCCATCTTTAACGGGAGGTAAGTTGGAGGAATAGATTTCTGGTGTCAATTAGAAAGATAGATTTCAACAAAGAGTAAAGAAGGAATCCCACGCTGACTGCTGTAGCTGAATGTACTACACATCCCAGATGGAGACTAGGGGTCCACCAGCACAGTGTTATATGTTTTACTGTATTGTCACTAGATGGCAGTGTTGTAAGGGACAGTCATGTGACATATAAGTTTCCTGTGTTTGCTATGTTCTGTTATAATAAAGTTTGTTTTAAGAGCTGTGTGAAGCCACACTACAGAGACTGTCTGCCATTTTGCTGAGCATCCAGAAAGGTTTTTCTATCAGGTTAGCATGTTCCCAAATCTCAGGTGGAGCTTTGATATCAGTGCCTCTATTGTGAACTTTAAAGATTAATTTCTCCATAATACCTACAAGACGAAAGATCAAAGACTCCTTTGTTTCCAAAATGTATAAATTTCATATATTGGCCATTATGGTTTACTTGCTTTCAATTCCTTTCCCCACTATTTACTTGTACTTTGTGTTTTATGTGCATTATTGTACTGTACTTTGGGAAAATATTTTCTATAATAAAAGTTATTGGAAAAAAGAAAAATACAAAAATACTAAAATAAATATATAATGATAACAACACTTCATGGTCATACTTATGGCCATTTCACACTACACCGATGTGGCTGCTGTAGGGTTTTTTGCTGCTAATGAATGCTACCAAGTCCGTGTACCTGTAAAAAACCCACTTTTTGCACTGCATTATTGCCTACGAGGGGCCAGTGTGAATGGAAACCTGTGTACCTTGCGTAAATGCTAGCCTGCAATGCAGCATGGCAAGTGTGAAAGGGCCCTTTACAGACAAATTGCAAAACACCTGATCAAATTATCATGACCAAACTTGCTGGAGATGTAGAGAAGGGTTGGGGTATACTACAAAAAATAATTATGGCTCTAAACAAATAGTTTTTGCATAAATTAAGTTTAAAGTCAAGTCAAAATTTGGACTTTAACTTTTAACCTAATTTATGCAGAAACTGCATGTTATAGAGCAAAACTTTTTTTCCAATGTTACCACAGCCCTTCTCTACATCTCCAGCAATTTTGGTGATGATATAATTTTTAGAGGCTTTGCAATCAGCTTATAAGGTCAGTTAGTCAAAAAATTTGTCCATCTCTACTCAAATGTAATATTGGCTAAATACCATCCACTAATGTAATTATTGGGAAACTAAAGACTACCTAAAGCCGCCCATACACGTTTAGATTTTTACCCGATTTTCCGGCCAATCGACATCTTCACACGTGGTCAATCAGCCGAAAAATTGGGTAAAAATCGTCCGAACACCCTTTGTGTGTCAACACTTACTCTGGACGGGGATTCTGGTCCCCGTCCAAAGTAATTAACCTCCCTGTAATAGCCGCTTACCAGGCAATAGCAGCACAGTACACTGTACTGTGCCGTGATTCCCCACTCTCTCCCCTAGATCAAACTGCGCCAGTACAGGCTTCGGACGTTACGGCCAGGAGGTCAAACGGATCTAAGAATTACGGACATGTTGATTTTGGCCCGAATAACGCTTTTAGGCTTTAGATTTCCACCAGATTTTAAGGCCGATCGACTGCCGTGAGTGCACGGCAATCGATCGAATGAAAAATCAGGTAAAAATCTAAGTGTGTATGGGTGTATGGCGTATGGGGTTGACACATTGTTGCAACTAATGGTATCTGCTATGCTTAGCTAATGATCATACCTGACTCAAAATACACAAGCAAACTTTAAAATCAGTGAGGGTTCAAATTCAAAACAAGAAATCTAGACAATTGTTTTATTTAAGAATTGTAAACATTTTTCTCTTATGTTCTTGTGAAGTCGTTTTTCCTTTACTTCATATACTGGTGACCACACAGGAAATCTCCTGAACATGGGCACTGACAGTAGTAAAAGTAGACAGAAGTTTCAGTAAATGTAACTGAATATGATTAGATCCAACCAGAAAAATCCCCAGTCCAGTTGGTCCTAGGAAGAAAATGTTTTCAGGATATGAAGCTTTGCTATTACCATGGCCATCCATCCTTGAATGTGTAGCATATTGTAGAAAAAAACTATTTGGACAGAGCTTCCTCTGGTACCGAATCTGGGGTGGCTAGCCCCTGGGACTTTAGAAGCACATAGACTGTTGACCAAAACATGGAGTTTTTTGGAGTAAAAAGATTAAAAAAAATTTGGAGTGCGACACAACAGAAGAGACAGACACATACATAATAAAATACAGGTTATAAATAGCCTAAACAGCAGGTCATATATATATATATATATATATACTGTATATGTAAATAAACAAACACAGCTTCATGGTCATAATCCTAGGTACGTTTCCCAACGCATTTCACTCTGTAAGGGCTTCGTCAGGGGTAACATCAGGGGTACAATGGTCACCTTAGAAGCAGACATTAAAACTATCTTGTATCCTGGAATAAAAAAAAATGGGTATTAAAACATAATCACGTAGCATATTGTAGCCCACTAAAAAAAGTCTTACTCATCCTCAGATAGACTAATACAAGTTATGTGCAGCACAGAAATACTACACAAATGGTTGAAACCATTTCCTACTACAAGAGCAGTCCTTTGGTGATGATGATGTATTTGGGACAATATATGACCACCGGATGGCACTGTCACCATCTCCGCTTTTGGTACATTTCAGGAAAACTGCTTTAGCAATGTATACTTTAACCTCCCTAGCGTTCTTGTGTGTTCCAGATTTCCATACAAAAAGAGCACCATAGACTTTAATTGATTTTTTTTATGCTGTCGGCCTGTAACTTACCAAATATGTCCGTACAAGGGTCTAATAGACATCCTGGATATTGTAATGTTTGAAACACACAATTATGTAAAAAAAAGATTTAACAAAAATTAATAAAAGGTATAATTTTAATGATAGAATCTCGTAAATACTTTTTTGTATGATAGATTTCAAAACAGTATGCATTTATATTTGTTTTTGTTTATAATAATAAACTGTACTCATTTGCAAATGTGTTTTGTGTTTTTTTTCTTACTTTAAATTGTATTGGATACAGTTATCACTGTATCCAGTACAATTACCTTTGGCACCCTCTCTCCCCTGGTGTGATGGACCTGGTGAGGTTAACTTCAAAGGGGCACATCTGGGGAATCACACTGAAAACAGTTTTTGTGCGCTTTACTTGTGAATCTCCAGCCGCTGCCCCGATCTGAAGTCTGAAGGTGGGGGGGAGAGAGGGGTCCGCTCCCCCCAGCAGATCAGAGCCCCTGTAGCAGCGTGGAATGGTAAATCTGCACTGCAGAGGCTTCGATCTTCGCCGGACAGCCCTATCTCATCTAGTATAGGACAGCTCTGGATGAGATGGGGCCATCAGGAAGTCAGTGAGGTTAATGCCCCCATCCCCCAGCAATGCCTCCTCTCCGTAATATTGTTCCTCTACAATAGGGGTGTCAAACTCTGGCCCGGGGGACTGGGCAATAGTGTAATTAATTTCCCTTGCAAGAAATGTAAAAAAAAATTATTTTATAGTATTACACATTGCTTGTTGCGTGTTACATTTTTAAGCAAACCTTAAAGGCCCCCATACACGTGTCGGATTCCCACCGGATTCCGGCACGATCAATTCTGGGCGCGTGCACGCCAAACGATCGTGCCGGAATCGCATGCAGTCCACCTTGTCCAATCGATCAGGTCCGATCGTTCAGGGGCCCAGAATCGGATCCGACAGAGAACCAACATGTTGGTTCCATCAGATTGATTCTGCCCAGATCAGGGGGAGTTGCCATTTGTGAGGTGGACAATCGGACACGGAATCGTCCAGGAATCCGTTGGACAAGGTGGTATGCAGCGATGGATACTCTTAATTGGCCGATTGATCACACCTGCGATTCCCGGCAGAATCGCCGGAATCGATCGGGTGAGTGATCAATTGGCCATGGAATCCGACACGTGTATGGCTAGCTTAAGTTTGTTTCCATATAAAAAGTTTCCTCGTTATATCTGATATCTGATATCAGAAAAAAACTTTCTCAGTTATATACATTTATTTTATAAATATCAAGGTTGGCCCGTGATTTAGCCCCCCTAACCTTAACACCAGAAGCCTGTAAGCTAAACCCTGTAACCCTGTAATATCTACAGCTGTCAACTTGAGAGATCTTGACGGTGTATGGGAACCTGCCTGTCATGCGCAGTTGTCAGGGTATGACACCTTGGCAGGGTAAGGACAACTTCTCGGAATACCTGCATCACTCAGGGCTTACCCCCACTATAGCGACCTCCCGCGATTATAATCCAATCCACGATTTCACCTCTCACCCCAACTCAACCCCCCCACCACCCACTTCCTGCAGGTCCGTGTCGCGATTGAAATCACAGGTGCTAGTGATCTCCCACGGTCTCCCTGCCGCGATTGCAGAATGCAAAAGTGAGGACTTAGCCACAAAAAAGTACAGATACCTATCAATGATGTCACTGAGTCTAAAATAAGGCATGGAGTTAAACCTCCCAAAAATGTTTGATAAACGCATTACAGTGTCTTTTAATTGTCTCAACAGTCCTGCGCATGTGCAGCTTTCAGGGTAGGGCATCTTAACGTGTAGGACAACTCAGCGGAACACCCTAAGGAGTGGTGGGAGTGGCTGGCATGTTGATCAATTATACTACCACATATGTGATCGATGCAAAACCTATTGACTCATTTCCAAAGCCCTGTGAATTGGCTCCATAGTACCATAGGATACAAATCGATTAAAATACCTAGAAGACACAACTGACCATGGCTCTTTCCAGAAAGTCCATAACCAATTTTCATTCTAGTTGCCACTCAAGTTTGAACCCCTCACTACTAGTATATTTAAATAAAAAGTTCTGCTTACAGTCAAACTTTCCTAAGAATAGAGGAGCTGATATAACTAATATGTCTAAGCAGCAGCATCACGTGCTACCGGCGCTAGGATGACTCTTGGGATATGTGCTCCATTTGCCAGATAGGATCATGCAGGGTGAACGTCTCGTTGTGGCAGGAGGGAATACTACGAGGACTCATTGACATCGCTGTGCTGTCAGACAATGTCATTGATGAGCTGGAGGTAAATGGCAGCTAAATATAACACAGGTGCCTTGTCTGTGAATATCTTTCCTTAGTATCTAGGACATCCAATTTTAGAACTTCTGAAGGTTATATCATTCATGTAAATCTGGATATTTTTATTCTCCCTGTAGAGTGCGGCGTGTTGTATAAAGGGGAGAAAATCACGCAGTGCAAGTCTTGTGTAATGTCCGCTTGATGGTAATGTGAACAGACCTTATTGCCTATCCTCCTGCAGTGTTATATATGCATCGGCATAGAGAAACAAAACGTCAAGAATGTTTGCATACATACGAACAAAGAGCAACGTCTGTAGTGATCTGACATCGGACAGAATAAACGAAACCGCTTTGTGATGTTAACAGTCACTGGAAAATAAACCTTTGAAGTCTCAATGTGTTCAATGTATATTTGAAGAAAGAAAGAGATAATTTTCCAATGTATATGGTATGAACTAATGTAAGCCTATGCCAGCATCCCAAATACTTTAATATCAAAAGGTTTTCCACCCAGAAATGTTCTACTGTACCCCAAAGAAAGGTACTGTAGAAGGGATTTTTAGATCCTGCCACTTCCATCTGCACAACATCTCCAAGATACGCCCCTTTCTATGCCCAGAGACCACCAAAGTCCTGGTCCATGTTCTAATCATTTGTGGCCTGGTGCTGCCAGACTAATTTACTCCTCTAACCGCTTCTTATTTGCTGCTCCTCTCTGCAAATCTCTACACTGGCTTCCAGTTGTCCAGAGAATCAAATGTAAAATTCTGTGCCTTGCTTTTAAATCCCTCCACACCTCCTGTCCCACTGACATCTCCAACCCCAAATAGGCCCATGGGACACCGGAGGGTTCAATGCAGAAGGCGAAGGTTCCCAGAAGGCAACCCCGTAGATAAGGGCACAGGGCACAGCTCTAATGATGCAATGGGTGTACAGGGTGTAGCAAACAGGGGGGTCAACAGGGGGTTGACTTCACCCTACCGGAAAGACTGCACTTGTCGGTGACAGGAACAATGGCACCAGGTATATACCATGGTGCAGTACCCAGGGGCGTGCCAGTATGCTTCCCAGCTTCACAGGTACAGGTAGGCCTAACAGGTATCCCTGAGGATAGGAGAAGCAATGCTGCTGTACTTCATCCTAGAACCTGGGACTGAGCACCGCCCCCTGGGGGTGCTCCCCTTTTAACTGTTGCGTTTGCCCCATAGCCTCCTGGTCCAGTACCTTAAAGGGGCCACTACCTCCACTTAGTGTCCTCCCTTCGCTACACTACTAATGACATCCCCACTCATAATTTAATTACTTGTGTGGCTTGAAGACTTTTCTAGGGCTGCTCCTACCCTCTGGAACTCTCTTCCTCTTGCTCCTACTATTAACACTTTGAATCAAGCCCTAAAAACCTATCCATCTTCTTCATCACTAGTAGGCTAACTCCATCCCCTTTACCTATTGTATACACTATTCCCCAACCTCTTAGATTGCAAGCTGAATTGGACAGGGTTCTTTTCTCCTCCTATCTGACAGTTTGTACTTGTATGTTAGCTTGTGCTTCTTTTAAACCCTTATTTGAGTGTAATATGCTGTGTAATATGTTGCCATTAAAAAAAAATTATTTTACCAGATGGTTACTACACCATTTTTCTAAACTCCCAATTGTGTAAAAATGGCATACACTTTCATGGCCCAATATAT
Organism: Ptychadena robeensis; assembly: GCA_036250615.1. Classification (NCBI taxonomy): domain Eukaryota; kingdom Metazoa; phylum Chordata; class Amphibia; order Anura; family Ptychadenidae; genus Ptychadena; species Ptychadena robeensis. The sequence goes on from CM070032.1 coordinate 21,307,452, forward strand.
TTACGTAGTTGGCAGGTCATCAATAGTGTTGAGCATGAATATTCAAAGTACAAATTATTATTGGCACTTCAAGAATTTGCGAAGATCTCGAATATTTAGTGTTATATCTTCGTAATCTTGAATATTCAAAATTCTGGGGAAAGGACCATGCATTGCATTTACAATATTCACACCAGTGCTGAATTTCACATGAATTACTTCTATGCAGCTGCTATTTCACATTCTGCCACTAGATGACATTGTGACAACAATGCATTCCCAATATATGCATGTAAAGTGCCACTATTCAGATTACATAATATTAACAGGAGAACTTGAATTTTTTAATTTTCTCATTTCCTTAGGATATTTGCAGAATAATTTGCGAATTCGAATGTTGCCTATGCTGCTCATCACTAGTCATCAATGCAGGCACTGGGATTGAAAAAGCAGGTTATTCCCCGTTCCATTGAATGACTGGAAGAATTGCATGTATTATATAATCAACCACTGTATTCCCCTATGGTTATAACTGTTATATGTTATATGTAACCATTAGTGTAATGCAATGATTCAATGAGGGGTGTCAGGCTCCAATACATATAATGATGATCCGTTTTATATGGAATACACACTGATTAAATATTGAATCTGGAACAAGCATAACAACTGTAATTTGCGAAAAATTACAATATCGTCCAAAAGTTCTTATATTTCAGTATTTTGACTTAAAAGATGAAACTAATATATGGAAAAGACTGATTACATGGAAAGCGAGATATTTCAGCCTTTATTTGTTATAAATTTGATGATGATGGCTTACAGCTTATAAAAACTCCAAAATCAAAATCTCAGAAAATCATTATTAGAAAATTATTACATGAAATCAAAAAAACTAAGATTTTGTTTCAAAAAATTTCAGACCTTGGAATAATATAATCATGCATGTGTACTCAGTACTTGGTTTGGGACTCTTTTCCATCAATTCCTGCGTCAATGCGGCAATGTGGCGTGGATGGTATCAGCCTGTGGCACTGCTGCGGTATTATGGAAGACCAGAATAGCGGCCTTCAGCTCTTCTGCATTGTTCCCTCTCATGTCCCTCATCTTTCTCTTAGCAATGCCCTAGAGATTCTTTATGGGGTTCAGGTCTAGTGATGGCCGAGCTGTTCGCAAATAGGCGAATCGAACTTCTGCAAATACCCGCCATTTGCATGTTCACGGCGAACCTCAATTGACTTTAATGGAGGGCGAACTTCTCAAACCTTCAGGTCATATTTGTAGCCAAAATGCCAATAAAAAAAGTCAAAAGGGTGCGACCACCTGGACAGTGTCATGCCAGAGGGGGATCAATGGCTAAACTTCTCCCCCAAAATACAGATTTCTTTAAAATGCTGTTTTTTCAGGTCTAATGACCCGAAATCACATCTAGATTACAGATTTTGCCAAAAGTTAGCTGGAGCGGGCTGACAGCCTGACAGTACTTTCTGCAACGCATCGCTTTTAGTCAGATCTCTGAAATGCATAATACAGCATTCCCGATTCCCAGAGAAGGACTTTTAAGGCTCAGTAATGTTGAACTACATGTAACAGAACACCTTTCCTATAGTTACAGATCACTGGATGGAGTGAAATAGCAAAGTAGCCATCCCTCAATCAGCAGCAGCTCTCCCTATCTACTACTGGAGACAAAGGATGAATGTAAAATGGCCACCAGGCTGCTTCTTTTATAAGGGGGGGTGTGCTCCAGGAGGGGAAAAATGTGTTATTGGCTGTACTGTCCCACCTGACTATAGGGTGAGGAGTCAAACTTTGTCTCCATGTTAAGGTATAGGGGGTGGGTCGAACACCCATAATGTCCGCATGCATTGCGAACTGCAAACATGCTATGTTCACTTCGAACTGTGTGCCGGATGAACTTTTTGCCCATCACTATTCAGGTCAGGCGGGTTTGCTGGCCAATCAGTATTCTCATGGCCATTGAACCAGGTTTTGGTACGTTAGGCAGGTGCAAAGTCCAGCTGGAAAATGAAGCCGGCATCTCCATAAAGCTGTGTCTGTGGGAGGAAGCATGAAGTGTTTCAGAATATCCTGGTAGATGCCTGCCATGACTCTGGACTTAATGAATCATAGTGGGCCAACACCAGCAGATGACATGGCTCCCCAAATCATCACAGACTGTGGTAACTGCACACTGGACTCCCAGCATCTTGGATTGTGTCCTCTCCATTCTTCCTCCAGACTCTGGATCCTTGGTTGCCAATTGAAATGCGAAATTTGCTCTCATCTATTGATTTTGGGAGCCATGTCATCTTCTGGTGTTGGTCCACTGTGCTTCATGAAGTCCAGAGTCAATGCAGGCGTCTACCACTCTCTAAAATCTCTGAAACAGTGCCCAAACAAACCGCAGGTGGCTGCTGTGGACATGTCATGCCAAAGTGTAGACCCAGCCTAAAGGTGCCCATACTCAGGCAGATTCTCTCTCCATATGTGAGGGAATGACTGCAGTGTGATGACATCATCACGCTCAGCCGGTCGCTAAACAGATCAGCGGGCATCCTTTGTTTGTTGGACATTATTTTGCATGGGGAAATAATGGGATAAGCCGGAAATTTATCAACGCGTCGGATCACCGTGTGATCCGACATGCGGGAGGACCCTGTTCAATCTGACCAGGTGGGCGCATGTGATTTGCGGCCGATGAACACGCACGGAGGTCAACCGTCCAAAAAATCGGGCGGGAAACGGCCCATGTATGAATACCAAGTTTTCAAACCTGTGATGAGAGCAGGCGTATTTAACGATCATGTCCGATATGGCTGTTTCGAGCGGAATTGTTGGTCCCGCTCGAAAACAGCGATGGGCGCATATCGATCTGGCCCATATCTACATGTGTGTACACTGCTTTAGCTGGAACTGCGATTGAGTATACACATTTACCGTGTCTTATTTTCAAGGTCGTCCTTTTTGTTTAGCCTCAAACAATGGTGGTTGCGTATCATTTCTAGTTGGTGAGTATAGATCTATAAAGCCACTTTCCTTTGTAACGACAAAACAGGTTTAACACTCGGATTAAAGTGTCTAATTAAGGAAAATGACATTACAACTTCTGCAGTGTTATAAAGCAGGTGCCAAATCTCACCCATCAACATGTTTGCACTGACCTTGCCGAGCCGTTAGAGTGCTGAATATTCTGCACTGTACTTACTAATGGAATTCAGCACTCTCCATATTAAAAGGCCAGGCCTAAGAGATTGAACCACATAATATCTAAGGTGAAACCTTCCAGACACAAAAAACAAGGCCTAAGATTTATATCAAAAGGATGTCCTGGTGCAGAGGCCAAGAAACAATTCTTTTTTGTGCTGCCCTGCCATTGACCTCAACCCTGACCCTCAGGGGCCACCCGGCTCATGTAGGTGACAGGCAATGCCGGCTGCACTCAGTCACTTCTCCACCAATGGTGCCAAGTCTTTTAATTATGTGTGTGCTAGTTTTATGATGTGACAGTGGGCTACTGTCCGCTGGGAATGAGCTTAGACCACAAATTTCATTTCATATGGGACAGACCGGAGGAACGCAGGTGAAAGGGCAGTTCTCTTTTGCAATAAGTCAGCCAGATTACACCCGGTGCTTTTTATGAATGGAACAAGTACAGGAACGGAGTCTGTGAGACGTTCCAGACCTCTGACCCTTCACATCACATGACAGGCCAAGACTTACTTCCAAGCTACATTAGTGGCTGTAATAAGAACGTATCTACACACCACTGCACATTTGGTTGTTGTGAAAGGCAGAATTCAAAAAAGAAGGGGACAGAAAGAGAGAAGAATGTGAGAGACAGATACAGGACTGACATATAAACATGCACAAATAACATAGAGAATAGTATAGTACTATAGTATAGAAAAAAAATATATGAATTTTATATGAAATTCCATGTGCCACCGCTCTGCAAGTGTAAGGAAGGAACCGAGGGCCAAACATTTGGGGCCACCCCCACTGCATGAAGGTTAGTATGTAGCTGAAATTCAGAAGATGTATAATGGAAGACCAGGGTAAAAGCAATTAAGGTGCTCAGGTATGAGTACGAATGTTAATACAAAAGGTATACAATCTAATTGTAAAATATCCCTCCATAGGTCCGTCAATGTGTTCCGAGAATAGATACTGCTAGTGCTAATGCAGTTACGATCTCCCTGTTGAGAGTGGCCTTTTGGCTTGGCTGGAGGAATGGTATGGTACATAAGGGCTACTACATAACTGCACTCACCACATGAAAACTACTCTATTATCAGCAATAGTATTGTGAGAACCCCGGCTGTACCGGTCACCGCCTGCTGGTGGTACTGTGATTGCCCATCCATGGGTTGGTCCCACAGTCACCAGCAGGTGGCTCCCTGCAAGCGTGGGCTGGGTGGAGCACACGCCTGCCTCGTTAGCTTGAGGGCTATATAGGTGTGCTTCATCCAGACACGCTTGCTGTTCATTGCTTGTCTTGTCTTCATGTTATTTCCTGTCTCCATACCTGAACCTGAACCCTGGACACTCCTGTTCCCTGGACTTTTGCATCTGTTTTGTTCCTCTCTGTGAGTCCTCATTAAATCCGTTTTTGACACCACCCCACCTCTGTCTGGATGTCAGTGTGTGTTGCCTGTCTGGTAGCCCCCTCTGTACCTGATCCTGACAAGTATATATTAGTGCAACATTTACATATTCTTCCTAATATATATATATTCCCACAATCCAAATACATTTATGCACTTCAAAAGTTCAGTTTAGCTAGCCATACATTGTCAGATTCCATGGCCGATCGATCACCTATCCGATCGATTCCGGCGATGTCAGCGGGAATCGGAGGTCCGATCGAACGGCCACTTAAGTGTGTCCGATTGCTACATACCACCTTGTCCCACGGATTCCTGGACGATTCCATGTCCGATCGCTTACTCCACAAATGGCAACTCCCCCTGATGTGTGCTGAATTGGATCAGAAAGACCAACATGTTGGTTCTCTGTCCGATCCGATTCTGGGCCCCCGAACGATCGGACGTGATCGGACGGACAAGGTGGGCTTCCGGGACGATCGATTGGCGTGCACGCGCCCGGAATCGATCGTCCCGGAATCCGATGGGAAATGGACCCGTGTATGGGGGCCTTTACATAGATCTACAGGGTGATGATTTATTAATGCAAACCAATTAGTGCAATGGTAAATGACTAGGGTGCCTGTGGATCTTGGCCCCTTGTATTAGTGGAGGGTTACAATCCCAGATCAAAATAGTACAGTATAAGGATCAGTGCCAGCTTGCCATCTGTGTCGATTATCTAAGCATTGTAGCTTTGTGCCTTCTGCTTCCATAAAAAAAAATGTGCAATGTTTTTAAAAAGGGGAAATTACTCTATTCTGAATATAGATGGTCGAATTTCAATTTTAAAAATTCGACCATTTCGAGTTAATTGCAAAGCCCCTGAACATGGTATCATCACCAAACTGGCTATAGATGTAGAGAAGGGTAGAGGGTATACTACTAAAAAGAAAGTATGTCTCTAACACAGAAGTCAAGATTTCGGAATTTCAACTTTGAACTTAATTTATGCAAAAACTACATGTGCTAGAGCAACACTTTTTTTTTCCAATGTTCCCACAACCCTTCTCTACATCTCCAGCCATTTTGGTGATGATACAATTTTCTGGGGCTTTGCAATCAGCTCACAAAATTAGCAAGTCGAAAAATTCCACCATCTCTAATTCTGAATTGTATGGAGATGTGTTTAGCTGAATGGCATTAAAAATATACAAATAATATAGATGAAAGAGAAGTCTGCCCTGTCTACCCAAATTTGAAAATTTAGGGCCAGTTTTACAAATTGGATTGGTTCAGATTATATATTAAAAAAAATGTTTCTTTTGAGAAAATGTTTCTTTTTATTTTAGAAAGAGAAAGAAGAAACAACATCAAACAAAAGCAGAACTACAATAAAATAATACTATTATATATAAACATAAAATAAACAGGACAATGGTGTGATGTGTAATGCATACGGTATATACAAGAACTAGGGTGGCCATACATGGCTAGATATTTCCATTTGATTGACCCAAAAATCGCTCTGTTTACGTAGATCAAACAGGAACCGATTCCTCCCCACATGGTACAATCGACTTAAAGTGATCGATATCAAATAGAAATTCAATCGAAAAGTGATTGGACGTGTTGATGAATTTTTGTAGGTCAAGTATCTGATGTATTTTCTACGTATCTTAATTGATTTGTATTCAATGGTACTATGGAGCATGCGCATCAAACTTAGGAAAAGAATCGTTCAGTTGTGAATTGACCACAATGTTTGTATGTATGGCTAGCCTTAGGCTAAGGGTTCACGGCAAGAGACATGTGGAGGAGCTGGAGCAGGGCCGTTTCTAACGCTATGCCGAATATACGTGCGCATATGGCCCTGGGGACCTCGGGGATTGGTGCTGGAGGGGGAAGGAGAAGCATAAAAGCAACACACCTGTACAGGCCACTCCTTCTTTCTCTTCTTATTCAATGTCCCCAAAAAAACTCCAAAATACTTAGAGGGTAGAAAAAAAAAGATCAGAAGAGTGGTAAGGCAAGATCATATGAAGGAACAACGAAAAAGCCAGAATCACCATTCTAGAATGGTCCACCATCAGCATCCAGAGGACATGTATTCATCCCACCTCCACCAGATGCTCTAGATTTGGGGTAATGAGTTTTGATGTCTAGCCGTAGGTTGCTCTATAAATTTAACATCAAGGATCCAAGTGAGGAGTTCTTGGTAAGTGGTGGGGGAGGGGGGGGGGGGGGGGGGGGGGGGGGGGGGGGGGGGTTCTGCTTGAACTTGATTTTATGAACTATATAAATATATAAATACACGTTTATAGAGGATGACGTAGGCTAGACACTATTCCCACGTATTATGGACGAATATTGAATTCCGTGACTATATGTTTTGCTTGTCAATGAAATGACATCTCCACATTTCCTTTATCAAATCAATGCAATTTTCTGCTGTTAACAGCCATGCGGGCCGTGCTTTTACATCAATGTGACAAAGACTTTGACATTTTCTTCACCTCAAATCATCTGCTGAGAAATGACCATGTCTGTAAGTTCCTCTCATGTGTCCACACATTTCATAATGACTTCCTGCTTCAGTGACGGAATGTTCTCAGCATTCATTGATCCAGAATAGTTTCTTACGCTTTGGCTTGCAATCATGTAACAAGCAATGCTTGAATCCATCCCTTTAGATTTGTAGGTGATTTGTAGCCCCCCCCCCCCTTATAGATAGGAACATGATTGAGCTACCCTCCCATTCAAACTACACAGTTTCAGATTGAGGGCAATTGCACACTAGCCATGTTTTCTCTGCAGTATCGTGTACTAGTACTAGTGTGAAATGGCCCTCAAACTTGATTTAAAATACAACTCTTACCACTTTATTTGGTTTTCACACCAATCATACAGAGACATGTATCATAAATACACACGCCAATCATACAGAGACGTGTATCATAAATACACACGCCAATCATACAGAGACGTGTATCATAAATACACACACCAATCATACAGATTGTACAGTATAGCACTGAGAAGGTAGGCAGCAAACCAGTGAGGATGATGGTTGCCCACCAGCATGGTGACATGACTAGTAGGGGATCCCAATATGAAGGGGAAACTAATACTTCTAGGGGCAGGTAAAAAGTGGATGACATTTAAAAAAAAACCATTAACATTTTGCCATACGAGTCAGTGGGAGCCCCATGTTTCTTTAACAAAACATATCCAATGTGGCCAGATTACCTTTGTGGTCAATGAAGGCCAGGCCTTTTCCCATCCAGATGATCAGTTGAGCCCCCATCTGGCTTCTAAAGGTAGCCATACATAAGGTTTGATATTACCGTTCCATCGACCAAAAAATCAATCTTTTTAAAACGATCGGAAATGGATTCCTGAATCAAATTCTGGAAATCGAACATAAAATCAATCATGCAGTGATCGGCATGTTGGTAAATTTTAGTCGATCATACAAGTATCTGACTATGGAGCATGCGCAGTAATAACCGCTTTCTGCCACAGGGGGGCGCCTGGAGAGCAATAATGACGCTGCTAAACACACGTGAATGCAAAGGAAACAATCAGTTTCAACTGTGTGGTGGTAGAATCCATTGATGTTAGACTCACAGTTGATATTTATTTAGATTTTTGATCTTTGATTTGATCATGGAAAAGTCGACCAGTGTATGGCAAGCTTTAGAGCTCTAAAGGACTTTCAAACAGAGTTTTTTCCTTGTTTCCTGTTTTCCTTATTATAGGAACCTGACCTAAAAGTGTTAAACACGGAGACTTGTACATGTGTGCACACATGATGTTTGTGAAGACCTTGGCACTCAGTATCAATCAGTATCCATAAGAAACCTATTAGGTACCAATCACCACAAATTAAGTGTGGGTGAACTGATTAGGTCTGTTGGGATTTGAGGGATAACAGACCCAGAAGAAGTGTCTTCCTAGCAATAAACTCACCAATAGTAACGCCATGAGCACAAGAACTGAAGCTTAGCCAATCAAGCACAGCAGCTATAGAGGTTAATGAGTTTAGTATCAATCTGTACATCATTTCTATATAAATATCGAAAATTTACATATATTTCTTATATGTACACTTCTTCTTCAATAGGTGGTTCCCAAACATTTCCTGTAGGGCCCGTCTCTTATAGATAGGAACATTATTGAGCTGCCCCCCCTTCAAACTTAAGTTTCAGATTGAGGGCAGATTCACACTAGTCATGTTTTGCAGTGTACTAGTACTAGTGTGAAATGACCCTCAAACTATTTGGTTTTCACACCAATCATGCAGAAACATGTATCGAATAATCACACACCAATCATACAGAGACATGTATCGTACATACACACACCAATCATGCAGAAACATGTATCGTATATACACACACTAATCATACAGAGACCTGTATCATACATATATACACCAATCATAAAGGGACATGTATCACATATACACACCAATCATGCAGAGACATGTATCATACATACACACGCCAATCATGCAGAGACATGTATCATAGATATTCACACCAATCATACAGGGACATGTATCATATATACACACACCAATCATACAGAGACATGT
>CM070032.1:21321781-21333025 GCA_036250615.1 Ptychadena robeensis
AGATAGATAGATAGATAGATAGATAGATAGATAGATAGATAGATAGATAGATATTTGGCATTCTGAAGGAACTTGGGTAACTGCTTGCAAATTGTGTGCAAGGATTTGTTATTGGAGGAACTAATTAAATATTCAATTGATTTAATGTATATATATATTATGTATTTTATGTATATATATATAATATTTATATACAAATATTAGGAATATTATATCAACATTTAACCACTATAAACATGAATTCATTGTACATGTCTGCACATGCAATGGATTTATATGTCCGTTATTATAAAATATACACGCATATATAAATATACACATTATATAACATGTGTGATGATGGACAGATTTTATATGGAGCCGTTGGTTATGGTTTTGTATTTGTAAAGCATTTGGTTTAAACTAGGGACCGTTATCTAACTATGTGCGTTAATTCGCAGAGACGTGTGAGAACGTGGACTGCGGTGTGGGGAAGAAGTGTAAGATGAACAAGAAGAACAAGCCACGCTGCGTGTGCGCCCCGGACTGCTCCAACATCACCTGGAAGGGACCCGTCTGCGGACTGGATGGCAGGACCTACAAGGACGAGTGTGCCCTACTCAAGGCCAAATGTAAAGGAGTGCCCGAGCTGGATGTGCAGTACCAAGGCAAATGTAAAAGTATGTGCGAGTGCCAGATCTACCATGTCGTGTTACTAAACCATGTGGGCATCAAGAGACATGCCTTGAGGAATGTACATGTATAATAATATAAATGCCTTGCAGGGGCTTATAATCTAGGACCCCACTGATGTCAGCGGAGCTCTCACTGATCACTGTCTCCTCCTGTGTTTGTTTCAGAGACCTGCAAAGATGTGTTATGTCCCGGGACGTCCACCTGCGTGGTGGATCAGACCAATAACGCATATTGTGTGACGTGCCACCTCAACTGCTCGGAGCCCACCTCCCCGGACCAGTACCTGTGTGGCAATGATGGGATCACCTATGCCAGTGCTTGTCATTTGAGGAAGGCCACTTGCCTGCTTGGCAGATCTATCGGGCTGGCGTATGAAGGAAAATGCATCAGTGAGTATTGGACCTGTGTAGCAAAACTGTAAATCCCAGCTTGATGCTAAGACAAGCGATTCTCATATTTTGCTTTGCGTCATCCCATTCTAGATAAGGTGTGAAAGTTGACAGCAGTGTTCAGCTAGGGACCCCCGCATGACTCTTCAGGTCATTGAACAGAACAAAGGGCAGTGAAAGTTGCTCTGTGATTGATTGTTTTGGTTTTCTGGGCACGTTTGTACCTTCGGTATCTCTATAGTTTGAAAGGGTCATAGCACAGAGTCCCCTCACCATAGTTCCTGATTGTGGGCCATTCCCATCCTTGGTGTTGTCTTAGAGGTAAACTTGGGTGGGAAAAGTGCAGACCAGGGGTCTTCTATGCAAAGACCATAGCAGCAGAATCTTTGAGAGATAGAAGAAGGTCCCTACAACATCTACCAAATCTGAAATATCATTCTTGGCTCTGTTGGTATTCCCAATGGGTGACTCTAGAAAATGTATTATTCAGTATAGCGCTGGAAAAGGAGAAGATTACAGTGTAAAGTACTTTTCATTTTCCAAAAGACATTATTTTGCAAATTTTTTAAAGTGAACTACATAGCTGGAGGAGGTGAATATTGTTCCCAATTTGTAAAATGCTACTGGGCAAAGCCAGAGTCCTGTAGCATGGAAACAATTCCCCTTACTGACATATGAGGGATCTTCATGCCAACAAAATCAGAAGCAGTTAGATATAGAGATGCCAGGAATGTAGGGGTAGAAGTTCAGTTGGGTCTACTTTCACTTATTCTAACATATGCTTTGTTACTTTTTGCAGAGGCCAAGTCCTGCGAAGACATCCAGTGCAGTTTAGGCAAGAAGTGCCTATGGGACAGTAGAGTGGGCAGAGGACGCTGTGCCGTGTGCGATGATATCTGTCCAAACAGCAAGTCGGATCAAGCGGTTTGCGCCAGTGATAACAACACCTACCCAAGCGAGTGCGCCATGAAACAGGCAGCCTGCTCCTTGGGGATACTTTTGGAAGTCAAACACAGCGGATCTTGCAACTGTAAGTGACTTAGCTGCAAACAAAACAAAAGTAAGATTTCTAAAGGCAACCCCTACCTAATGAGGACTTGGCAGAATTAGCCATCGGCACCAATGCTAGCTATTTAACCCTGCTCCATCTTTAGCCGTGAAGGAGCCTTACCAGACTATGATTGCAAAAACAGAAACCACTAAAACAAAATGTCATTATTTATCATGGGGGGTTGCCTGAGAATATCTTTCCTTCTATTTTTCTAATTTTGCTTCTTTGTGCTTCGCTGATATGCTTCATTAACGCTTTTGAGTGACCTAACTCCAAACTCCGGTAGAAAAAAAAAAAAGTCGCTCCATGCGTCACTTTTACGCAGTGGGCACCCCCTACTACTAACTCTTTGAAGACACGAGCAGTACACCTAGAACACCACAGCGCTTTTTGTCTGATTTACAGGAACCTGCAATAACAGCCCGATCCATTGAGGTCCTTCAGAGCTTGCTGCAGTTAAGACTTGATAGATTTATTTAAAACACAAACAGAAAGGAAGGAGTATTACTTTATAGAGGTGCCGAGAGGCGTTATAATTACATGTCACATACAATGCAAGGCTGTATTCTGGCTGTTCAGAACAAAAAACAAACAAATCATGCACTGAGCTTCTGCGCTGTTGTTGTCCTTATTTAAACAACAGCTCCCCTATATTCCCCTATATAGCCATTAATGAAGATCTGGATGAAGAGGATGATGATGAGGATCCAGACTTCAGCAGCGTCCCTGTTTCTTCCGTCCAGTGGTAAAATAAAAACAACAAACACAAACTGTTGGAACAGCCTTTCTGGGCAAGGATTAAAGGGGCCGTCTCTCCAAAACTGATACTTCAGTTATGGTGGATTCTGGTGGGCTGGATTACCTAAGGTCTTCTTCTGTCTCTTGGAAGACTTGTGAGTCTGTAATCTCATATTCCCTGCTATAAAGTCTTCCCGAGGATTGGCATTCATGGGAGCGGGGCGCAGAGACCTCAGTGGCGGAGTCCGTGGAAGGTACGAGAAGCTCTCCGGGTTATGTAGCCCCCCTTCAGCTTCTACGCACAATTGAAATATCAGTTTGAGGTGGGCTTACCCTTTAATGTCCATACTGTACATAGGTGTATGCTTATTTATTTTGAAGAAGAAAAAAAGTATACATATAGTTGAGTCGGGTAGACATTTATTTATACAGTGTCATGTTTTATAATTTATGCATAAAATGTCTGTTTGACTGTACACCTTGTTTTGAAGAAAATATATTCGTCAAAGGGAGAGCAGTGTTATTTATTGTGAGATGCCTTTTTTTTTTGCTTGTAAAGTTCAGCTTATTTTTTTTTCTCTTCTTGTAAGTCCATTCCTTGCAACTGACCACAACTGTCTGATCTGTATACTGACAATACATAGCAGGACTTGGCGAAGCTCTACGGGACACAGACCACTGCACGGCCTTAACTCATCAACAAGAACCCCGGGGACAAGGGATGATGGGGAAGTGCCGGTCAGTGGCCGGTGTCTCGGAGACCCGTGCTGATTGCTGCTTTCTCCGTTTTCTTTCTTGATCACGTTTGCATGTCAGTTCTGCTATGTTTTATTTATTGGGTTTGTAATCTTTACTCTTGTACATACATTCTTTGGGTTTTGTTTACAAGGACCTTGACTGACCAAAAGAGGCTGCAATAACTATATCAGTGGAAGGTTGTGTTTTGATGGGTTAGTCCACGCAAATCTGAGGATCCTGTTATAGACAGATGCTGGTGGATGAATCCCTCATTGACTTTTCTGCAGACACCAGGGGTGAGATGTCTCTAAGGAAGCTAAGGAGTCTAAGGGCCCCCATACACCTTTAGATTTCTCTGTCAGATTTCCTTTAGATCTCTTTTTGTTTTACCAAAACCATGTAATATGAGGGACTTTCTAAACAATTAAGTCTACTTGTGTTCTGTCGCAGAAGACCCTATACTACATAGTTGTTGGTAGATCTAAAGGATATCTGACAGAGAGATAGATCTAGAGGTCTATGGCCAGCTCAAGGGTGCCCATACATTGGTTAATTCCCCTTCAATCAATGAACCCTTGAGTGCAGAGTCACCACATTGCACTCAAGCGTTCGTTGATTAAATGGCCACTTTGCACAAATGATTCATGTATGATAATTGCAATCAAACATGGATTTACCAACATATTGGTTTCCTGTTTTATTGAGCTTTTTTCAAGGGGGGTCAATCTATTGGTTGGGAAAGAGCCACAATCGATTCCCGAACAATTAATCACCGCAAACATGCATGGTGAGCGATTGTTTGGGAATCGATTGAAAAATCAAACCGTGTTTGGCCACCTTTAAGCTGTTGGAGTAGTCATTCTTGACCTGGATATTGCATATTATACCACATGGAAGAGTCAGACTCTTCAGTGTTATCTTGGGAGCCAACAACGGAGCTGTTGATTCGTCCAGTCAGCGTTTCTCTAAAACCGAATCCTCTGATTTTACTGGACTGACCCAACTGTTGTCTAGACCAGTGTTCCTCAAGTTTAATAAAGTACCATTTTATCTATTGTTAAAGTATTTGTTTTTAAACAACTAAAATACTGGTATCCATTCTATATAATGTATTATTTGCTGAAACTTTGAACTGTTTTGGTGAATTTATTTGAGGTAGAAGTGTGATCTATACCTATGGGAAGCCTCCTGGGGCACAAGTACTGCTATTAGAGAACAAGTAGCCTGGACGGATGGTGTTTGTTGGCTCACCCATTATTCAGTTAATCTATTCCCTGTATGTGTTGTTCAATTGGGAATTAGTGGATACATATTCCCATATTGGTTGGGCCAACAAATAACTGACCATTCCTGTCCATTATTAGTTCTGTATTGATACCTGCACTTGTGTTTTCAGTGAGTAACACCAACATTTTGTGACTGCTAACGGGAAATTGGACTATACCCCCTTTACCCATATTTCTTCTTTTTTTCATTCTTCTACCAACCAGTGAGAAAGGATCCGTTTTCTCTTTCTTTTCTTTTCTTTTTAACCATATCAGAGCTTTATCAGTCCAAGTTTCTTGCTTTTCCTAATACACCTCTTTGTTTCTGATTCAATTTTATATTTTCAGAAAAAATAAACATGGCAAGTTAAATATAAATTCATTTAAATATATAGTTTTGTACTTTTTTACCATGTAAATGTGCAATGTATATAAAAGTTATAAAGTGTATTTGTAAATAAATTATGGTTGGAAAATAAAAAAACTTGGAATTTTCCTACGTAGTTATGTGTGTGTTTGGGCAATGGGATCTGAATATGTGTTAAAGAATAATACGAAATGGGGATCTAGAATGGCCTGGTGGTATGTTGGATAATATGTTTTCTAAAGATTGACAAGCCTCGGCTCGTGGTCATATAAAGCTCCTTTAACAATGGAATATTTGCCTTATCACCCCATACGATGTCATTATTTGGGTGCAGCTGACAAACACAAATATTAGTGGCAGAACTATGCATGTGGTGCTGACAATAATGTGCCAATAATATCACCTTGAGGCTAACCAATGGAACAAGTAGTTCCCTATGATGTACACAATAGGTTATACGGTAGTTTGCCTAAATGGTCATGCTCAGGGCAGCCATCAGAAATCATGGGGCCCTGTACAGCAAAAATGTCGGCGGGGGGGGGGTGCTAGCAGAAAAATCCGCCCCCCCAAGTGGGTTGTTCCCGGACTGCCGGCAGCACATCGTACACAGTGGCAGTCCGGGCTGACAGTGAGCTGACTGCTGTACCGATCAGGGGAGTCCCCTCTGTCCCCCCCTGACGGCGGCCTGGGTCATGCTCCATGCACAATAGCTGTTAGGAACAGTAACTGAACTACACTGAGGAATTGTGTTTTTTCAATTAAATGAAATTACTTTGGAAAAAAAAAGTCAGGTAAGATAACTATAAGGTCAACAAGGAGTTGTGAAACACATTATGTTATGACTTTTATTACTACAACTTGCTTTTAATAGCAAGCTTACCAAATAAAGATGCTCCTGGTAGGTTAGTGATCATAACCTTAGGTGTGGGCAAGCTAAAGGCCCCCATACATGTAGTGGTCCGCGGCCTTTTAGCTGCTGATTGATGTGCGCGCGCTTGTGGGTGCCCACATGGGGCGACAGATCCCAAAGCTCGGTCGGCAAGAGAAAGGACATGTCCATAAATCTCTGGCCAATGACATTCGTTTGAGTGGGGACTGGCCTCCCTGTTCATATTAACGGCCGGCACACAAAGGGTGCCCGCTGATACTCTAAGCGACTGGTGCAGCATGATGACGTCCTCACACTGCACTCGGTCGTTTATCTGTCGGCCTCCACTCGATACGTGTGTGGGGACCTTTACACCCAGGGGCCCTATAGTCTTTTAGTTTGGCCCTCTGCCACCTTGGTGTCAAGACGCTCTGGCTCCCCTCATTCCCTGCAATAAGTGAAGATAACACCTAGAGGATCATTGTTTGGATTGATTCCTAGAGGCCATAGTTTTAATGCAATAGAATGTTTAAGCTTCTCTATCAAAAGCTTCTATTTATAAAAAATTTTAACATATTTTCTTTTTTTAAATATCCTGTCCTAGCTACGAGGACTTAGTACCCCTATGCCAGGTGGCCCTTGCAGGCTCTTGATCCGGCCCCATGTTACATTTAAAAACCCATTGTGGCCCACAAGTCAAAAAGTTTGCCCACCCCTACTTTAGACAAACACATAGAGACAATTTTTGTAGTATGGTAGGATGGTAATGGATATAAACTTGGGGCTTTTTTATGTACCCTCCTGTAAACCACAATTTAGTACAACTGGCAGCTTATCATCACCTGAAGCAATACAGATGTGCTTACAGCCAAAGTAGAATCATGGTGGCTGCTTCTTTAAGTAAGATGTCCATCTGCTACAGTTCAGGATCTGGCTGTGCTGTCCTACAAGCGTTCCTGGATGACAAGAATCATGATAGAAGCAAGAAGAAGCTAAAATATCCATACTATAGTCATGAATGTTTCTTTATATAAATTAGTATGACTTTCCAAGGATCAGAAAGAAGAATGTGCTGATAGGATTTTGTTCCCATACAAATTACTGTGTTATGTAAATTGCTGCGTATTATGTTGACGCCATATAAATATTAGATAATAATATTACATGTCATGAGAACATGAAATCTGCTGGAAGAGGGTTGACTGATTCTGGATCATCAAACATCACAACCAAGGATAGATAGATAGATAGATAGATAGATAGATAGATAGATAGATAGATAGATAGATAGATAGATAGATAGATAGATAGATAGATAGATAGATAGATAGATAGATAGATAGATAGATAGATAGATAGATAGATAGATAGATAGATAGATAGATAGATAGATAGATAGATAGATAGATAGATAGATAGATAGATAGATAGATAGATAGATAGATAGATAGATAGATCATTTTATTGTATCTATTATATCAGCTTGAGTACTGCTTACTTCTGTCCTGTATTGGGACACTTTAGATCAGTGATGGAGAACCTTTTAGAGACCGAGTGCCCAAATTGATACTCAAAACCCAAATATTTATCTCAAAGTGCCAGCATAACAATATAACCTAAATTACAGATTCACGACTCATTTACACACATGAAACACATAATCACTTTATAATAAGGAATAAAACCTTTTTATCTCTAATATATATATATATATAAAAAAATCATACCTGGGTCAGATATGATTTGCTTTAGAGATTTGTATATGTAACGTTTACTGCAACAACAACAAGCACAGTTTCTCCTGATTTTATCCCTTATAAAGCTCTGTGCTGCTGATATCTCTAGGGTAGGGTATGGGACGCTGTGAGCAATCAGAAGAGAGCTTTGAGAACCAATAGGCTGACGTTTTTTTCCCTCTCCTGGGTGACAGTCTGAGTGCCCACAGCAAGGGCTCCGAGTGCCACCTCCGGCACGTGTCCAAACATCAATGATACCACAATACCCATGTAGGTGTGAGGCCAACATCCCAAAGACAATATATCGAAATTGGTTAATGGGTGGAGAGACCAGCAGAAGTTAGTCTATCCAACCATTGTTTTTTTTCTTTGCCAAGGCAGAGACGAGGGGACTTTCGAGAGGCCACCCTATTCTACTTCATTACCCCAAGATGGGGATTTAAAATAATAATGCAAGTATAAAGAAGAGGTCAAAACCAATAACAAGTTGCAAAAAGTCCAATCATAAAGTCCATGTCATAAAAACAAGAGGTTTCTTTTAATTCTTCAAACAATTAAAGTAGACCTGAATGTCAAAGAATCTCCGGACTGAGAAAATTAACGGTACATCCAAATCATCTGTTAAGTTAGCATACAGTTACATCGACTTCGATGCGCGTTTCTAAGAACGTCTTCATCAGGAGGTGTGCTTTTTTTTCTATTATATGAATCAGATATAACAAGTTAGATTTCAATTTAGATTTCAAAAAGTCCTTTTGGTAATTTAAAAGAAAGGGGAAAGACTCGCCGGGTATTATATCTTTAAGATCCATCACAGGACTACACAGGAGGAATGGGGGGCCACTGCGAGGAGCCACCAGGATAGGAATCAAAAGAGCATGGGTCAAAAAAGAGGCTGAAGTCAATCTCATAAACATGGGTTCAGAAGTTAAGGTGAGTGCCATAGGTTTAATGGACCTAAAATGAATAAATGGGTAACCCCACCATCAATCAATCGAGGAAATAGGTAAGCTGTCAGTACACTGGAAAAGTACTGTGCCATAGTGTTGATCGCCAATATTCAAATCCGGAATTATTATTGGTAATATCGGCACTCTATCTTCGTAATCGCAAATATTTGAGATTTTTTACATCAGTACCCGGAACTACCAAGAACTGCATTCCCAATATACACATGTACAAGTGCCGATTTGCGCAAGGAAGGTAGATCAGCAATTTTTGAGACTATTAGGTGAAACATTTTGGATATTTTGTGAATGTGAATATTGACTGTGCTGATTTTCACTGTTGTGCCATTGATACATCATTCTCACCAACATGGTAGGATCAGAGATGTTTTAGAATTACAGGACATCTATTGGTTTTGGGGTTTTTATGTTTATGTTACAAAGAGGTGAAAATGGGTGAAAAGGTTGGGGTTAGCATAGATCTTGTCTCAACAAGCCAAATAGTAGTGTTGGGCTCGATTATTCGATTTTGGAATATTTCGCTAGAATTTTCTACAAATATATAATCGGATATCTGGCGCCATCGCAATGGATCTCAATTATATAATCATGATGTGACAAATCATGATGTGACGAATATTCTCCCAGTCTAATATCCGAGCTCCATTGACTTGCATGCATTGCGCATATTTGATCGCATTGGGAATTTTAGATCGCGATCCATGTCCACAAATGAGCATATTCGAGATGAATATCGAATTGAATATCATTGCGGGTATTTGCGAAATTATGCAAATTTGAATATTGTCTTGTCGCTCATTACTATCAAATAAGGCTACAGTGATATTAAACGAGAGACGTTTTACCTTAACTTCCATAAAGAGACAAAAACATTTTACAGCTGGAGTTCTTCTTCAATTGCCCTCGCTATTTAGATCTCTCACAAGGTGGGAAGGCTGTTTGGCTGTATTAGGAAACAATGTCATGTCAGGGGGTAGATTCAGGCAATGGTTTAGTGGGAGAAAGTGTCAGGTTGGATAAAGCAGGGATATTGGTCATTGTCAGTTGACTGTTCCTTTAAGCCCCCCATACACCTTTAGATCTCTCTGTCAGATATCCTTTAGATCTACCAACAACTATGTAGTGCCGGGTCCTCTGCGATGGAACACAGGTAGACTTGATGGTTTAGAAAGTCCTTCATATTACATGGTTTTAGTAAAACAAAAGGAGATCTGAAGGAAATCTGACAGAGAAATGTAACGAATGGGGACTAACAGATGAGCTGTGAAGAAGCAATGTTATCATAATGTCATCACGCTGCTCTCCATTGCTCCGAGTATCGTCGGGTACCCTTTGTGTGGCAGTCGTTAGTTTGAAGGGGGACACCGGTCCTCATTCAAGCTAATGGCATCGGCCAGAGAAAGGACATGTGAGCTTTGGCGCGGCAGGGATCTGTTGCCCCATGTGCGCAGCCGTGATCTGCGGCCGATTTTGCCGCCGACCGTCGGGCACAAGCGAGCTTGCAGATCGATCGGCGGCAAAATCGTCAGCCGCTTGATAGGTGTGTGGGGACCCTTAGCCATGATAAGTCAGAAATGTCTATTGTTACTGTTTATGACCAAAGCTGAACTGGTTAGTGACAAGTAAAACACAGCATAGCTTATAGTCAGTAG
The DNA here is from genome assembly GCA_036250615.1 of Ptychadena robeensis. Classification (NCBI taxonomy): domain Eukaryota; kingdom Metazoa; phylum Chordata; class Amphibia; order Anura; family Ptychadenidae; genus Ptychadena; species Ptychadena robeensis. The sequence goes on from CM070032.1 coordinate 21,332,229, forward strand.
ACTTCTTGCTGTAGAAAAAGAACCCATTCATTGAAAGAAATGCTGCACGTCCTCACCATGATAACCCTGAGCTCTCCATCTATTTGGAAGCTTAGCCCCCAAACTATCAATGCCTACCAATTGGGCTGGAAAATGTGCGCTTGTGGCCATCGGTCGGCGGCAAAATCGGCCGCCGATCGCAGGTGCCCACATGGGGCAACAGTTCCCTGTTGCCCCAAAGCTCGATCAGCCAGAGAACGGACATGTCCGTAAATTTCTGGCTGATGCCATCAGTTTCACTAGGGACCGGCGTCCCCAGCACACAAAGGGTGCCTGCTGATGCTGTGAGCGATGGAGAGCAACGTGATGACGTCATCACGTTGGTCTACACAGCTCATCTGTCGGTCCCCACTCGATACATGTGTGGGGACCCTTACTTTGGATGGGAACAGATTTTCTGCTTAATCGAGGAAGCCCGAAGTCATCGCCCTGTGCTTGAGGTTTCAATGACTGTATGGGTATCGACCCATGTCTAAGCTAGTCTCTACTGTGTGGAAATCCCAGTGCAGGGAAGGCAACTGCCATAGATCTCTATAGACTATGACTCTGTATAGACACGCCGCGTCGCACAAATAATACAGTACATGTCCATTGAACATCAACGGTCACAACAAGTGACATGTCCAGTGACATGTACAGTATGCACCCATAAACCAAAAGACATTCATTGTACATGCCATACCCATAGGCAGAGGTGAACATAACTTTTTTAGTGAGCTCCTCAGGTGAGTACCAGGAGATGGTGTTTGGTACTCACC
>CM070032.1:21333125-21343311 GCA_036250615.1 Ptychadena robeensis
TCTACCTATTCTACCTCACTTCTGATTGAAATTTTAATCGGACTATTTTGGATTGATTATCATTTTGGCCCATGATACAATCGACATACAATTTTATACCGACTTAAAAATTGATCGTTTTAAGTTGATTGATTGAAAATCTGACCTGTGTATGGGCTGCTTCACAGTACAACACCGTTTTATCCCCCAGATCACATACCTCAGTAATGCAACCTTGACATTTTCTGGGTTAGTAATTAACCCCTGAGACTACCTGCAGTCCAAATGTCAACCTTTCATAGTCATATTCAAGCTGTCACACACTGCTTTTCTCTTCTCAGATCTCACATATTTTACACAGATCTTACATATGCCTACTCTGTCTTTTATCCCCCAGATCTCAAACACAGATTTTGGATTAGTAGTTTACATTCCCAATGTCACACCCCTAACTGCAACCTTTCATAGTTATTCATGTTTCCCTGCAGTTATCTAAGTGACATAAATTGTATACATGTAACATTTAGCTGCGGCCGCCCAGACACAGAGCGCCTCCAAGTTCTTAGTACGCATATGAGCTGTGTAACAATAATGCCGGTACGCAGAGCTAGGTTGTGGCACCTTTTGAGTACCAGAGTACCACTTATGTGCACCCCTGCCCATAGGTATTAAATGGGCACATTATTGCCCTAAACCAAGGCAAATTGTGTCTGCACCACCCACTGGGCTTCTAGAACGTGACGTATCCAGTGGGCTAGTGTAGACTAGGCCCTAGCTGTCAGTTGCTGCTTTCCAAAACCAATCACCCTGTAAATTCTATGAGCACCCTTATGCTAGACATACACATGCCGATAAGCGGCCGATTTTTAATCTGACCGACGGGCGTGCGCGCTCGCGCCGTCGGTCAGGTTAAAAATCGGCCGCTTTTTGGCATGTGCCCACATGGGGCGACAGATCCCTGTCGCCCCACAGCTCGGCCGGCCAGAGAACGGACATGTCCGATAATCTCTGGCCGGCGCAAGCCGATGGAAGCCGATGCTATAAGCTGCAATGAAGACGGCGTCTCCATCGCAGCTTATGGCCGGCACACAAAGGGTGCCCAGCCGATTGAAGGGGCCCCACAATGCAACGGGATGCTAACGTGATGACGTCATCACGTTAGCATCTCGGAACACATCGGAGTAGGTCGGACTGACCTACTCGGTGTGTGTATGCCCAGCATAAGACAATATGTCTCCGGAGATTGGACGTAAACAAGATAACCTTCAGCATTTAACCAGTACAGCATGACCAATCAGCGTTCCATTAAAACTGTCACTTATTTGCTCATCTTGAAAGTCTACAGATCAATTCCATTTGTTTTGAAGTGTCTATCCAGAATGTCATCCCTCCCTCCCTTCCTCTGGGACTCTATGCTTTGTCTGGCACTCCGCTGTCCCCAATCTTATCAAGTGATCTCAGCCTCCTCAGCTTCACAAGTGAGAAATACAAACAGCTAGACGCTCCTAATTACCCATCCAAAATTAAAAGCGAAACCCAATTAAGGACTGAACAAGGGCAGAAAAAGCTGCATATAGAGAAGACAGAGAAACACTTTTGTTACTTGAAGAACGCGCAGCTTATAAATAGGCCTGATCACTTCACTGTACATTTTAAACAGTGTCTTTTTAAAAAACGCGTGTAGACAATATGTAGGTTACATTGGTACACCGTGAGCTGCAAAAGAGGTCAGTCTCCTAAAATGCACCCATTGCCGCATGGCAGACAGGCGTTTTTAGGGCAAGTTATTGCATCCTGGGGCCCATCAGCCTTCAGGGAGCTCCAAGCAGGAGTAAGACCTGTCACTTAGATGCTGATCTGTATTAGAATATGATATTAGAGTCTACAAATATAAACCAGATGAGAGTTATTGTCATTAGGCATTTTGTTAAATAAACCTTCTACATTATTTAGGGCAGTGTTTTTCAACCTTTTTTGGGCAAAGGCACACTTGTTTCATGAAAAAAATCGGAGGACACCGATGATACGCATAATCGTGGCACACAGAGCAAAAACACCGCCCCTGGTCTGTGGGGACGCATGTTGCTAAGCAACCGCATCCTCACAGAGCCGGTCCGTGTATAACACAGATCGACTGTATAAGTTAAGACTGTTATACACGGACCGGCTCTGTGAGGATGCGGTTGCTTAGCCTTCCTATCTAGCTGCCTCTTATAGTATAAGACTTATACTATAAGAGGCAGCTAGATAGGAGGGCCGAGGGTGTGCCGCGGAACAGTGGTTGAAAAATAGTGATGAGCGGCATAGGCAATATTCGAATTCGTGATATTTCACGAATAATTCTACTAATATTCGATTCTATATTCGGAAATTCGAATATTCGCGGTATGACCATGTATTGCGAAAATAATATTCGCATCGAAAATCTTTAAAATGAATGGTCACATGCTATGTTTATTTTCGCAATGCGAATTTTATTTTCGCTATACATGGCCATATTGCGAATATTCCGAATTGCGAATATTCGCCGACATATTCGAGATATTGGCGAATTCTCGAATTGCCGATATTCGCGAAAAATATTCGACATTCGAATATTCGAGATCAACACTTCCACACTAAACACACTGCAGTGTGGTACAGTACCACAATAAAGTGCGGCTAGCACTTAAGCATGGTACAGAATGCTCGATGTTCCCTGCAGCAGTGTGATGATATTCACGCTGTTGTTAGATATCGGAGGAGCTGGGGAGACAGCTCTGCGGTCTCTATGCAAAGCATCGGACATCGCCATATTTCCGGTCATGTCCGATATGGCTGTTTTCGAGTGGGATTGATTTGTTCCGCTCGAAAACAGCGATGGGGGCATATTAAATGGGGCAGATAGATTGCCATGAGCGCGCACATCACTCGAAACGGCCATCGATCTGGCCCATATCTTCACCCTGCTTCACCCTTCTGTACCCTGCTTTACACACTAGTCCTGCGCTTGTGTTATGGGTAACAAACATTACCGAAAATGCCTTCTGCACGCAGTTTTGCAGGCGTCGAGCAAGAGTCTCCCACACAATTGCAGCGCATTGATGCTAATCGATGGGGCTAGTGCCCGTGATGGCGTTAATACTGGAGCGACTGTTACCAGCTTTGGGCTGCAGTGTGATTTCTGGCAGCAGTGTAAAGGGGCCATACCCATTCAATCAATGACCGCAATCAATAACGTCGCACCGTTTGCGGCCATTAATCGCACGGGTCATCGGTTGCGGCCACCCTGTCTTTTAGCGGGATTAATCCCATTCGAAGACAGCTTGATCGAACAGGGGGCCAACATGTTGGTAGATCCCTTTTGATCTCCCATCTAGAGATGGTTGAATTAAAAAAATAATTCGACCATTTTGACGATTTCAAGTTAATTGCAAAGCCCCTGAACATGGTATCATCACCAAACTTGCTGGAGATGTAGAGAGGGTATACTATTAAAAAAAACTATGTCTCTAACACAAATAGTTTTTGCATGAATTAAGTTCAAAGTTAAGTAAAATTTTTAAAAATCTGAATTTTTAACTTAATTTATGCAAAAAATATTTGTGTTAGAGACATACTTTTTTTTATAGTATACCCCCATCCCTCTCCAGCAAGTTTGGTGATTAAACCATTTTCAGGGGCTTTGCAATCAGCTCACAAAGTTAGCAAGTCAAAAAATGCGACCATCTTTACTCCCATCCAAAGCATCGAACGGGAATCTATTGCACAAAGTGGTACAATCAATGAACACTTGAACATAGCGTTGTAACATCACCGATTGAACCGGGTATCGGCCCGATCTTTAAGCTAAATTTAGTCATTTTCCAGGCTGCTGTAAGTTGGAAAACGATGGGCTCTCCTTTCTGCAAGCCCCTGCAAACAGCGTTTAGATAACACCCCCATGACAGCTCATTTATCATGGGTTATCACTCATTTAAAACAAACCCTAACTGTAAGATGACATGTAATACAACATTTAAATCCAAACTTCTGCTTCTGATCCCAAGCGATATTGCTGCAACTTATTTAATTAAACGCGGCTCTTGGTAACCAATGTAAATTGGCTTTTATTGGTTGTTAAGGCCAGAGTCACACAGGCGTTTTTCAGCTGCTAATGGTGATGGCCTGAAAAGCCGGCAAATGTGGCAATGCTTTTCAGGCGTCCAGTCACTGAAAACGCTGTGTTGTCAGATGCCGTACAAATCCAGTCTTAACATTACTTTACTTTGTTCTTTCCTTGTTGCTTGTGTCACTTTTGTGGTTGATTGGCCATCATGATGAAAGTGTACCCACAGCTTACGTTTCATATGAAATTTATGATGTTTTAAATCACTGGCGGGCAACTGAGTTGATAGGGAAGGCCACAAGTGCGGCCCATCACCAGGGCCGCATATAACATGTTCCATCTATACTGACTTGTATTAGCATTTCATAATAAAAAAAGAAGCAGGTATAGCTAGAAGACATTATTTTAAATAACAAAACTTTTTTAAATTATACTTCAAGCCTAAAGCCCCTCATACACCACATACAATTACCATGCAACTTCTGTACAACCAACTTTTCTTCTACCAAAACCATGTAATAGGAGGACCTTTCTACACCTTCCAATCACTATGTATTCTATCAGGGAGGTCACTATACTACGTAGTTGTTGGTAGGTCTCATGAAAGTTGTATGGAGGAATCTGCAGGTGTATGGGGGGCTTTAGCCTCATAGATAGCCTTTGATACCTATGGGCCATATAACCTCTAATTCAAAGGTTATGTGTCCCTATTCTGTTCCTCTCCTCTCACCCTGTTCCTGCTGTAAGAAGGTCGTAGGGGATCAGCAGACAGGTGAGTTCATATGCCCTATGCATTAACAGGTGTCCGGGCCACAATTGGAGGACTGAGAGGGACCGCTGAAGAAAGCCCAAAGGGCCCAAAGGTTGGGCATCTGGGTTTTATATGCTCACTATTACAAGTGGTGGAATATTTGCTGTTGACCAAAAATGAATAATAATCACAATATTAATACTATTTAAGTTCAAGTCACATTGTGTAAGTAACATGGGACTACTATACCCTGGGGTAATAGTGCAAAGTAAATTTGAACCACACAACTAAAGCTGGCCATAGACGTTAAGAATCTTTTTGGATTGTCCTGCAGATTGACTGTGCGTGATGACGTCACAACCTTTGTGTGCCGGCACTTACTTTGGATGGGGACACTGGTCCTCATAAAGTAATGCAGTCGTTTTAAAATTTACGTACAGGTCCGTAAATTCTTTGATCGATTTCTTGGCTGATTCATGACCAAATTTAGCTTTAAAGCATTAGATTTGCTGCCGATTTTGGGGCAGATCGACCAGCGTGAGCGTGCGAGCGTGCAACCGTCTATGGCCAGCTTAATGCATTAAGAATGGATAGTGGGAAAATCTTAATTCTTTAACAAACACCAAGCATCCGCATATACAAAATATCAGTCTAACATTCTAGTACAGTGAAAGTAACGCCAGCTTACAACAGGATAACAAGATAAAAAGCTTAGGATTAGCCAAGTTTCACCCACCAACCTCTACTTAGTGTTGTTTTATAGATGATCAATTTAATCACAGTTCCCACAAGCCTGTTACCTATCATCCCATGAAATGCACCCCCCTCCTCTCTTTACACCAGCTACAACAATTCATTTGTTAAGCCATTAGCTTCTGCCTTTGCGTCATTGTCAACTGCTTGTTTCATGTTTGCCTACTCGAGATGTGTCAAGCAATCATCATAAAACTCACTTCCAATTGCCTTTTGTGTTCGCTAGTGGAATGGGGTGTAAAACACATCTCATTTTCGTAATGGGGTTGTTTGCACTCAATTACTCTTCATTATCGTCTGTAAAAAAATGGTCATTGTCTCTCGCAGCTCAGTTAACAAACACATCATTTTACTGAAAAGCAGTTAGGAGCAATATTGGAGCTCAGAGGTTACTGACACCTGGGGAGAGATGAGCATTAGAAAATAAATGAAGTAGAGGGAAAGAGAAAAGTAACTAAGAGACAAACAAACATATCCCTAGGCACTTATGGTCACCATTAGTATTGATTGCAAATATTCTTATTGCAAATTGTTATTGTGACTATCGGTATTCGAGTTTTTGAATATAGTGCTATATCTTCACAATTACGAATATTCAAGATTGTTTCAAACAAACATATAAACAGGGTGGTGATCATAAGAGACTGGTGCCTATGTCGGAGTCCGCCACAGTCCCCCTTCAAACATAAGCATACTCAAAATAACTAATCAGTGAGGTAGCGAGGTAAAAGTGTACACTCCAAACACATACAGTAATAAATAAACGAGAAAGGAAAACACAGTAAAGAGGTGAACTTCTATTGTGAGGGCGGTGGCTAATCCCCAGGGACTTAAAATAGGTCCAAGTAATAAGACAGGGGTGCTCACTGTGTAAATACATAATTTATTAAGCTGGGCATAGACGTTCCGATTCCTGCATGATTCGACCTCCGATCCGATGCTGTGTGCGCTCCCGAATCCTTTAGGGATCGGGTCGTGCAGGAATCAGATGCAGCAACTAACGAGTATTGGGCTAACATCAGCCTTCCTGTCGGATCGCACAGTTATCTGACAGGACGGTAAGTTTTAACCCAATCCCATTAGTTTGGCTGGGGACAGCTGCCCTCAGCCAAAATAGTGAGCTGCACATAAAGAGTGCCGTCCGATTCTCGGCACTAACCGGCGGGCGTGATGACATGATAAAATTCAGAATACCAACATATATATGACAACGATCCAAATAAAACATAATAAATAATAGAAGAATCTAGTCACAATGGTCCACAAGAAGGGGACCATCATAACCTGGATCGGCTATGTATGGTATCGTGACAAAGGGAATCCCCAACACGTTTCACCCATTTCAAGGGCTTCATCAGGGGGGAAAGTCAAGATTCCATCATGGTAACCCTGATTAGTGTGGCCTACAAACAAATAGACAGCAAATAATACATACCTACAGTTGTTGGGCAACATAATATTTACATATATCTACATAATGCCCCTGCATTATTTATTGGTGGTTAGTACACCATAGACCATGGTTAACAAATACAATCTATCTCTGCCACCCCAATTGCCTGGAGCGTATAGGTCAGTCGCACTTGGGTAGCGACCCATAGATTGTGGGCACCCCTTTTGGTTTGGGCCCCCCCTTGGCTTCCCTAGATGTGTGTTTCCCGGATCAGTGCAATTCCTGGATGAGCACCCCCATGGGATCCCGGTAGATCGCTATACCCCGTTGATAATATGTCAATTTATTGCTCAATTAGGTGTCAATTTGTTTAAATCCTTTTACATAGGCGATATTCATTTTATGTTTTTGTTAACCATGGTCTATAGCATACTGACGACTAACCGTAGTGTGGTGACGTCACCACACTGTGAACGCTCGCTGTCGAAATGCCCAAGAATCTACCCGTGTATGGGCAGCTCAAAGCTGTGTGTTTTGTTAGTGGAGCGTGTGTTACTATAATTACTGCTGGTTATAGAAATGTTACGTGATGAGGACAGAGAAAGTCCCGGCTCTCTATTCACACCTACCAATCATTCGGATACCGAAACCCCCTCTCATCATTACTAGTCATTCCCAGGGGACCGAACAGTCATTTACCACATATTCTTTGAATATCATTCTAGTTTGATGCATTGTTTTGTTTCAATCCAGTAAATTTAGAATTGCAATTTGTATTATGGTATATATGACTGGATTCACTTTGCCAGTTTAATATTTGCATGTCATAAGGACAACAAGTTTTCTTTTACCAGAGGAAAAGGGAAATGTGTAACTTTTGAGCTATAAAATATGTATTGTAGCAGGTTCCTGACTATAGTTTACCGTGCAAATTCCCCCATCTATAAACTGAGCCCACACAACCACTCTGCTATATATGTTACAGATGTTTGCCTAATACAATTCACAGATGTGTTTTCCCTATGTCAGCTGGTATACGGAGCACAATACAATGGGCTTTAATGAAAGCACTTACATGTGGTCTGAATGTTTATCAAAAACAGTGAGAGAAAAAATAATCATTGTGCATGCCCCAGCCATGTATACATAGGACAATACACACATGTGGGGGCTCCAGGGTGAGCTAAAGGCAAACTCTGAACCAAGGCAGAAAAAAGGATTCTAACAGAATGCTTTTCTACATGTAGGTCCCTTTCAAATCACTACAGGTAACCAATTGCCAACCTAAAGAAATATAGGGAAACCATACTACACCCTGGAAGTGGAGTCCTTCAATCCTGGATAACGGTAAAATGTATAGGAATGCCATAACCCATTGTAGTGTTCATACAGGCAGTTGTCTTCATATAAATATGTACCCTGTTTCCCTGAAAATAAGGCATCCTCTGAAAATAAGGCATCCTTACATTTTTGCCTTACGCTGAAATATAAGGCATCCCACGTAACATAAGGCACCCCCGAATATATGGTCCTGAAACTCTGGACAGGGGGGATCAGAGGGGGTAGTCAAGACGACAGAGGAGGATCAAAAGGGGTTACTAAAATGGTAATCCCCCCTCGGAGTCTCCTGTGCCATTTTGATTCCCCCCTCAGATCCCCCCTGTGTCATTTTAAGTGATTAAGTACCATCCTGATACCCCAGTGTTGTATTCTTCTTCATGGAAAAATAAGACATCCCCCAAAAATAAGACGTAGGGCATCTCTGGGAGCAAAAATTAATATAATACACTGTCTATTTGTGGGGGGTGGACGCAGTAGCACCTAGTTGTATCAACATAAAGACATCCCCAAAAATATGGGGTCCCATACCAGGTAATTTTTCGGGCCCCCACACACCTGCACATCCTGACAGCATCCTGACATCAAGGCTGGGATGGGGACATCAGGATGGGGAACCCGGTTGCCATGCTGATGCCGCAACAACATTGGAGGCATGGCACCAACCAGGCAGCGGACCGCCGGGCCCCCCTAGATGGTCAGGCCAGGGTCAGGAGGGTCCCCTGAACCAACACCACCTGGAGGATCAACTCTAGGCTAACATTTATTAACCCTTAGGGCCCTTTTACACTATACGCGTTGTGTTTTTATAAACGTTTTAACAGTACTGCATGCGTTGGGTTTTAAAAATGCAGCGTTTCCACACTTCACTGTTTGGTTCAAATATGCAAGCTCGGATGTAATGTGCGCATGCCTTTTATATATATGTAAAGGCATGCCTTTAAAAACATAAATAGTGTAAAAGGGCCCCACAGCGCTGGAGCTATGGGCAGGCCCACCCAGTCCATATGCCTGCTCGGTTAGGGCCCCCTAACTATGCAGTGAGACGTAGACTTGACCCATAAATCGGCTGCGTCCATACCTGCCCACTCCTGACGCTCTGGTGCCGACCTTGGTCCCCATCATACTGCAGTTAATTGTTTATTCTTTTTTACTCACTAAAGAAGCTACATTACATTGTCAATTTCTCCTTCTTCTAGACAACCCCCTCTGGACCCAAAAACCATAGTTTAATGCTGCTGGACACCACGAAAAGGTGTGTGAATGCTGTGTGAACCTAGCTATGCTGTGTGAGCCTAGCCTCTCCTGGCCCTATGGACTTAAGCTGTGATTATGACCCCTCATAATCCCACTAAAGGCGCCCATACACCTTTAGATTCCTCCATACAATTTCCATGAGACCTACCAACAACCATGTAGTGCCGGGTCCTCCCTGATAGAATATATAGTGATTGGAAGGTGTAAAAAGGTCCTCATATTACATGGATTTGGTAGAAGAAAAGTTGGTTGTACAGAAATTGCATGGTAATTGTATGTGGTGTATGGGGGGCTTTACACTATTTAAAGTTTGATTTAAAATAGCAAAACATTTTTTTCCTAGTTACTTAAAGTTATTCCAATAACTAACATTTAATGACCAGAAACCCAAATATTGATTAAGTGGCTCCTACTTATCATAAGAAGGTGGGTTTACACGTTAAGATTTTTGTTTCGTTCAACTTCAGATTCGATTTTTTTATCGGATTTCGTTCGTCCATTTATCGAAGGTAATTAGATTTTTGTTCGATTTTTGTACAACCGACGCAAATATCGAACGAAAATAATTGTCGGAAACACGAATGAAAAATCTTCCAGATTTTTTTTTTTTAGGAAGTGATGTATTCTG
>CM070032.1:21343411-21362102 GCA_036250615.1 Ptychadena robeensis
CGAAAAAATCTTGACGTGTAAACCCACCTTTACTTTAGTTGGAATCGTATTGGAAGTGGAAGTTTCCCCATGTGTACAACGATCCTTTGTTGAATTGATGCCCACCACTTGCTTGGGAGGGGGATATTTTGGATGGAGATCAAGTATTCCCATGTAAAGTTATGGTGATCAAACAGGGATTTAGCAACATGTTGGATCCCTGTTCAATCGACACTTCCATTTAAGGTGGGCAGTGTTCAATTCCCAAACGATTGATCGTCGCAAACACGCATGGTGATCTATCGTTCGGGTATCTAATGCAAAATCGGCCCATGAATAGGTCTACTTTGTCAACTTTCATGATTGAGACACAACATTCTACAGTCACACAATCTTATACATACACAGATTTAAGCATTCGACAGACTAAAAACGATAATTTTTTTTAATCGTACAATTGTAGATTGATTGATGGAAAATAGAATATACTCCACATGGAATGACCAATTTTTGATCGATTTAATTTTTGATAGATTTTTTTTATTGATCGTAATTTGTACTCAATTTGTACTGAACCGATCAAAAATTTCCAAAATGCCCGACCGTGTTTTGATCGATTTTTTTTTATAATTACGATCAAATTTAGTTGATCGGACCATGTGGGGATGCATCAATTTCCAGTCGACCGATCTAAAAATGTATCGTTTTTAATCGGTCGCCCACTAATTTCTGTGCATGTATGGGGGCCATTAGTTGGAGGTTCTCTCCAGAAATGAATGGTGAAGTCCACTCAATGACACATTGATATGGAGCACAGGTTTTATGCATGCCTTTATAACACATCTGATCAGTACAAAGTCGTATATTCAGTGACAAACTCACTATAATAGTCATTGTATTTAAGGCAACTGATGTTTTTGGTTTAGTGATCCTTCAAGCAATCAAAAGTGAATTGGCAGCAAATGAATGAAACATTGCTACTTATGAACACAATGGACTAACCCAGCATGAGTGTTTATATTCCCACATTACAGAGGACACAACAAAACATGGATATGTATGAGCTTAAGCCTTTGCTTAGACCTAAGTCACATTGCATGGGTCTGAATTAAGATGACAATTGTCATATCCCTGACAGGATGAAGACGATTGTCAATGATTGGATTCCTGCTGTGGGGTACAATGCTAAGAGAGATCATGGAGTGCAGAGTATGAGCCAACAGCTTTCAGATGAAGTTTACTTTCCCTGATTTCTATACATGGGGCCATTTCTTCAACTGGTAAATATGACTCCTATAGGACCTCGTGCTGTTAAATATATATAAATAGTCATCTATTTTATTTTCGAATCATTTAAAGCAGTGGTTCCCAAACTCTCCTTGCAGGCCCCCCTTTTCTATTAAGGAACATTATCGAGCCCCCCCCCCCTCACTATTCAAACACAGGTTAACAATGAGGGCCAGTGCCCCCCTGGAATAACTTTGCGCCCCCAAGTTTGGGAACCACTGATTTAAAGATTGATGTAACAGGCTTGCTGTGAGAAGGTTAGGATAGTGGTGAGTTATTACACATGAGTTTATATAACCAGGGGTCCACATCACTTTTTTAGTGAGCTCCTTAGCTGAGTACCAGGAGATGGTGTTTGGTACTCATCCCATATGTAGGGTGGTCTACTTCACTGTCTCCCTCACTTTCCTCTGTGTCAGCTTCCTGCATGGTAGATTCTGCTGTGGATGGACCTCCTGTTCCTTACTGATCCACAGATTAGCTGTCTCCATCCACAGGTCATCAGCTGGCTTTGGGTCAAATGTAACTCTCAACACGTATAAACCCCCAGATCTCATACCTCAGTAGTGCAACCCTGAAATTTTCTGGCTTAGTAACTAACCCCTGAGACTACCAGCAGTCCAAATGTCATGCTTTCATAGTCATATTCCAACTGTCACACAGTGGTATTCTCATACCTCAGTAGTGCAGTCCTGAAATTTTCTGGTTTAGTCACTAACCCCTGAGACTATCTGCAGTCAAAATGTCAACCTTTCATAGTCATATTCAAGCTGTTTTTCTCTTGTCAGACTTTAGCTTTACATATGCCTACTCTGACTTTTATCCCCAGATCTCCAACAGCCTAAGAAGTAAAACAATTTTGGGTGGATTATTCATTTACATTCCCAATTTTACACCCCCAACTGCAACCTTTCATAGTTTTTCATATTTCCCTGCGGTTATCCAAGTGACATAAATTGTATACATGTAACATTAAGCTGTGGCCGCCCAGACACCAAGTTGTTAGTACAGATATGTAACAATAATGCAGGTACGCATAGCTAGTTCTTGGCCCCTTTTAAATATCCGAGTTCCACTTATGTGCACCCCTGACTATAATGCTGGACGAGTTAGGCCTAATGTTAGAATATGTTAATCCACAAGAACAATATTACAGTCAGTGGAAACATAAATAAACACTTTTCTGGTTCATTGCAAATCAGAGGGATCAATACTTTACAAGTTCAGGAAAAAAACAGCTATCTACTTTGAAGATTGCCTACAGCTTTGATGCTTATGACCGGGTGTCGTTCTACCCCTTTCATAAGGTAGGCATACACAGGACCATTCCCGTCCGGTCGCTCGTCCGCAAACCGGGTGCGCACACCTGGACAGATCAACCAGGATCCGCCCGCATATTGGATCGCACGGTGATCCGACATGTCTGTAAAGGGTGGCCGCCGATCCTCTGAGCATCCGGCTGCAGATTCTCCCTCGATAGATGAGGGACCTATGTCATCATGCTGCAGTCAATCCCTCATCTATTGAGGGAGAATCTGCCGTGTATGGCTACCTATACTTGCTAATGTCCTATATGTTTAAACAGGATATTACTTCTCAGTACAGGTACATCCCATTAAAGTCATCGGGACATTAGTGCGCATGTGGTTCTATAATTTTACTGTGCAGACTGTAAATAATATACCAGGGCTGGGCAAACTTTTTGACTAGTGGTCCACATTGGCTTCTTAAATTTGATAATGTAGCCTGACCAAGAGTCTGTAATGGTCTACCCGCCATAGGGGTGCCAATTCCATGCATGCCGGCATCACTAATAGCGGTCATGTATGACGTGCAACAATGACATTGTTATCTTTTTAAATTTCCTTCACTTAAAAAAATTATAATTTCTAGAGTCTATGTCAATGTTTGGACACCTCTAGGCATTATGTGCACTTATTGCAGAGAACGAGCAGAGGGGAGCATCATTTCAACAAGGTGTCAAAGGACCGAAAATGAAGCTAAACAGCCCGGATTTGGCCCCCGGGCCTTAGTTTGCCCACCCCTGTTATATACTGTCAGAGGTGAAGGTAGGTAAGCTTCTGTCAGGAGTGGGAAAGGAGTTAGGGTTTACATGAATACACCCAGTAAACAAGCTGTTAACAAGCAATTGACGCAACTTTGTGCTTTTCCCCGATAGACCTTTCAGTGCAGTGTAAATGTATGGACTTTCATAAACGTATAGACATACATACACATATCACCTCCTTATCTGCTTTCTGTTATGGGCACTAGAAGTGTCAATAATAAGGTGGATGAGATGTTTAAAAAAAATGAGATGAGATGTTTACAAAACCTGGGTGGAAATAATTAAAATACAGTGACGCTCCACCCCTCCAGTGATGTGACGCAGAGTTGGCTCTGGGTGGAAGAGGCCGCAGCTGTCTCTGGGAAGGTGCACGTCAACTGTACGGTTTACTTTAGTCCAGCAACCCACAGCGGTGACGCAGGATGGGGAAGCATTGCCGGCTGTGGATCCGGATTTGTGGAGTAGGCGAGACTGGAACACTATCCTTCCTCCTTCTAATTCCCTGGAGAACTGGACACTGCATCTATGGTGGCGCAGGCATTGAGGAAGAGGGGAAGGTAAGTATATCTTTTTTATGTTTAATATTTACCTGTATTATTTAAACCACTTTTAGCTTAATCTGTTTAGTGTCCTAGTAATATGGTTAGATGTTATCTTTGAAAACAATCTTGGCAATTCACCATCACCATGGCATGTAATAAAATGGATGTTTCAGCACAATACTTGAGAAATATAAAAAAAAAAAAATGATCCATTGGACTTGGGCTCACTCCAAGCTTTAAAACCTAAACGTTGCTTTTCAAAGAAAGATATAAATATGGCTCACAAAGAAGTACGTTTAAAATGAGCCTAGACTCAAACCTAATCTATAAGGCTTAGTTCACGTGATAACTGCCCACCACCAGCATATTAATTCCATGATGAAGAAATCTTTATTTTCTATGGATACTCTCTGCACAACAATAAGAGAGGTATTGATTAGCGGTGGAGAGTAGTGATGGCTCGAACCCGGAATTTGATGTTCGCGAACGGCGAACGCGAACTCGACAAAAGTTCGCGACCCGCCATTGATTCAAGGGATGGGCGAAATTGAAAAAAAAAACAAAGGGACCCTTTCCTGGCCACATTAGTGTTGGGAAAAGTTGGTTTCAAGGGGTCTAACACCTGGTAAATGACATGACAGAGGGGAATACATGGCAAAAACTCCCAAGAATTTTTTTTTCACACAATAATTAACTCCGCACAAAGGAATTCTTACCATATAGTCAATGGGATTTGGCTGGAGAGCACTCTAAACATCATGGGTGGACACTGAAGGGAAGGTCATTCCCCTTGGAGGACACTGGTGGTGATGAGTCAGTATGGAGGGACACGGGTGGTGATGGTTCAGTGTGGAGGACATTGGTGGTGATGGTCAGTATGGAGGACATGGTGGGATGGGACAGTGTGTGGCAGACCTGGGGGAGATGTTCAGTATTGGAGGACACTGGTGGTGATGCAAGTATGGAGCGACCCTGGTGGTGATGGACAGTATGGAGGACCCTGGTGGTGATGGTCAGTGTGAAGGACCACCTGAGTGTGGTGATGGTCAGTTATGGCAGACACGGTGGAGATGCCAGTTGGCACAGGCTGTAATGGATGGGGAAAGCGTGCACTATTAGTAATACCCCCTTATTCATAGGGTTGAAAAAAATGATGGGTATTACCTGCCACCAGATAAACTGTTGGCAGGGCACTGGGCACAGACAGTTGGCACAAGGCGTAATTTTAATGGCGAGATGGATGAAAAGGCCCTCCAATATTTAGTAATACCCTAAACAGGGTTGAAAAAAACAATCCACTGGGGTACAAAGTGCCACCAGATGAGTAGGGGGTGGGCACTGGGCAGTGTGGGCGACAAACGTTGGCACAAGGCTGTAAGGGGCGGAAAGCCGTGCATTATATATTTGTACCCTAAAATAGGGTGAAAAAAAATTCCCTGGGCTAGTACACAAGTGCCACCAGATATGAGCACTGGCAGTAAGTAGGCAGGTGCAATGACTGTCCTCCTTCTCCAGCAGCATGTGAAATGGCGTCCTCTACTGCTATGCTATAGGGGGTGGGATGGTCAGTGACTGGTGGGGGGTGCTGATGGGCGGGATTTGGGATTTGTCTGCTGACTGTGACTCACTCAAAGTTTGTGCAATGTAAAAAGATAGGGGGCGGGTCGAACTCGCCATATGTTAGCGAACACGTGGCAAACGCGAACATGCGATGTTCGCCGCGAATAGTTCGCCGGCGAAAAGTTCGGGCCATCACTAGTGGAGAGGAAGCAGTTACCATACTGGGCATACATGGGCAGATTTTTGAATCGATTCTCAAACAATCAATCACCATGCACGTTTGCGGTGATCGATTGTTTAGGAATCGATTGTGGACACTCTTTCTTCGAGTGGGATCAATCGCTCCCACTTGAAGAATGCTCAATCGAACAGTGAACCAACATGTTGGTAAATCCCTGTACAATTGCCATTGGGATCGATTGCACAAAGTGGTGCACATCAATTCTCCGCTCAATTGACGAATAGTGTTGAGCTTGAATATTCGAATTGCAAATATCGGCTATTCGGGAATTCATATATTTCGCGAATATGGCAGCTGATATTCGCAATTTCAAATACTCGCGTTATTCTGCATTGGGATGCTTATGGCCATGGATTCCGAATATTTATTCGCAATGTGAAAATAAATAGCACATGTGACCATTAATTTTGAAGGTAATCACAAGGCAATTATAATATATATTAGCAATGCGCTCGCAGTTGCAAATATCAGTAGAATTATTCACGAAATATTTCACAAAAATTGAATATTGCCTATGCTGCTCATCACTATTGACAATTGCTCTCACTCAACACTCAATCATTCATGAATCGAGCGGGTATAGACCCATGTACCGGGACTGTTACTGGCTTCCAATAAGATTGTAAGCCCGATCAGGGAGAGTCCTCAACTCCTCCTGTGTCATATCCCGTTCCTGTGTGTTATCTTGTGTTACATCTCAACACTAATTCAATGTAAAGCTCTGCATAATATGTTAGCGCTATATAAATAAATAATAATAATATATGAACACAGGTTTAACATAGGAAAGTCAGTAGTGAAAAATATGGCACTCTGAACCTAGCCATACACTTTTAGGTCACCACGTTGTTTGCAGTTGCCAGCAAAATGAACAGGAATCGAGATGTGCGCCATTCCAACGGATTCCTGTTCGGTCCATTCCTTGCGCAATTTCGACCCTTTTGACTCAAGTTGGGGAACCAGTGAAATGATCGATCTGCAGGAGCGAGCAAGCATCTTAGGGGAATGGATGCCATATCTTCAATTGTATGGGGGGGCTTAAAGGTGGGTTTACACATGTAGATTTTTTCTTCAATCCACTAAATCCAATTAGATTTTTTGTTCGATGACGTGTCGAAAATCGTTTGTTCATTTATCGAATGAAACATTATTTTGTTTGATTTCATTGTCAAACATCTTTTGTTCATTTATCGAATGTACCATTAGATATTTTGTTTGTCCATCCTGATATCAAAGGAAAATACATTCGAAATGACGACAAAAAAATTTACATCAACATATTTGATGACCTTTCAAACTAAATTTATCCATTGAACAAATTGGCTATTCTAGATTTTTGTCCAATCAACCAAAAAATTGTTAGTTCTTTGTTGATCGAAACGAACAAAATGTACACATGTAAACCCACCTAAAGCCAGCCATAGACATCTCGATCTATGGCCGGCTTGTAGCAGACTCCTCACAGCGCTGTAACGTCACCACGCTGTGAGGAGTCCACTACAGAACTGACAGGAATCCTGTGTGCTCCACTAACACACGCGATTCCTGTCAGATTGTAGCCAATCAACCTGGAGGGGGAGGAGATTCCACAGATTCTGCCTGCGGCAGGATTGTCTACAAAAAGAACCAGCCGGCTCTTTTGGTCAGATGCTCAAGATGGAGTCCCCTGTAGTTGCGGCTGACCGACCTTTATGTGTTCGGCGGATGCGTGTATGGCAGTCGGTCGTCTGCAACTATGGCCGGGAATCGTCCCGTTTATGGGGGGCTTTACATTCGATTTTTTGTTTGATGTCGTTGTCGAACATTGTTTTTTCATTTAACGAATGTAACATTAGATTTTTTGTTTGTCAATCCTGATATCAAATAAAAATACATTCAAAATGACAACAACAGATAAAAATTTACTAACATGTTCGATGACCTTTCAAACTAAATGTATCCATTGAACAAATTGGCCATTCTAGATTTTTGTCCAATCAACCAAAAATTTGTTAGTTCTTCGTTGATCTAACGGAAAAATCTACACGTGTAAACCCACCTCAAAGCCGGCCATAGACGTCTCGATCTATGGCCGGCTTGTAGCAGACACCTCACAGCGTGGTGACGTCACCACGATGTGAGGAGTCGGCTACAGAACTGCTCAACCAACCCATGCAATTCCTGTCAGATTGTAGCCAATTAACAAGTTAACTGCCTGCCCCAGGAACGGAGGATCGGCCACAAAAAGAACCAGCAGGACAGATCCGTGTACGATCTGACCTGCCGGCTTTATGGTCGGATCCTCAAGGTGGGCTCCCCTGTAGTTGCAGGCGACCAACCTTTATGTGTTCGGCGGGAGCGCGCACGGCGGTTGGTCGTCTGCAACTATGGCCGGGGATTAGTCCGTCTATGGGGGGCTTAAGTCCACTTAATATACAATTGTATAATTCACCTTTTTTATGTATTGCAGAATGAATGTATGAATTGTTCTGCCCTCATTCATTATACCGACATGCTGTAGAGTAAATGAGAACGGTCTGCCCACTGAAGCTTTGTTTCCTACAGCAGTTAAAAAGCAGGCGAAGCTCATACATAATAATAAGACATCCTTCATTAAAAAAACAGATTACTAATTAGTGATGGAAATTTCCAACACATCGATGTCCCACTTCCACTAAGCGAACACTCCAACAAAAGTATGTGTTTTATTTTTCTGGATTATTTGGGGATTCTTCTCAGATATTATATTAGGCAAGTCAGTTTACAAAAGTCATGAGAAGCCTGGAAACTTTCTACTTTTTAGATCCTGTTGTTGGGAAAGAGCAGACACCAATTAGCCACCACCGGAACAAGATTAAGAAGTCTAGCCAACCTGTGGAATTATTTTTATTCACAATCCTCATACTGATAACGGCTAGCTTAAGTGAAAATCTATTTTTATTTTTTATATATATATATATATATATATCAGAGTTTATTACCTTTTTTTTTTCGTCACACAGTATCTATTCTCGATAATAATCTTTTCAGAAAGAAAGAGAAAAATCTATTGTTAAAAGTCTAGTGAAAAAGAAATTCAAAGCAAGGAAAGGATAAGCATCTGGTTGAGCGTGAAAATTCAATCTGACAACTAAAGGAAATCGTGAGAAAACAAGAGAGAGAAAAAAAAAACAAGATGAGGAATTCGTAAATCTTGCATCGCTCCTGCACTTTTCTAACTTTATAAAACTCGAAATTAAGTGTAATCATATGACTTCATTAACAGAAATGTAAAAAAAAGAAAAACACTGGTCGTGGAACTGTTGCTTTAACCCTTAAGAAGGAGTTTCTTGTGATAAAAAAAAACAAGCAGATTAATGTGTTGCAGGCCTCCCTAAGTACTGAAAAAGGTTAAGGCCCTTTCATCACATTCTTTTCTGGGAAGGCTCTGTAGACACAATAGGGATTACAAGTCTCTTTGATGAAGTCTCCCTCATTTGAACCTGTTTCTCTTTCCCCCATGAAACTAAAGATAATCTCCCTGAAATGAACATTTCCCCTTTTGAATGATGGCTCAGACAAATGATAAGGGTTGAAAAAGCAGAGACACACTGACAAAAGGAAAGCAAAAACATCCAAAAAGTAAAAGCAGAAGATTAGGTATTATGACATCCCATTGAAATACAGAATGTGCTACCCCGGTGGAAAGCAAAAGGAGTCGTCGCTGAGTATTCACAGACCCGGCTAGTAGCTGACTTCCAGTAGTGTCACATCATGAATTTGTAGACTTAAGCAGGGTACAGACCTGAAGATATGGGCCAGATTGATGGCCGTTTGGAGCGCTGTGCGTGCTCACGGCCATCTATCTGGCCCAATATATATACGGCTATGGCTGTTTTCGAGTGGGACCAATCAATCCCTCTCGACAACAGCCATATCGGACATGACCGTAAATACGGCCGATGTACGTTGCTTTGCCTAGAGACCGCGGGTCTCCAGGCAAAGCATCGGCTAAACCAGGGAGAGAGCAGAGCTGACAGCACGTTGCTGCAGGGAACATCAGACGGCTCAAACATCGAGCCATCTGTACCCTGCTTTATTGCCCTCATACACCAGATGAGCCGGGGCCAATAGGTGAGCGATGGAGTGTGATGATGGTATGCCGGCCGTTACTTTAGACGGGGACGCCGGTCCACATTCAAACTAATGGCATCGGCCAGAGATTTATGCACATGTCTGCTTTGGGCTATGTGGGCACCCACGATCTGCGCCCAATTTTATCGATGACAATGAGCGTGCACGCACATCGGTCGGCCACGGCTCACTAGTTGAGATGGTCTAATTTTTCGACTGCTCGACAGAACTAAGCGTTCTGCCCCTGACGCAATTTTTTTGTAATCTGTCTGGATTTTCTGCTCTCTCTCCCCCTGCTCTTCCCCAGCATCAATGGTTCGATAATGCTGGGGATGTGCTGGAAAAATCCACCTCCCCCACCGCATCTTCAACCTCATCGATAATGCCAAAGAGGCAGACCCAAAAGAGATCAATACTCATAAGTGAGTATCGATCTATCACAAACCTCACGGCTATCTATCTGGCCCATATCTCTGTTTTCGAGAAGTGAATTTTTATTGAGAATATCAACACTTCGAGAATTTTCAAAGAGCTTTACTGTTATATCTTCATATTTACGAATATTCAAGATTTTTTTCATCAGTACTCAGAACTACCGTGCATCACGTTCACAATATGCGCATGTACAAGTGCCATTTTGCGCAATGAAGGTAATGAAGATAATGGAGATCACGAATTCTCGAATTTACAAATTATTTAATGAGAATATTGGGTGGAAAATTGCCTGTGCTGCTGCTTGTTTCACACAAATTTAAAATATATTATTTTTATATTAAATACCAGGGGGTTCATGTAAATGTCCATGTAATAAAATTTTTATATTAAATGGCCCAGAATATGGAATGTGTTTCTGGCCACATTATCAGATAGACTTTGTGTTTGATAATAGACTCCACCAGAAAGCAGACCTCTGTTCTTTATGATTAACAAGAGAGCTAATTTCCTGGAGCTTGACACTAGGCGTTTTGGGATTATCTAATCTAGATTTAAAGTGCCTATAGATAACTTGATAAATGTCGTTTCCAATTGAAAGCCTCACTTGCATTTTCTGAGACACATCAGAACTCAACAAGTAGATATAGGAAGCCTCAGAAAGTCAAAGCTTATTTCAACAAATCCCAAAATGTTCTAAAAAAAAAGTATGGCATGTATGCTACTGTAATTTTTATGCCAATTATGGTGGTGGATAGAAATCAATCAATGAAATGACAAAATGTCAACATTACAATGCAAATACATGCAAATGCAGGGTGAAACTGAGCCAATCAAGCACAGCAGTGATTGTACTTGATGGGCTCAGTTTCATTCTGAGTACAAATTGCAGAAACTGTAAAAAATTTCAAAATGTCAACATTTCACTGACCATGGGTGTGGTGGGTTTGAGAGCTTTGATGACTTTGATGTTTGTAGAGGAGCATATCTACCTACCTTTGTTTTATGTAAGAAGTTCAATGGGCAGGTAATATTTATGTTAAGGGAAAGAATTTTCAAATTTCTTTCTGCAAATTTCCCTAAATTATCATAAATTATGTCAGTGTCTAATCACTCCCCTCCTCAATACTTAATGAGTACTGTTGGTTGGAGATATTTCATAGAGATAGCAATGGTTGTCATTTATTTACCCAATACAAAACATGATCAATATCTATTTAACAAATGACTATCTTTGTGGTATATTTCACTTATATTACAAGTATATATATATATATATATATGCATTCAAACATATGCTAACAAATACTAAGAAAATTATAGCCACCACTTCTGAGGTCTGTAATATGATACATATTTGGTCTAAAGGCCCCCATACACGGGTCGGATTCCGGCCGGATTCCGGGCCGATCGATTCCGGGCGCGTGCACGTGAATCGATCGTGCCGGAATCGTGTGCAGCCCACCTTGTCCGTCCCATCACGTCCGATCGTTCGGGGGCCCAGAATCGGATCCGTCAGAGAACCAACATGTTGGTCTTTTTGATCCGATTCTGCACAGATCAGGGGGAGTTGCCATTTGTGAGGTGGAATCGGAGGTGGAATCGGACACGGAATCGTCCCGGAATCGTGCCAGAATCCGTTGGACAAGGTGGTATGCAGCGATGGATACTCTTAATTGGCCGATTGATCACACCTGCGATTCCCGGCAGAATCACCGGAATCGATCGGGTGAGTGATCAATTGGCCATGGAATCCGACACGTGTATGACTAGCTTTAGACTGTCCATACATTGGATCGACCAACAGTCATCGAACATAGTATGCATCAAGCAGTGACATATCAGTAAATTTCAATTGATGGTACTAGTTTTCTAGGTATTTTTATCCATTTGTATGCAATCGTACTATAGAGCATATGCACTGATCTAAAGCCAGCCATAAACACGGCCTTAGTTGCAGGAGATCGACCGGCGTGATCACGCACACTGGTCACCCTCCTGCAAATACAGAGGTGCCCACCTTGACCTGATAAACCCCGCCAGACGGATCGCATGGCAAACCGTCTGTTGGTATTTTATATCCTATCCAAAGTATCTGACTGTATTAGTGGCACACACAGGATTCCCGACAGTTCTGTGGACAACTCATTACAGTTTGGCCTGCAAGACTGCTGGGAATCAAGGTGTCTATGGCCGGTTAAAGTAAAGGAATTGATCGATTTTAAATCTATCATGCAAAGTGGTATTACAATGCATCATGATAGACTGATGATCAATATTTATATCGCACAAGTTGATCAAATCTAAGATCAATAGTGCAAAAGTTGAACCATAAATGGCTAGCTTTATTACCGAATGGGTATATACCGAGAACCAAAATGTAGTGAACAAAGTCCCAATTAAATCAATTAGAAAATGTGAGGTTGGACCAAAGCCTTACCTCAAATGGTGGCACCTGTCTGTCAATGTATATTGGCAGACAACCTTTTTAGCTGGTCATGTGTGATCACGTTAGTGAGAGCACATAGATAGTTCAGAGAAAGTTTTGAATACAATTGAAATTTAATTTAATTATTTCACAAAATATGAGATGAGATCCAGTACAGTCATGTATATGTTGGATCTTATCTAGTTAAACATGTATATTCTATACAATCGCCTCTTCTGTACAATCGCCTCAACGCGTTTCGCGGTGTTATGCCGCTTCTTCAGGAGGAGTAACAGAAAGCGTTTTTATTCTGGGGAGAAGCATAATGTCTGTAAGTTAATGGAGCAAACCAAAATTTTATTATAGATTTTTTCTTATAGGTAAGTATGTATGCTTACCATTAGTGTGATGTCTTTGGGTATAGGGGCCGCCCGGGGGCAGGGCGCGAGGGGAAAGGGGGGCCCCTCAAGGGGGAAAGGAACGACAGAGGGAGGAAAAGGGAAGGGGGTAAGGTCCAGCGGCGGGGAAAAACCCAAGCGGGGCCGAGGGACAGACGGAGATCCCAGCGCCTTTTTCGGGGAACGGGGACCATCTGCCGCGTCGCTCTCACTGATTCCATGCCAGATAAGGCTGATGGTTAGGCCCCAATAGAGGTCACTTCCCAACCAGCATTTATGATATGACTGAGGATGAAGATAAAAATGAGATGTCAACTAAAATGGAGGATTAAGTGACCAGACCACTGACAAGAAAAGGTGAATGTATTCATAAGTGAGCAATGTGTGTAAGTACCATGTGTGTGACTTAGTGTGTAGTTGTGTTGACAAAAATAATGATAGTGGAATATGTGGTTATTGGCCTGTAGTGTGCCAATTGGTATAATAGCTTTATTACACTTTACGGGAAATTGTGATGTAAATTAATGATAATATAACAAAGAACAAAGACATGTATCTAAAACTAAAGAATACTAAATATAGATAAATAGTGGTGGAGTTTTCCGCAAACTGCTGTGGAAATGTGGTCCCTTAAGGCAAATTATGAGATTTAAATAACCCAAATTGCAAAGAATCTTTAAAAAAAATGATTAAATCTGCAGTATTATAACAATCAAGTTGTTGTGCCCTGCTTAAAGAAGATGTAACTAAAACACTTTTCTACCATGAATAAATACAAATGTTCGAACCTGTCAGTTTTTTTTTAATCAGTAAATAAAAATCATTTGAAACAGCTCAAACAGTTGAAATTTAAATGATACGTTCTAGTTATAAACACTATCTGTGTTGAACAGTTCCAGACGCACTAATTCTTCACACACAAACTCAGGTGATGTTGCAGATGCTGCAGACTTACGTTGCAGAAAAAATGGGTTATCATACAGGAGACAGAGGAATCAGTGACGTCACATGATCAGTTTAAAAATCCCTTAAAAAAAGAGATAAAATGAATAGGGTCTGAGTATTGTTCTAACACACATTGTTTTTGCATAACTTAAGTTCAAAGTCAAGTAAAAATTTCGAATGGCAAAATTTCTACTAGAGCTAAACTTTTTTTCCCCAATGTTCCCACAACCCTTCTGTATATCTCCAGCAAATTTGGTGATGATTTTCAGTGGCTTTGCAATCAAGTCACAAAGTTTTCGACCATCTCTAGTGGAAGCATGGTAAGTGACCTGTGGCTTGTGCAATAGTGTTGATCACGAATATTTTAATATGATTAGTTTTCATGTGATAGTGTGGTTTGCCAATATAGGCATTTTTTTTGTGAAAATCTTTTGCACAATGAAGGTAATTCTCAAATTAAAATTTTTTGGGAGAATATGAGGCAAAAAAATGGTTGATATTTTGTGAATATGAATATGTCCTGTGCTGCTCATCACTATTGTGCAAGTGTGATAAAGCCTAAAGGAATAAGAAAGAGAGAATTTCAGAAAAGTCTAGGAGTTATGCCTGCCATACACATGCCGATAAGCGGCCGATTTTTCACCTGACCGACGGGCGTGCACGCTCGCGCCGTCAGTCAGCGGAAAAATCGGCCGCTAATTGGCATGTGCCCACATGGGGTGACAAATCCCTGTCGCCCCACAGCTCGGCCGGCCAGAGAACAGACATGTCCGATAATCTCTGGCCGATGTAAGCCGATGGCATTAGCTTTCAATATTATTCCCATAAAGTGAGGGATATGGTCACTAATGTTATCCTGAACTATTTTTTTTGTGATAGGATCACTTTAAATCTATTAGCAAAATAACATAGTTATCAGATGAAAGATTTCAAGCACAGATACACATTTTTTTTATATGGTATGGAAACGATTGAAGTTCAGATTGAAGAGGTCTATGTTAATTATATCGAATCTAATCGATCCAGGAGAAACACCACAAACATCCACGATTATAAAACGATTTTGGCACAATCGACGATTATTTTCCAACATGTACGATCAAAATTTGATAAATTCTTCTGCCTTCATCGAACAATTATCGTCGATTGTACCATGTGGGCATTTCTCGATTTTCGTTCAATCAATGAAAAAATTAATCTAATGGAGCATCGATTGAACCAAAATCGAACGGTGTGTAGCTAGCTTTATGTGTATTTGTCATTTTAGGAAATGTATTGTCACTTACTTTGGATAAGTTTTATTTACATTAAGGTGAAACAACAACAAAAAGTATCCTGCCTGCCACATTAGACAGTTTACCCAACATCGAAGGTGGCATTTCATTTGGTGAGAGGTCACCGCACCAAAGGTGATGACCTATAATCCTATTGGTGCCAGGCAGAAAGATCTATTACATTTCCAAAGAGTAATCCAGCAATGTTATGTTATATAAGGGTTGGAGAAATCCCCTGGTAACCAAAGAATGCCAGCTGCCACGTGAGGTATTCTGTTGTTAGGACCTCTGTCCTAGTTCTGAAAAATGCATTTTTATTGACTTATTTGGGTTCAAGCTTGAATATCTAAAGTAAACAGGAAAAAGAGATCTGCACTCAGTGGGGAAAGTTATAAAATCTTCTAGCTTTATTCAATATCCGTGCAGTAAGGGCATGTTTCCACTGTGTTTTGTGATCCGTCGGGACCCCTACGTTAAGCGCAGTGCAGACGGACATACACTGTTCCTGCCTGGCAGATGCTCTGTTCAGACGTTCGCCGATGCAGGGGTTAACGTACTACATCGGTGGATCAGCTCAGCACCTTGAGAACAGAGCATCCACCGAGCAGGTAATGTGTATGTGATCCGTGGGACCCCCCACCAAGCATTGTGCTTTATGTAGGGGTTCCGACGGATCACACATAGACATAGACTTAAGGTGCATTCAGTGTTCTATCACCCCATCATCTCTAGACCCCCTGTCCTCCTTTCTGTTGGAAACTTCTGGAATATCTAAACCCTTTATATCAATGGGAAGATACATTGTTATTCTGCAGGACCAATTATATTTGTCTCTTAATAGCCTAAAAATAGAAAAATTATCTAGCCCCCCCCCATCTGAAAAACATGGGTACAATGAAATATGCCACATTTCTGTGTCTGGGTATAGATATACCTTAAATGAATATATAACAAAGGATTTTTAGCAAAGAATTACAAAAAATATGAGATTCAAGATATTATAGATGGTCAATGAGAAGAGATTGTGAGATAAGTATGCAAATGTATGCAAAGTGTATGGAGACTGAAACTGGGCCAATCAAGCACAGCCACTGTTGTACTTCTGCATACATTTGCATGATTTGCATGCCAATATTAACATTTTTGGAATTTGGTTGACCATCTCTTCAAAATTGGAAAAAGATAAAGAAAAAGTTTAAATAATAGTAGACAAGTATTTAAAAAATATACATAGTCTGAAGTTTAAACGTTTATCAGTACTTTCTCTGCCTTCAAGAAAACAAATATAAAATCACTTGTAGAAATAATTCTCAATTATAGAAGTTTTCAACATGCTGAAAATAATTTGTGTGATCTAGCACCATTTATGTGTATAAAGAGGAACAGGGATATTATTTATGATTACAAAGATATAGCACTGTATGCGTGAATTCTTGAGGTGCCGATATTTGCAATACAAATTTGTGATTAGAATATTTGCAATCAACACTATTTGTTATGCTGTATGTATATAATTGGAATTAAGCCCCCATACTCATTTGTAAAAATTCTTGTATTAGTCGGTTGTTCCCAAAATAAATGCCCCTATACACGGGTGGTCCTAGGGAGATCGGCGCCATGGGAGAGCACTCCTTCTGTTGACCACTTGGTACTGGGCAGACTCCACTACTCCTTCTCTCTCCTGGGTGGGAGAGAGAAGGAGTAGACGATAACCAGATTCTGCCCCATGTTCTTTGGGCTCTTGGGAGAGGCAGTTTTATTGACAGAGGGTGGATGACCCCACCGGCTGAACCCCCCCCCCCCCCCCCCCCCCCCCCCCCCCCCCCCCCCCCCCCCCCCCCCCCCCCCCCCCCCCCCACCACCACTGTCCCTATTGTAAATGTTACCTCTATGTCTAGAGCAGTGGTTCCCAAACTTTCTTTGCAAACTTTCTATTTAGGAACATTATTAAGCCCCCCTCCCTATTGAAACACAGGTTAAGAATGAGGGCCAGTGCCCCCCTGAAATACCTATGGGTCCCCAGTTTGGGAACCACTGCTCTAGAGTATAGACAACTATAAAATGTTGCACTATTCCTCACTGAATAGTATGAAGAATTGCCACAATAGAAATGTGAAAGGGTCTAGAGGGTCTAAACCTTCTCTATCAAAAAACTAAATTTAAAAAAGCTTTGTCAAGAGATATACTTAAAATACTTTCTTTTTTTTTTTTTTGCTGGAGTGAGAATGTGGTGTACAAAGCTTTGATTGGAGTTCATGCTGAGAACAAAAATGTGTGATGATGGTAACAAAAAGTAAAGCTTACTATGTCATCCAAATCCTTCCTGACACACTGAGTAAATGAGATGAAAGAGGATCTAGGTGAACCTGGGGAATGTCCCATTGTGTCAACAATAATTTGATGCTAGCAAACAGACATTCACACATTTAGGCCCCAGAAGTTAGGGGTCAGGAGAAATGATAACACATAGTAGTCACTTAAAATGGAGTTCAAAGAATGCCCAAGGGTCACATACTTGATAATTCAGAACAATATAAAGAGTGCCGCTATGGGAAGCTTAAGGTATCAGACTTAACAAATAGGAAGTTGTGCTTTCCATTCAGTCAACTCATCTCGACGTCTGTATTTATATGTTCTTCACAGCACGCCATGGAATGCTAACAAAACTCATCGCACACCAAACATTTTCAGATAAAAGTCTTTCAGTACAGTATGTTAAAAAGGCAGTCTGTGCAATAATATGTTATCAAGTGTACTTTTACAGTAACTTGTTATAAAGATGCTATCTACTACTACTGTTTTCCTTGTTTGCCTAGTGATGTGAGGTAGAACAGTAGCTGCTAGTGAAGGGTGGGAAGATGCTGCTGACGGCATGCAACAAAGGCTTTTTTCAAGGTGCCCCCTTTTAGTTTAAAAATATATATATATATAATATATCACTGTCCTGTAGCTTTTGCTTTGCCTTCTCTATTGCCAAGAATAGGAGAACTCATGTGACTAGATTTACTTCTGTATAAGGGAGTCACTATCCCAGGAGATATCATCAGACTATGCATGTACGTGTTCCTTACCTCCCTAGCGGTCAGCTCGGTGCAGTACCACCTTGAATTTCCCACCCTTCCCTGTCCACGGGGGCTGGGAAACCGACGTCGCTCCATTATAATGGAGGTCTATGGCGCAACCCGCCCCTTTGATATAGAGAATCGTGGCAGCTTTCTGGGGGTGTATCAGTTTTTTTCCAATCCCCACTCCAGTATCGATTGAGACAAACCCAAACTCCGGACTGGGTACGTCTTAACCGCTAGGGAGGTTAGTGTCCATAGCCAGTGTTTTTATATTTAAACCTTCACTGATTTGAGTATAAAAAATAAATCAGGATCATTCAGTCAGTTTTTCAACACATACTACACACCTTAACCTTCCAAGCGTTGATGGCGGTACCGCC
>CM070032.1:21370764-21381045 GCA_036250615.1 Ptychadena robeensis
CATGCTCGTTCGCCGCCGAACTGTTCTCCGGCGAACAGTTCGGTCCATCCCTAATCATAAATCCCCATTGAAAGAACTAAGTGGAGAAAAATATGGTGAAGGTAAGAATCAATAGGTGTGGCAACATAAATCTGTCACTTTGTATTAAAAGGCAAGGTTATATATAAGGCCATATAAAATCTTTAAAGATTTAAAAAAAGAAAAACTTTCCAGAGTGCGGATTCAAGCCATTTCTTCTTCCTCATTTATTGCTCAAGAGTGATTGAACTGATCCTCCATGGCCCGGCACCTGGATGTGTAAAGCTGGTGAGAATCTTTTCCTGGGAGGGAGTCTGTATACCGGGAGTAATCTTTTCATCTATGGTGTGGTCTGTGCGGACTTAGCACATCTTAAGCACGTATAAGGCCATATACATGCTCCAAATGTCCTTGTTTACTGGGGAAAAAACAATTACTAAGCTCAGCAGTTTCATTATGTGCGTTACATCATACTGTTCTATGCACTGCAATCTGCAGGCTCTTATATGACGACGAAAAAGTCCTCCCTCAACAAAGATGGCCACCTACATTGTGATGACACTAATGTCATTGGATTCAGCCCAAAACTTCCAACCAATTAGAATTGTTTTCTCTTTGAGAAAAGAGGAACATAATAACTTTTAGGTCAGGTAAAGAAGCTTTGAGGTGACTGGAATCTATTTAAATATTCTTCAGGATGAAGGACCACTCACTAAGGCTGTGTCTACACCACGAAAAATTGCACGGTTTTACAGTGCGTAGACCGCGCAGTGCAGCCGCCCCCTGTAATCACCTATGGGGAATGATGTGCCAGTCAATACTGGCGCTTCATGCTCGCGGTGGGGCATGGATTCAGAACGCCCAGCCGGGGGCGTCACATGGTGTACAGGAAACACGTTTATGACACGCGCAAACCGCACCCGATGTGTTTACGGTAGCGGTTTGCCAGTAGTAATGTATAGGATGTGGTATTGTCGTGTTGCCCTACACAGTTCCCAAACTGCGGGTGGGTGCTATGGGCACACACATCCCGGCGTGCCCATCATGCCCCCCCCCCCGCGGTTGCTGGGGCGGCATAGTGTAGACCCAGCCTTAGCAGTAATGGATGGAAATATTTCTCCAGTTTAGGCTTTGTTTCCATTGAAGCGTTCCCGTGCGGTCGCCGCGCGGCTGAACGCATGCCTCAGATGTCGCGCGTTTTCGCGATGCGTTTTTTTTTTGTATTGCAGATGCAGATGCGGTTGGGGCGCGGATGCGTTTCTAAATGCTGCAGCTAGCGTTCAGAAACGCGCCCTAAACCGCATCCGCACCCGAACTCGCACAACCGCACCAGTGGAAACTACATTGAAGTTTCCAATGGATGCGGTTGGCGGCGGCCGGGCGGCGGCCGCGCGGCTGCAACCACACGGGAACGCTACAATGGAAACAAGCCCTAAGGAAGAAGATTTTTAGGAATTAGAAATTGAAGAATGTATTCTCGTACAATGAATTACAACGTTGGAGTCAGGACATTGCCCATGTATGTAGGTTCTTTATGTTGTAATATGATCAAATGTATTTAGTTTTAAATGTTAATATATGTTGTTGATTCTTTATATGTAATAATGTATTTAATTATTACATATAAAAGTTTGGGGGTCTGTTTCATTCATACCTGTCCAGCCTCCTGCTTTGGCCAGAAAAGTTGTGTTTATGTGACTTTCCCAGCCAATAGAGATGGTTGAATTTTTCGAGTAGCTGACTTGGTGGACTGAAAAACATATCATCACCAAAAAAGCTGGAGATGTAAAAAAAAATTATTTGGAACTAGCACATGTAGTTTTTGAATAAATGAAGTTCAAATGAAATGAAGTCGAAATTTCAATTTTTTGAAAATTTTACTTGACTTTGAATTTAATATCTGCAAAAACTATTTGTGTCTCTATTGTGCAAGTTTGGTGATGATACCATGCTCAGGGGCTTTGCAATTAACTTAAAATCGTTGAATTGTTAAAAACTATTCGACCATCTCTACCAGCGAATTGCCAATTTCAATAAATCCTGCATATTTCCCGGGATTTTGAAATTGAGGGTAACTAAACGTAGCCATACACAGGTCGATTTGTCAGCGATCAAATGCCTATCGATTGCCGATCCGATCGTTCCAGGTGATCAGGAATCAGCGATTGATCGGATCGGGAATCGATGCAACACCACCTTGGGAATCCGATTTGTGGCTGATTTGGACATGAGCCGATCTCCAAAATGGCCGATTCCATAAAATCCATCGATCGTAAAGGCTGCTGCATAGGGAGCTATGGGTCCATCAATGTACTCTGATTGCCAAACGATCGATCAAAAACACCAACATGTCGGTTCATTGTCCGATCTGATTTTTAGTCGATTCTGATTTTTTGGGGTCGATCGTTCAGGGTGATCAAAACCCGATTGACTGCCGATCGATTGCCGAACGAACTTGTGAACGCGTGCAGTGATCGATCTGTCAAAAATCTAGTGCGAAACCGACCTGTGTATGGCTACCTGTAGGAGGGGGGTCGATTTCACCACCATTTAAACTTTCGATTTGCACTCGATTTTGCAGCAGATTGACCGCCGTGAAGCACACGGCAG
This sequence comes from Ptychadena robeensis, assembly GCA_036250615.1. Classification (NCBI taxonomy): domain Eukaryota; kingdom Metazoa; phylum Chordata; class Amphibia; order Anura; family Ptychadenidae; genus Ptychadena; species Ptychadena robeensis. The sequence goes on from CM070032.1 coordinate 21,373,393, forward strand.
TCAATCGGCCGAAAAATCGGCTGGAAATCTAAGCGTGACTTTAATTATATATATATATTTATTTATATAGGTATTTAATCCCAGTGTATTTCTTTTGTAATTGACATGTTTGATTTTTTACATTACACATATATTTGAAAACATAAGCCATGTCTGGACCCTAGGTAATTCCCTCTATATCTCCATACACAGGTGAGGTTGTCTTCATTCTCCTCACACTTATCCCAAACCACCGGGCGGGGACGCTGCGGGTGACGTCATCGCGCCGGCTCGCTCTCTCACGTAGTTTGACCCTCGACGGCTGCCGTACCGCCGCTACTCAGGAAACATGGCGTCTTCAATGTCACCGGCGCTTCGGCAGATGTTGTCGGTGAGGAGAGCGGCCGCGGTGCTGCTGAACCCGAGCAGGTAGCGGGTCGTGCTGGGGGGAGAGAGGAGGTTATAGGGAGAGGGGGAAGTGAGGCGCCTGTCGTGCTGTGTGGTGGTCAGGGACGTATATGACAGCTGAGGTGTCTGAGGAGACATGGACAGAGTTGATGGTGGTCACTGTGACTGGGGTGTGAGGAGACCTGGAACACAGGGAGCTCTCCTGGAAGTGACTGGAGGTCATGTCTGTGCTGTCTGGAATTCGTGTTTTCAGAGTTTGTAACTCAGCAAGCATGCAGCAAGTGAAGTCACGGCTCACTCTGTGTATGACAGCACTTTATAATATGTACGTGTCACCATCTTAAAGTGAATGTCAGGGAATCATTCTCTGCATACAGTCTTCTCCTTCACTGCTGACCTGACTGCTTCAAGGTTGTGAATGGAAGGTTGAGGAGCTGGGCCAGCACTGAATGCACTCTCTCAGTAGAGGGCTTTGCTGGGGAATGGACCTTCCTGGTCTTGGAAGGAATAAGACAGTAACAGGTGCATAAAAAATGTCCAATAAGAAAAGGATTGCGAGCATGTGAAATACTTGATTTTCCTGCCGGTATTGGTGACGGACAGGAGCGGCCATGTCTGTAGTTATGTTGCTGCTGCCTGCCACTCTCTGTGATGATGCCGGAAAAAGAAAGACAATAAGTCCAGTTGGTCTGTTACAAGAATGACTTTGGGGAACAGGTTATCATTGCTGGAACTAATGGTGTGTGGAATGGGGGGGGGGGGGTCCTTTCTCTAAGACCCACCTTACACACATTTTTACCATAGAGGAACCCTTTAAAAGGTTACCCTTTCTAAAAATAATTTGGGGACAAGAAGACGTGACGCTCTTTGTATATTAAAAATTACCCTCCAAGCAAATTCACCAAATATTGTGGTCAGTACAGGCAGGAGCACCTCCTATGCTCCCATCTTAAGGAACCCCTACTCACTGGATGCACCCCGACCCAGACCTGCAAGCTCTGGACAGACCTTTTTGTCTTTTTTTTGTTCCATAGTGAGGGGAGGGGTGCATTACTCTGCATCCTACCCCATAGAAAATGGGGGGGGGGGGGGCACCAGGCATGTCATTCGTGCACCAATCTGTCCTGTCGGGAGTCCAGAAACCAGAGATTCATCCACAGCATTTGAGATTCTTGAGTTTACAGATTAAAGCCCCTCATACACGCTTAGATTTTTTGGCAGACCACCGATTGACTGCCGTGCACGCTCACATGTCCGTAATTCTTAGATTGGTCTAATACTTTAGACGGAGACAAGTGTCCCTGTCTTAAGTATGGGTATGTCTCCTCAGCTCTGAGGGATCTGAGATCCCTCAGGGCTGAGGACACAGCCTATCTGCCTGCTTCTGAGGGGGGAGGGAGGGGAGGTGCTAGCAGCTCCTCCCTCTCCCTTTGTGCTAGGCTGGCAGCAGACTGTTCTTACAGCCAGCGTCCCTAGATGCTGTCTGCTGGCTCTCCCTGTCAGGAGCTTTAGGCTTTAAAGCATTGACCATAGACGACCCCCCTTACTAAAATCTAATGCATCAATAAACGTTTACCTCTCTGGTGGTACATTGGAGGTTATAGTATAATCTGATGAGGGACTTGGGACTTCTATGCCAGTCATTCAAAACAGGTAAAGACGTTAGTAGCCCAGCATTGGAAGGAGCACGATGGATACTGACAACCTGTGGACCTCGAGGGGTGATGGATCTATCCAGACCCAGGGGTATGTTGGGAAGAGGAGTCCCGACTCGAGGTAAGTCTATTCCGGGGAACAGAGAGCCTGGCCAAACTTAGTCCCAGGGAGCTTTCGTTTTTGGACCTTTGTCACCTTGTTAAAAAGATGCTCCCCTCCGCTTGTTCTCTTCAATGAGTGCACATAATGCCTAGAGGTCATTGCAGTGATGATGTGATGACACTGTCGGTGCGTCCTCATGGTGACAACGGCAGCCTCTAGGAATTATCTCTGCTCATTGAAGTCCAGAAAATTCAAAAACATTACAACGCCCTGTCACATGTTGCCCATCCCACATCACCGCCATCATTAGCGATGCCAGCCATGCATGGAATTGGCACTCCCGTGGTGGGCCGACCATTACAGGCTCTTGGTCCGGCCCCTTTTTTAAATTTTGTACATAATGTTTGCCCACCCCTGATCTAGAAGATTTGTGTTTTTTTTTTATTTATCGCTGTGAATGAACAAAACACGGTACCCTAAGCAAGCATGTGTCCCTTGTTATCAGGGCTCACCTCTAATGGTGTATAGATGACTGTCCTGACCTTGGGCTGTGTGTTTCCTTGGGCGCAGTAGGTGCTGTGATCTCTTCCACTATGTATTGCATTCGAAAGTAAGCAATTAATCAACAAAAGTCCTAAATTCTAATTAGCTTGTTCTTCTGCTAATGCAATATGCTGTGGCAACATTTTAGGATACTTTTTATTTTGTTTTGCTGCCTAAGGCTTTGTTTCCATTGCGTTGGGACCCCTCCGCTAAGCATACACGCTCAGCGGAAGGTCCCAACGTAACAGATAGACTTACCTGCTCGGCGGACGGGTCTGTCTTCATTGCGCTGAGCCGATCTGCCGGTGTCAGGCTGAACGTAGTCGAGTACGTTCAGCCTTTACATTGGCGGATGTGTAAACAGACCATCCGCCGGCAGGCTGAGTCTGTGAGATACGTCGGGACCCCAGCTAAGCGTATACGCTTAGCGTAGGGGTCCCGGCGTACAATGGAAACAAGCCCTAATGTCCTCCTCCCCCTCCCTCATGGAGATGCATTTCCCTTGTCCTGATGACATTATTATATTGTATCATTTGGTACACAGTTGTTCACAGCCCACAAATATCTAATATGCTTTTTTTTTTATTTTAGTGCTGGTAGATTGTCACAGAATGTAGAAGAATACTGAACCCGAAAGATTAAGAGTGCTTGGAGATTTGTAAGATATGCAAAAGGTTTTTGTTGAAACTAGCGCAATCTTTTCATTCCCAAAGCAAAGTATTCTAGGAATAACCCACAAGCCAGTCACATCTTCAGAAGAGACTACACACAGTCCTGGCTTTGGATAACATGGTGGCTGGAATTTTTTGAGTTGAAGAGTGGCATGTGATCAATAGAACAGTTTTATTAGAAGGAAAAGTTTCTCTTCCTTTGTGAACAATTCTACTTTCAGGCTTAAGATTATGAAAAAAAACATAAGGTGGTCCCAAAAACTAGACTCAAGGCAGAAACTGTTTTGCCTTCAGACTTTCTAACTCCTTTCCTACTGTGTATAATCAGAATACAAGCCTACAGAGAATGAGGAAAGGAAGCTGCTAGTGGTCCCTGTTATTAATTTATGTGATCCCTCATTTTGCATTTAGGCAATTTGGTTAAAAAGACCGGGTACTCCCACAGCAGCCGGGTAAATGAACTGACTTAAGCGCTCGCACACTTGTGCAAGCGCTCGCGGGTCGTTTTGATAAGGACAATGTGACAGATGTATAGGGTGAAAGCCTGAAAACCGAGCAGGGGTCACATAATGTTGTGTCCGCCAGGCCGTTTCGCCGAATGGTAGTAAAAGGTGTGTGTTCTTTGAATGACCGTGTAAATGGAGCCTAAAGGTCCTCACACACGCAATGAGCAGCGGACGATTTTGCGGGTGCCCACATGGGGCGACAGATCCCTGTCACCCCAAAGCTCGGTCCGCCAGAGAATGTCTGTAAATCTCTGGCTGATGCCATTTGTTTCCGGTGTCCCCATTGAAAGTAATGGCCAGCACACAAAGGGTGCCCGCCGTTGCTGTGAGCGATGGAGAGCAGCGTGATGATGTCATTACTGTATGCTGTTGTCAGGTATAGATTCCGGAGAGAAACTATCGCTGAATGCTACGGGTTCTGCTGAAGCTTGTAGCTATAAGGACCTGATCGTGCCCATAGAGAATAAAAGTCGATGTCTATTCATTTCTATGGCCAGTCCACTTATGTCTATGGCCACGATCAGGGGTGATCAGGCGGCCAACCTTACCTGTGGGGATGAGCTTCATCAAATAAATGGGCGCCACCTCCTTGCCGTAATTATAATCATGGGAGATCGCCAAGTGCGGACAAGCCCTCAGAGTGAAGTCAGAACTCATGGCCTGCAGGACAGGAAAGTAGTAGACCTGAGCGTTTATTAAGAACCAACAATGAAAATAATTTGATATTTCCCCTTTTAAAAGAAAAGTTCCTTGGCTAGAATATGACAAGTTAGTAGAGATCGAGTTCAACTTTGTGAGTTAGTTGCAAAGCCGCTGAACATTATGTTGCTGCTAAATTTGCTGCACATGTAGAGAAGGGTTGGGGGCAATACTACAGAAAACAAAGTATTGTTCTAACACAAATAGTTTTTGAAAAAATTAAGTTCAAAGTCAAGTAAAGAATTTTATTTTGAACTTAATCTATCATATGTAGTTTTTGCATAAATGAATACTTTTTTCCCCCCTCATGTATTCCCACAACACTTCACTATGCTGCCAGCAATTTTGGTGATGATACCATGTTCAGGGGCTTTGCAATTAGCTCACAAATTCAGCTAGTTGAAACCCTGAGCATCTCTCGTCATTAGCTCTTGGTAGATTGTAAACATGTTTTGTCTCTAGTATCGGACAAGTTTCGAGGGTTTCATAAAACTTTTCAGGTTTCCTCTCTTCTCGGTAAGACATTAAAGCGATTTTTGCTGTGATGCTTCAAAGGTTACTCCGTTCATGACTTCTGCAGTTTTAAAGAGTGAAGTAGATGAATAGCTGTTCCTCCGAGGAGATTTCTTAGAAATGCTTTTATTATTGTAAACATTTGAGTTGAAAACACTTCACTTCTGGAAAGAACCGGAACAGAGGATGTCATTTGAATAGTATGGTTGCAATCATACTGGTGTGCTCTTTGGTTGCTTCTTGGTAGGGGGTCTCTTAGAACTGTTTATAGGATTGTGTGAAAGTTATTTTTTAATGTTTTATGCACAAGAAACTTTTTATATCCTGTGTTTTGTAAAATGAAGAAGTTCTTTATAAGCTTTAAATCTCATTTATAGAACCAAACCAGTCATCTTTTTTTAGTTTACTGAAAATTTACTGACAGACACTGGTTCATTGCCTCCTCCTTGCTGGTAAACTCACTATGGTCGGCCATTGAATAAAACAACCTATATCAGTGATGGTGAACCTATGGCATGGGTGCCAGAGGTAGCACTCGGAGCCCTCTCTGTGGGCATCCCACCTGTCAGCCAACACAGAGGCTGAGGGAGGAAAGAAAGAAGCAGCCCATTGGCTCTCAATGCTGTCAGTTTTCTTCCCCTCTCGTCTGATTGCACACATTACCCACCACTAGCACTGCCAGCCAATCAGAAGCCCGGGAGGGACAAGCGGAAAGCTGAGAAAAAAGGTGTGTGTAGTGTGAGTGAGTATAAGACTGATGAGAGAGATGAGACTGATGATGAGAGAAGGCAGAAGAGTTCTCACAGGTTGTTCTACAACAGCTAGAAAAGGCAGCAGGGCATGCTGGGTATTGTAGTTCTTTACAACTGGCAGAATGTAATGCTTGCAGTTGTAGTTTCTTTACACAGCAAGTTCGGTCTGTGCCTTTTATGCTCTGTCATCAGAATGCCATGGGACACTAACATAAGACTAAATACATGCTGGGGTCTGTAGTCCATCAGCCGCCAAGGATTTACAGGAAGCTTGTAACTGCACTGATCCCCTATGAACCACAACTGAACCGTGTGTGTGTGTGTGTGTGTGTGTAATTCAGGTTAAATTGCCAAGTCAGCACTTTGAGATAAATACATGGGTTTTGGGTTACAGTTTGGGCACTCTGTCTCTAAAAGATTTGCCAGTCAGATTTGCCTTGGTGGCTGTGCCACCCTGACAATGAAAGCTTCTCCCTATGCTACTCACTATGCTCTGCACCCTGATCCACTCCCTAGCTTATGTTTCATATATTTGGCTTTGTTTGAATTTTTCTCTCATTCTTCTCCCTTCGCTTCTTTGTTTTTCTTTATACCAACTGAATTTAATGGTGTTTTTTTTTCTCCAATGCTTAAACCAAATCTTGGCCAAATGTTGTGCTGTGTGTTATACCCGGACCATGTTTATTATATGCTTCACCCCGTCTGGGGCACACTGAATTATCACTATATTTATTTTTTACAACCCTACAGAATACTCTCCAATCCACACATTTTGTTTACTTTGTGATTATTTTGTTGTATTATGATTGTTTCCTATACTCTGTTTATGAATACCAGGGCTGTGGAGTCGGTCGAAAAATGTCCCGACTCTGACTCCTCAGTTTCAGATTCTTCTGACTCCGACTCTCCGACTCCTCTGTATGTAATATGCTAATGTATTTTATCCATCCATTGAAGGAAAGGAAGGCAACATACATTAACCACAGAATTACTGGCCAGGAAACCAACACTGGACTGTAATGGCCAATTAAATCAGAGAAAGGGAGTTAGGCAGAAGATGCTGCTGCTTTTTCCTTAAGCTAGGCACCACGCTGTGATTGATCGGGGATCAATTGAATGGAAATCAATGTGCACCACATGGGCACATCAATTCCTGTTCAATGGGGACCCGTTATCCCCAGCTTGCAGTGTGTGATTTACAACACGCCACAAACTTGGGAGAAGCAGCCTGTCTCATACAGCTGCCTCACTCACACAGCTTCCGAGTGAGGAGTGCTAGCTCCGCCCCCTTCACACTGACAGCTGACGGCTGTGGAGGAGGCAGGAGCCGCAGCTGTTACAATACTTTCCAGATTGAACGGGGTCTTTTCAACATATTGGAACACCGTTCAATCAAGTTCCTTTTAGCCGGCTCTATTGATTCCGCCCGAAGGAAGGCACACACGGGTAGGTTTGTAAACAGATTAGAGTACAGTCAATCACCGTGAGTGTGCAAGTTAATTGATTGTACTCAAATCTTTTTACAGATCTACCCATGTGTGCCAAGCTTTAGTATTCTGATCTTCTGCTGAAGATAGGGCAGTGGAAGGCTCCAAGAAGAGGCAGAATGAAGGGGCACTTCAAACATGATTCATGATTTCCCTTGAACCCCATAGTCATGTGTAAAGTTGAAGCTAACAATCTAAGTATTTGTCGCCTCAGCTGAATTACAGCGGTTTTCCAAATGCTTTACAGCGTCAGTCTTGAACTATTGGCGATCAGTTTTCTTCACTTATACAAGCGTCTCTAGTCCGGCAACAAACATTTACTTCATTATCAGCGAGA
>CM070032.1:21388169-21398734 GCA_036250615.1 Ptychadena robeensis
ATCATGATCTTGGTAATCGGTGATCGGCCCCAAAAATGCTGATCGGAGCATCTCTAATTTAATTACTTTGGATGTCGATCAGTGTCCCTCTAAAGTAATGTCTTCTCTGTGTTTAGGTCAGGTACCCGTCAAAGGAATGCACTTGCCACATGGGGCCAACAGAGCTGAGCCACAATAACTGTCTGCAGCAGCGTCTGTTCTCGTGTTTTGCTCGTGTTCTTTTGTTATTCAGAACGAGAACAGCCGCTGCTGCAGACAGGTATTGTGGACCGGCAGTCTGCTCTGTGTTTTCGGAGAACACAGAGTAGACATTGCTGGCACACAAAGGGTGCCAGGCCGATTTTTTTTCGTCCAATTGATAGCGTGTGTTGATGTCATCACACACAGTCGATCGGCCAAAAAAAAAAATGGGTCAAAATCTAAACATGTATGGGGGGCTTATCTTATACTGTTTAAAAATGCCCTCTCCATAGTAATGCTAATGTCAAAGGGTCGCCACATTTCTCCTCCATAGACACAGTGGTGTGATTGTTCTTGAGTTTAGATGACTTTCATTGATCTGCAGTATTCAGTTGAACCAGAGTGAAATATATCTAATACAAAACTGAATTTGAAATATCTGAAGCGTTCTGCTGTGAAGTGCGCTCACCTGCCGCATTCATGCTAATATCTGAATATCTAATCCAAAAATGGGTGAAATATAGCAGAATGTGCCAATTCCTGCTTGAAGTTGTTAATGTCCTCCTTTAGGCTTTGTTTCCATTGCGTTGGGACCCCTCCGCTAAGCGTACACGCTTAGCGGGAGGTCCCAACGTAACAGATAGACCTACCTGCTCGGTGGAGGGTCTGTCTTCATTGTGCTGAGCCGATCCGCCGGTGTAAGGCTGAACGTAGTCAAGTACGTTCAGCCTTTACACCGGCGGATGTGTAAACAGACCATCCGCCGGCAGGCAATCTCTGTGGGATACGTCGGGACCCCTGCTAAGCGTATACGCTTAGCGCAGGGGCCCCGACGTATAATGGAAACAAGCCCATAGTCTATGAATACATGCGAGTGCTTTGTTCATGGAAAGACTGATAGCTGACTGATCTTTCTACTTCAAATTCATATTTTGGGGGAAAAAACTGCTTTGGAAACAAATGAAGCAAACGGATATTGTGAATAATTCTGGACCGCTGCTCTCGGAGAAACCGATGCCATGTTTTGCTTTCAGCCATTTCCCATCCAACACAACACCATTGTTTTAAAAGTCCTAAGTCAGTGATTTTTCCAGAAGGTCCGGCACCAGGCGACGATTTTCCACACACCTGGCATTTTCTCTGCACCGATTGGCTAATTGTTCCTGTGCACGCTGGACAAAATATTCAGATGATCCCACAGTTTAAATATCTTGGCATTCGTATGATATTGCTGTTCAGACCCATGGCTTCCATCCTTGATGCAAGACGTTTTCATCATTTCCATCGAGTATGGCTAATAATGGGTTTCTTGAAAAGCCTTCCTAGAGTCTCTGGTAGAATTGTGACCTCGATGTAATAATCCTATCACAGCTATGGCTTCCAGTATGTAGGTCGTGGTGACCAAAACTATCTGAGCGTCACAAGGCCGTCACACAGGCTTTAGAAATGATGGATTTTAGTATGTTTGCGCTCTTGGAATGGTTGAGGCCTCATATTCTGCTTTTGTTTAGCACAAGGCTCTGTCTGCCAGGAGGACTTCAGCTTATAAATCCGCACTCACATACCGCCAGCCTCTACTTTGAAACGATCGCTTACGTATTAGCCGTGTCATCCTCTGATAATCTGCAGGAATGGCTCAGCATGTGTGTACCATGCTCCTCTGTTCAGTTACTTTTTCACTGCTACTTGAATTAACATGTGTGCAGGGAGTGTACTTTAAATAGATTTTATCCCTGTGTTCAAGAAGAGCATGTTATGCTCTACCATGAAATGTTTATGGGGCCCTTCTAGGCTTCTGGCTTTGGAGTAAGGGCTTCTTTCAACTAGTGCGGTCAGCCGCTGGACGCACAGTTTTATACGTGTGTCTGCAGCCGACCACATGCATATAGACATCAGTGTGTCAGTTTCCACTTCTGCGGTTGGGCGAGGATATGCATGGTGGAGTGCAGATGCGATTTTGGGCGCGGTTTTGTATGCCACCCTACTGCGTTTTAACAGTGGGCCGACCCAGTCCATTGACACGATTTTTGGCTGCGTCCATTTATTTCCTATAGCTGCGGTCGGATGTGATTACACGCGATCAGAAAAAAAAGGTTGGATCGCTTGCAAAATTGCAGGTGATCGCATAAACAACACGGCTAACTGCACTAGTGGAAACCAGCCCGAAATCTCTTCAGCACCATAATTCATTTATCTCATCGGTCTTTACTGTTCAAGGAAATCGCCAAGCAGATTTAACTAAGCAAATATGTAAGAGCCTTCCATTGGATTATCACTTTGATGATTATTGTCTTAAATCAAATGATTTAACCTTAACAACTTTAAATGCTAAAAATTTTTTTTATGATTTAACCTTAACTGATGCAGGTAGACCCCATTCACACTTGCACTTCCTGGGCTTTCTGACAATAGGCCACAGCCTGTGGAGCTCTCCCATGTTACCCCTTCCTGAAAAGCGACTGGGATATAATATATGCCTAATGTTGTGTCTTCCGGGGTGCAATGCTTTTTGGGGGCTAGAAACTCTGCTATTCCAGACTTCCGTGTATATGGGCTTTAGTTCTTAAACAAGAAGACTAAAAGCGGTATTCAACTAAAAAATAAAAGCAACAAAAAAAACCCATAAACTTACCTTTATGGGGGTTTGATCCAGGCAAAGTGGAAATGGCTTACTTACCTGACTCTCCTCCTTGCCTGTGTCTGATCCTCCAGCATGTAAAATGGAGGAGCGAGACTCTTCCTGTCTCGCTCTCTCTTCACCAATCCAGATCTGAATCCAGTGATGCTCCACCACTCAAGCATCCCTGTATTCAGATCTGGCTGGCTTTTTTATTTTATTCATTATTAAACCTCGGATCTGCTCTGCTTCCGATCATAGAAAGCAGATACTGAGGTTTTAGGGCCACTTTAAGCTGGGCATACACAACTAGATTTTCTATTCGATAGACTAAAAAAAAAATAAGAAAACAAACCATGTATATCCAGCTTTACTCTGTGGTCATGAAGAAGGGTCAAATTATTAATCTGTAACAAAGAACACAAGTGAAATTATAAAAACCAAGTTGAACGTCCATATACAACAAACAAATGTGGTCCGAAAGCTCTGTACATTTTATAGAAAACCCAAAGTATGTATGAGAACTTTGGCCTGCTCTGTGTAGTATAGCATCTCTGGTAAATTATTATATATGCGAGTTCCACAAAATCAAGTGTAGAGGAGAAGAATCTTGTATGTGACAGATTGCTGTAAAAAAAAGCATGATGGGTCAAGCACCACCTTCAGTTCAAGTTAAAAAGATATTTCAATGTGGCGTTGGACCAAATTATGTTTTTGACCGTTTTGCAAATCTACTTCCCCAGGTTTGCAGGATATTTGCGGAACGTGAAATTGTCACCAGAACTGGTTCGGATAACGGGACCTGTGGCAACCTATACCAAGTGGACCTCTTCGTCTTGTTTGTCTGTGTATTACAGCTAAAGTATACTCACTTTCCACCTAAAATCAGGGTGGGTCACGTCTTCTCTATCCACCCTCCAGCCAAGCACTGAGCTTGGTCACCGGTGGTGGGAAATCTTTCAGAGAGAAGATCCGCTCAAGGGTGGATCTTTCCTCCTGCCTGTGCTACTGGTGTGTGTGTGTGTATGTCCGTTGGGCTGAAACTCGGCTGACTCCTCCTTTCGCCTTTCCATTAGCTAATGCTACAGAGAGCCAGTTTCCTGCAGGTATTTTGTCAATTAGATTCTCCGATTAATAAGGTGCGTCTTATACAGTGGATTGTCCAATAGTTGGAAAAATTTGGTAATTGGGAAAATGCAACTTCAAAGCCAGAAGGGGTTACCTTTTTGTTCACTTGGGTCATGTCCCCAAAGGCCCCTCTGATTTCCCCCGTCTAGCAGAAAATAGGAATCGCTTTTGTCCACAGTACAGGAAGTAAATATCAAATCATCTAAGAAGGGGGTAAAGGCTACATACGCATCGTGCAGAATACGCCGCCAATCTGGGGGGCAGGGGGGGGGGGAATCGTAGCGTCAAAGCTCAGTCAGCCAGAGAACAGTCATATCCATAAATCTCTGGCCAATGCCATTAGTTTCAATGGGGACCGGCGTCACAGCGGGTGCCCACTGATGCTGTCGGCGATATAGAGCACGCTGCACTCCACCGCTCATCTGTCGGCCCCCACTTGGTACGTGTGTGAGGGCCTTAAGTTAATGTTGTTAAGAATGCCAGTTGCGGCAAACTTTGTATTGTGTGGCACCTGCTGCCACCACACACAATGCAGGTTCCTCCTGCTGTATAGGACAGACCACAGGGACCACATCTTTTATAATGATGGAGCAGCATCTTGCAGTCATAGAACAATGTGTGATTTGCCTGTTCTGGCATGTAATGTTTTTATTGCAGTATAGCACAGTGTCGTATGGCCAGTAATAAGTCAGTGAGCCCTGTTGCACGGTATATTCTTAATCGCAGATGTCTTATCACAACCCGAGGGACTGGGGCTAGATGTGCATAATCTGTACATATTGTAACTTTTTTTTCCCATAAAGCTCATTATTGGACACTCACTAAGAAAGCTCAGATGTTGAATCAATCCGGTGAGGCTGGTATGTGATAAACATTCCCATCTGGGTAGGTAGTATGACCTCAAACAATCTGGCAAGTTATTCGAAGATCCAAAACTAAGGGAACATCACTTGTTCGCAGATAATTACCACCTCTTCAGGAACTTGTAATTGCTGCATATGCTGGATTGTGTTTTACAGTCATACAATGTAATTGCCCTCTGCTCAGTGGACGACTATTGGTTTAATTATCCTCCATGTTGCAATTCTTCTGTAAAAGCTGAAAGGGAATTACGAGGATGAGACTACGCAGGCCATGAGCTGGACAATATCGGTTCAGGATCCAAGATAGAAGGCAGATTATGTATTTTTCACTCTGAAATCTGGACTCGTGTGCTGAATTTTAATGAGCGTGTTTTGAAGCACCCAGTGCAGACCCACAAACCTTCCTGGTGGTGTCCAGATGATTAAAGTATTTATGACCCCCATGTTTTATCTTTTAGTGGGTTTGGCATTCTTATAGAATCCCTCTAACCATGCCGATTCTATAGGCTGTCTATACAGTCTATCCCAGACTTGTCTGTAAAGCTAGACATACAAGGATAGATTCCCCTTCAATCATTAATCGTAACTTGATTACGCCACCACGCCGAATCCATGCGCACCACCTTGCGGTATCGATCCCTGGCTGATACTATGGATGGAGCCCGAGGGTCACCATCCAAAGCAAAGGGGATTGAAAAGGAAAATACAGACTTGTTGGATCCCTGTTCAATTACGGATTTCAACCTTTTGTCGATCGTTCAAGGTGGGCTTATTGAACATTTGTCACGCACGCCGATCATCGTTCAGGAATCGATGTGTGTATCGCGAGTTTTAGGCAGAAAAACTAAAGTAAAATATTTGTGTGTTTTTTTTGTATTTTCTTGTATTGAATGAAAGTTTATTTTTTTTCTAAGTATTCACATTTCTGGGGACAGAGAGAAGAAACAAATGGGCATCATTCTCCCCTAAAGGAAAACTGGTTGTTGGCCAAATAAATAACATTAATCTAGTGACTTATAGAGAGGGTCGAATTAATATATTTTTTTTAACCAGTTCGACTTTTTTAACCAGTTCGACTTTGCCCCCCCCCTCTACACATCACCCACTTTATCAAGACGCTGGATGTGATGTGGGCTGGGAAAAGTGACGACACCTCCATTAAGATGGAGGTCTATGACTCCAAAGATGTGGTGCCAGAAGGGTTCGACGAGCCTCAAGTGATGTAGAATCACTGCTGGCTCACTCAGCACTGGTGTGTTTGTCTAATCCTGGCATGGTCACTGATTGTTTTAAGAATAAACTGTTAATGTGCTGGGTTCGGGCATAACACCAGGGAGGTTAAGTTCAAATGTATTTTTTTTTTTTACTTTGAACTGCAGTGATGCAAAAACCACACCATTTGTATGTGGCATTCTGGAGCAAACTGTTCACTTCTGACCTCCTCTACCCCCCTAGTCCTCATTTATACTCTCTCACTGCCCACATCTTCCATCCTCCATCACATTCCCCGTGGCATTCTCATTTGGTAATTGACTTGCCAGTCTATACTGCCATGTCATGACCCATGTCAGGGGCCAACTCCCAGTTGGATTCATTGGAGTTGCATAATGCACCCATTGATGAGCAATGTGCACATTATGTGATGTGAGCAAAATGCACCCGCAGTTTTCGGGCATGGTTCAGGAAAATATATAGGGTGCACGGTATTTCAGACATTGCGAATACTGTGCCCTATAAGCGACAAGAACTGCACCCAGAGGGTAAACCGTGGTCGTGCGCCATGAATACATAACATTGACCATTACTCCCCCCCCCCCCCCCCCCCCCCCCTGGTGCTGAGTAGTGTAGACCCAGCTTAAAGTGGACCTACCACCAGGAATCTATCTTTTCATGAATAGCACTAGAAGTGTCAGTAATAGGGAGGAATGCAGTGAAAAAAACCCAAAACTTACATGTAATGAGCAATTTAAGAAGATAATCCGGCAGCTCTTCTCACTTACTGGTTCATTGTAGGCAGAAATAGGCAGCACGTCACAGGAAGCAGTGATCTGCTTTGAAAATTCCCATAGAAGATCACTGAACGTTTTTGAGTTTTTTTTACTGCATTCCTCCACTTCTAGTGCCATTCATAAAAACATAGATTTCTGGTGGTAGGTCCGCTTTAAGTTAAGGTCTCCTTTACACTGTTTCCATTAGCTTTTACTCATTGTCTAAAACTTCCAATGTAAGTTACTTTTGTTTGTTTTCGTCTCTCTAGTACATTGGCTTTATCTAGCACTTTATAGCTTTTTTGTGGCTGAATGGCAATGTACTATAAAGTTGTGCTCTCCATATTCTACTACTGAGAACATCTTTTTCTTTGTTCCTCTTAAAGGTATTTTAAGGTGACATCTGGTTTGGGAACAGCGTGTAATGGAAGCATCTTCTGTCTTTGCAATTCTCTGACCGTAGGGATGGAGAGAATAAGATGGCATTAGAGCGCTTTAGGCGCACTCAGTGTTTGTGTGGGCAAGTACTCCTTCCAGCTTATTTGTCACAGATTGCTCGGCACAATTAGACTCTCGAATTGTACAAAACTTTAAACACCAGAGAGTTTAATGTCTCCTTTGAGGAGAGAGGCTGTGGTTGTGGAATTCTGCCAGGATATATACATTTTCTGTTCTGTATCCAAAAATGCGGTGGTGCTTTCCGAGTAATTTATGTAATGTGTTAGCAAATTGTTCACATGGCAAATGCAGCTTTTCCCTTTTTTTTCTATTGTTAATTATTACCAAATGGCTTTGTCATTGTAGGAGATGCTCATCATCATTGTCTTTTCACTTCAGTAATAACTGTAACATCTGTGTGTAGACAAATATACACAAATGGTGAGCCGTACTCCAAATTTTAATGAAACATATATCACAAAAGCTAACCAAATGAAGAATGCCTTTTGATATGTTTAATGCGTGTATTGAAATCCTACAAGAAGAACCCTTTCAAGAACCTTTGCAGGATGACTCCGAAAGTTAGTTTTAATACTGAGATGACAGGTAACCAAATTTCTCACCAACCAACCTTATTGATGTGCTCAAATAAATATACAATTTCAACGATGGTGTCCTGGGGCCTTTTTTCCAACACAGTTGTGAATTAGTAACAGTTGGTCAACTTGTAGAGCCTCAGCTCACTACCAAGGCCTACTACACCAAAGTCTTCTTTCAGGACATTTGGGACCCATCTCAATTTTCCTCAACATAAAGACACTACCTTGGCAAGACTTTTCCAAAATGTTGGATGAACAATGTGACATTGTCGGGTGACGGCCTTTATGTCACCTCACACCTATGGACTAGAAATGACCAGATCAATCTATACTCGTTTTATTTATTTTTTACTGTAGAATGTCAAGTCAACGGGATTATATAGTCAACGTGTCTTGGGCAAAAAACACTTACAAAAAATCTGACTTTCGAGCCCTGTCCCCACTCTGCCGTTTATATCAGTAGCAGAGGGTAGATCTCTCCGCTACTGATCTGTGTTTGTAGAGCCGAAGCTTTGTATGTCAGCTTAAGCTGATATACAAAGCCCCAGCTGACAGCCTTGTCTTAGCAGAGTGCACTTCTTTTCCACTCGACTAGGACAGACATACACGTAAGCTTGGCACCCATGGGCTGAGAGCAGACTAAGAAGCAGAAGGAAGACCCACCAGTGAGTAGGTTTTCCTCTTGCGGGTTTCCCCACCTCTGCCAGCCAAGTTCAATGCTTGATTAGGGAGGGTGTATAGAATGCGCAACACACATTTGCCCTATGAGATCCACTCAGTTTTTACTTCAATATAATGGGTCTTTAAAAGGTGGAGGTGAAACAATATAAGAATGGAATTGGTAAATCCAAAGATATATTATGGTAAAGGAATCTCAAATATATTTGTCTTGTTTCCTCCACCTTTCACTCCTCATCGTTGTCTACTTGGGGTTATTCCCTCCCATGTCTTGAACATACCAAGTCACATAAAAATGAGGCCTACCATTAGTTCATTTGTCTTAAGCTAGCCATACACGTCGGATTCCATGTCCGTTCGATTCATCATCCGATCGATTCCGGCGATTCTGCCGGGAATCGCAGGTGTGATCAATCGGCCAATTAAGAGTATCCATCGCTGCATACCACCTTGTCCAACGGATTCCGGGACGATTCCGTGTCCGATTGTCCACCTCACAAATGGCAACTCCCCCTGATCCGGGCAGAATCAATCTGATGGAACCAACATGTTGGTTCTCTGTCGGATCCGATTCTGGGCCCCTGAACGATCGGACCTGATCGATTGGACAAGATGGGCTGCATGCGATTCCGGCACGATCGTTTGGCGTGCACGCGCCCGGAATCGATCGTGCCGGAATCCGGTGGGAATCCGACACGTGTATGGGGGCCTTTAGTGTTGTGAATGCTTCGATGTTTCACTGAATAGAAGTTGGGAATAAATTTTTTCATCATATGTTTTGTGATGGTTGACTTTGAAGGATATCTGAGAAGTTTAAGTTAAGGTGATGACTCTGACATGATTGAATTTGTCATGTTTGTGGGAAAAGACACAATTTCTAGTACAGTACACTAGGGCGTAGAGTTCTTCAGTCTTCAAAGCTGTGTCAGGACAGGGTCAGGAGGAGTCTTGTGGACTTACTGTAAATATCACACTTATCCCTTCAAAGCCTGGGAGCTATTCAGACTGCTGATTTCTGTATAAATAGCAGGACAACTTTTTCTGATTCCCTCAAGGTGGTTTTGGGGAGGAGATAAGGGGACAAAAAATTTACTTGCAGAAATACTCATTCATTCTATGACTTCAACAATGCAATTCCATATGCATAGCCTAATGAGCTTATTAGGTGTGGAGATACTAAACTGTTATTGCAGTGAATATATTACATTCTTTTTTCACAGTCACTGTGCAATCTCCGGATGCACTTGTGTTTGTAAACTCAGGAGGAGGATAGTGGTACCAGCCGGAGACTGGCAGAGTAGAGTGCAACCCTGGGCTCTCAACAACGCTTCCTACTAAGTGAATACCCATATATCGCTTGTCTTAAAATACGACGCTTAAAGCAAAACACCAAGAAATGTATTGGTAAACTTTTCAGTGGGAACCTAACCACCCTTCATGTTTAGAAGAACAGTGGAAGGGGTTTATTTTTACTTTCCCACCTGGTGTTTTCGTGTGTCCACGATTCCTCCTTTGGTCTGTGGCCCGGACCTCAGAACCTTACAATAAAGCAACAAGATGCTGTTAAAGGTTGTCACTGCCTCACACTTTGTTACATTGAGTCATGAAGAGGCTAGTAGAAGGGAAGCCTAATTGGGTGAGCACAGAATTAGGTTTGCAAATCTAAACCTAAATAAATATTTAATACTTGCACTCTGGTGGTGGTTTGGTCTGTAAGGGCTCATTTACATGGCCAGTTTTTATCCACCCGGTAAATGAATGATTACATGCGCCATTAGGCATTGACCTGTCATTGGGGCTCATCTAAAAGCCCCAAGAGCACCTGTAAAAGTCACAGACCGGAGCACCCGGTCGTTTTACAGGATGCTGTCAGGAAATGACGATGTGTAAATGTACTCTAAATAAGGTGAGAAATACGAAGATACATTTGGTAGGTAAACCAACTCTTATGTATGTATATATGTCTGTGTGGTGTCGCTGTTTTTTAAAGGTTTGTTGCAGGGTGGATTTGATTTAAATTAGAGATGCTCCGATCAGCATTTTTGGGGCCGATCACCGATTACCGATCACCAAG
>CM070032.1:21398834-21420734 GCA_036250615.1 Ptychadena robeensis
GGCCGATCAATCGGAGCATCACTAATTTAAATCAAACTGATTTAAAACACAATTAACATCACTAGTCAGTAAGGACTTATTCATTGTTTTCTACATAAAGACTAATTCTAGTTTTTTTATCCCCAGTTTAGGTTAATCATTCATATTTGCAAAACTTTTCTGTTGTACTTAGGAAGGAGAAAAATAATCATGACCTTAATAATAACAATTTAAATAGATTTATTTAACTGATTGCCCCTCCCTCCTTACACTTGGTTTCACTTCTTGTGCAGATTTATTCCACTCCAAACAATCAGAAAAATATTGTTTCTATCCCATTCACTGAACTTCTTGAAACTCAGCACTGAAGTGGTTGATTCTGTATTCATAGATTTGTAGAACAATAGGATTAAGGTCTTTTTCTCAACTCTGTTCATGTTATAACATTTTTGCTGTGAAGAAGAGGCATGTGATCTCCGCTGAGTCAAATTCAATTTTGAGAATTGCAAATGTAAACCTAGAATCTGTGATAATATCTTGTAGGCAGAGAAACTGCCCAATAATCTTACAAAGATCAAAGGGATATATAGATTGGAGGGTGTGTGGATTCACTGTTCCCATCCCTAAATTACTGTAGAGGTAAGAAGAAAGATCCCCCTTGGGACTTTGATTGGAACAATGAAAATTGGTTCAGATCCTGATTGAGTTAAAAAGACGTTTATTGGAAATTTCAGTTATGGTGTATGGTCTCTTAACCATCTGGGGTATAAGAGCAGATCTCTTCTTATAATTGATCCATCTGGTTGGTCAGTGTGTTCAGAGAATGGGTACTGCTAGCACAAATACATCTTCTGCCTCTTGGCAGTGGCCTTTTGGCTTGGTTGAGGAGAATTGGACTAATTCCGCCCTCCTGGGATGCAGAATAAGCTAGTTGGAATTTCCTGATCATATCTATTGGTATTTCTATAATAAGACTTCCTCTTCTGGCGAATTGCGCAGAATTAAAATGTCCTTGGCCGAGGCAGGCAGTCACCGCTTGGCTTGTACAAGCTCCGGATCTAGAAACTCTCTGAAGCACATGAAATCCTGTGCGGTTTAAGTGTTTAAGGAAACGTTTCACACGTGACCGGAAAAGAGTCTTCGATGCTATAATGCGCAAAGTGTTTGTAAATCCACATGTTGTAATCTGGATGTCGGACCTCAGATGACGTCTTTGGTGCTTTGAATTGGGTTAGGGAACTCTTCCCGTACAAAGTTTATTATTCGCCTCAGGAAATTAATATGTGCATGTCCAATGATTCATCCATTTGTACCGCTCGCTTAGTAAACATGAAAGTCTACTTTAATAAGAAACAAAATTGAGAACTACACATTTTCCTTTCATTTATTTTTTTCTTTAATTGAAGTTGACCTTTTTATGGCGTTTTGAGAGTTTGTCATTATTTCATTGCTTTTTCATTGTTTTTATTAAGAGCTTGTGACAAGATTAATACTCTGGTTAACATATTTTATCTGGCAAGGCTTGGTACTAAACTGCTCTTTTTTCAGTTGGGAAAGTTTCTGATCATTGCCAACAACTGGTGAATAAATCCAAAAGTTGTCATTCACTCTCCTGAAATCTCTGTGCCAACATCCCTTTATTACATATATCGAAACAAAAACAGGGAAGGGAAGAATGAATGGCCTCCACCCACCCAAAGTTGCAGCCTATAATTCCTGGGACTTTAAGGGCACCAATGATCAATACTGATCCAATGCATATATTGGTAACTCCATTTTCTATATGTTCATACAAAGTCAATATTGTATAAAGATCTTGTCTTTATTAAGATGCAAAATTAATTATACACATTTCTCAAAAGTTCCTTACATTTTTTTTAAACAAGTCTGTTTCTGGGGGTATGTTTCACTCTTAACCTTCTTGGTGTTATGGCCAAACCCAGTACGTGCCAACTATTCATAGAACAAACTGCCTGCACCAGTATCGGGCAAACACGCCTGTTCTGCGCAAGCCCGAAGCAATTCTGCATTGCTGCAAGCCCGATGTTTGCTTACAAAGTCGTGTCATCCATATTAGTAGAGGCGATGTCACTTTTCCCGGCCCATAGTTTACTCTGCCACGATTGCCCATTCGGGGTTGTGAGGCAGAAAAGGCGTAATGCCAGTTAGGTTAAAAGTCCCAAAAGTTTTAGCCTCCAGCTTGGGGTGAGCGGTGGCAATTCCCTTTTTCCCCTCCTTTTTTTTGGTGTAACAGGAGAATAAATAAAGCACTAGGATATAGCAGGTTAGTTGTTCCACGGTCCATACCACACAACCACTTTCAACAGCTTTAGGGTATCGGGTTGTGGGGACATTGCCATGGTTTTTGCATAAATTGAGTCAAGGGATGTTGAAGTAAAAAATTACATTTTACTTTGAACTTAGTTTATGCAAAAACTACACATGTGAGAACAGTTCCATTTTATTTTATTTTTTTGTAATGTTTTCACAACCCTTCTCCGGCAGAGAATTTTGTTATCTCTACTGGTTAGCCAGGTTTTCCTTTTGTGTGTGCACAGTCCTTAGTTATTCTATTAACCTCCTTAGTGTTCATGACGAGCCCATCTCGTCCAGAGTTTGTGTGAAGAACAAACTCTGGATGAGCTGGGCTCCCATGAAAGCCGCATATCCCCGGAAAGCTACAGCGATGCTTCTTCCAGCCGCAGCATTTCCGGGGCTTCACTGATCGCGTCACGGTGACGCGGAAGGGGGCGAGGGTGAGCAGTGCCATAGACCTCCATGTTAATGGAGGGGCTTCTGCTCTACAGACCTCACTGCCAGTGTCGTGAATGACACTGGTTGTGTGGAGGGGGGAGGGAGGAAATGGCAGGCAGTGTACCTTGTACACTGCTGCCATTGCCTGTACCAAAAACAGTGCGGTACAGGCAGTGCGCTAGGGAGGTTAAAGGGGCTATAAATCAATATTTTATTTCTGAACCTAGAGATGGAAATGATATCAGTTGATCAGAAAATTTCTGTTAACTAAATATTTATTTGTACATTTTTCAGGAGTAATCATACAAAAAGAAATGATCCCATCTGGACAATAAATCCGCACATATGGTACACAAATCAAATCAAATAAAAAAAAAAAACAACATAAAAGAAAGGGTGGTAGAGAATATTAGGGGAAAACGGTACACAAACCACAGGAGGTAAGAAACGTTACCCTGGGGTGGGACAAAGGGATCGAGGGTGCACCCGCCAACCTGCTAAGTCCAGAGGACCAAGTGCCTCCGTTGAGATACTAGCCGTCTCAAACCTCCCAACACTGCGGCATCTAGCGCCGCCTATCCAGCCATTATAATGGTCCGTTTTGGTGTAGTAATCCCAGCACTGCCAGGTATCCAGGAATCTCCGCTCCCTATCCTGAGATTGGAGCGTCAGCTGCTCCATGTCCCAGACCTTCGAGACCTCCCTAAACCTCATTTTCTGTTTGGGTTGTGCAGACACACAGTTTCGTTAATTAAGATATAAGAGATATGGATATGGAGTTTATACCGTAATTCATTTGGTAGAATGCTTGGGTTTTAACCCAAACATAAATTGCAGTGTGTGTGTTCTAGTATGGCTAGCAAAGGTGCGTCTGAATAAGGCTTGTTTCTGTTTGATCGACCTAAAACAAAAGAATTCTTGGCTGCCACTGTAACCAAAAGTGGTTGATATCGAACAAAAAAATCGATCTAAAGTGATTGTTAAATTTCCATAGATCGTACAAGTATCTGACAGGTTTGCTAGGTGATGGCACTTTGGAGCATGCACACAGACCTAATGGATCAATCACCTAATCAATCGCTATTGGTGGCAGTACAATGAATGAAGAAAATTAAATCGACTATCGAATTGCAAAATAATCATCCCGTGTATGGCAGGGCAGTGGCTTCTTGAAATCACAGAATTAAAGTATAATGGCGGTTCCTATAGTATTCCACTTCCACAGTACTTATCTAAATTTCACGTCACGGTTGTTAAATTGTGTAAACATTTAGTATTCATTTATATTGGAGAAAGTTTGCTCTATTTCATTTTCCCAAAAAACTTTTAGGTAATGTCTCTACTGCTCAACTGCAGGGGGGGGGGGGGGTTCACTTTAGGCTCATGTGTCCATGGTGGCCAGTAGGGACAAAGCCGAAGAGGGCATTCAGGTGTCTGGACGCGCCAGCTCTCAGACACTTGAAAAGGAACAATGCTGGAAATGCAGGATATGAGGCATCCCCCTGTCGCTTTTTGGGCGCCTGTCTGAACATTGTGTATAAGCGCCGGAGGTGGTGGATGGAAAGCGCAAGAAGCTGCCTTAGCTCCATACTAAGTTTGTTTTGTCACTTCCTGCATCCTATTAGAATAAAAAAGTACACCCTAGTTTGCAGTATTCTGAAAAAGTCAGCACTGTGGGCGCCCGAAGCCTATTTACATCTTATTGCAGGGTTATCAGTAATCCTGTATTTCACGTTGGGCATAGGGCATTGGTTCCGAAACTTTCCTTGCAGGGCCCCCCTTTTCTATTTAGGAACATTATTGAGCCTCCCCTCCCCATTCAAACACCAGGGGGGTCCTTAGTACTGACTTTGGCATACAAGAAAATGACATGTTTTGAGGATTCCTAACATGTCCTGTAACAGTGAATTGATCAGACGCTACTGCTACAAAAAATCTGGAGAGTTGTAATATGAAAAGTTAATAAAGGGCATGTTTGACTGTGACTCTCCGTTCATGTCCCATTCTTTGCTGCGGGTCTATATCGGAAAAAAAATGAATAAAACGGATGAGTTTTCTGTTGCAGTGTCCGTCTCCAGCCATGCAGCTAATACAATTGAACAAGAGCTTTCTCTTCCTTGCCTTAGTTCTTCTTCACCTCTGATGCCATCATGTTGGGTCCACGCTTGTTGCAGCATTGTGCTGGTCTGTCTGTTCGTGACAAGTCTGCCGCTGTACATTCATATAGAGCAGCGGTACAGTTTTCGCCAGTGGCAGTCTGTGTGTGTGTGACGTGGAGCCTGTAGCAGACATAAAGTGCAGCCTGTTGTGAACTGCTTGGTGGGAGTCTGCCAAGAACTCAGCAGACAGAACTAATTGGGGAGAAAAATAATTTTGGTGCCCTTCTCCCTTCAATTTTTTTTCTCCTTTTTTTTTTTTTTTTACTATGCTGACGTTAAAGTAACTTGTTTATATAAGATTTATCTGCCTTTATTTTTTCAATGCATGAATCATTTTGTAACGTTGCGTTTGCACTGCAGGTCACTGAACACTTCCACATGGAGGCTGGCAGCGATCCAAAGTCGAGACACGCAACTCATCACCGTGGATGAAAAACTGGTGAGTTTTCTTTTCCTCTAGCTGCATCTTTATTCCTTCAGGGGCTCCGGCTGTGGAGTAGGTAACCCATACTCTTCTAGGAAATCTGTGATACACAAGGCAAGGCAAACACTCCTCCGATAAAGGAAACTTTTCAATGTGCAAACCGTTAACGTGAAGAGCAGACCGTGTCCGAGTTATCTGTCAGTGAGCCTGCGAACACTAAACATTGCTCTAGCGTTATGCTGGCACACTAATTGTGTATACACCATGATCATCCGACTGTAGCAACTTATGTAGAGAAACTGGCAAATGGGAATTTAAGCTTTTGTTTGTACGTTTTTCTTTTCCGTACATCATCTGTAAACTATCTTTTAACTCCTTTCTGACCAATCTGTCAAAGTAGCTTCAACATTTTGAAAAATGAAATATGTGCAGCCTATGGACATTTGTCTGTGTTGAAGAAGGGAACTTACTTGGCCTTAATTGGAATCTCAACAATTTCAGAATTACTCCACTTCCTTCTAATACATGTTTGGGTTTTATTAATATTTTTATTCATATCTTGTTTCATAACTTGTAATGCAGACATCTCAACCACTTGGTATGGCTGTTTATGGGTAAACAGGGCTCTAATCTAGCACAACAGACGTGTACAGCACTGATGGAACAGCATTAACCCTGACACATGACAGCCAGAAACAAGTGCCCACGTCATAAAGGTGTGACACAGACAAGCTTACATTCTCACTACGGAAGTAGGAAAGAGTGGTCACACGACCACATCTTTAAGTGAGGGCTTGATTCCACTGGTGCGATTTGCCTCGGCTGTATCCGCGCGGCTGCAGCCGCTCCCGCCGGCACCCCAAGCTGTTTTCATCTGGATGCACGTGTCCGGGCGTGCGTTCGGATGAAAACTCTGGGCAGCCCCCATGTAAAAGGATGCGGTCGGTTGCGGTTTCCGCACGAGAACGCTGAAGCTAGCGTTCGGAACCGCACCGCATCCCCATCCGCACCGCATCCATACTCAGCCGCACCAATGGAGTCTGGCTGATGGTTTTCCTATAGATGCGGTCGGAGGGGCGGCAGCCGCGCGGACACAATCGCGGCAAACCGCATCAATGGAAACAAGCCCTAAGAAGGGATTGTAGTTTCCCAGAAGATCAGTTTTCAGACTTCCCCTTTTTCATCATTGATAACCTGGAAATGGGGTTTAGCCATTTGGAACAATAATGGCAGATTTAATCTCTTTTTTTTTTTTTTTTTTTTTTTTATGTTAATTAAATGTACTATTAAGTTTCACAAAACAGATTCCTAATTTTCAACCTTGTTCGATTGTTACACCTCCCAAAAAGTTAGGTTATCTGCAGGCTTCCATAGGGCTGATTATAAAATGGGTCTGAAAAAGTATTTGCCTCTGTTCCGAAAGATGATGTGGAGTTTACTGAGGAGCTAAAAGTACTTGCCGATTCTGCTCTGAAGTTCTTATCTTATAAAGTTCAGCCAGGCCTTGTGAAAAGAAAGCTTCACCTTTCATACTATTCAGCTATGAGATCAATATGATGGCCTTTTCTGCTTGGTCAGCCTAAAATAAAACATAATGGATCTTGTTCCAGCTTTCCCTAAATAAGTAATACCCATCTTAATTGAAGTGAGGGAAGTCCTGATTAAATGGATTTCCAGACCTGCTGCACAGTACACAATTCTCCGACCATTTTCAATACGCCAGTGACTGAGCAACTGATTCCATTGTTGTACTCCTATCAGCATACTTTACTGGGCAGATTTTTCTCCTGATCTACTTAGGTATATGATGTTTCTAATAGGACAACGTAGAAGCTGACACGATGGACAAGTGATTAAGTTGGTCCAGCTGTGCTAATCCCCAAGTTCACTGCAAGAATATGAACATCCTCATGTCCAAAGTCGGTGAAGAGTACTGTTCTACCCTTCATTAAGAGTCCCCTTCCAAGCTTTACCTATAAATAAGGTATCGACAGGTCTTCCCAACACCAGAGTTTGGAAGAATCCTTACTAAGGCTATGTCTCCACATCCGTCGGGACCCCTACGCTAAGCGCAGTGCTTGGTGGAGGGTTGCAACGGATCCCATACACTTTACCTGCTCTGCGAATGCTGTGTTCTCATGGCTCTGAGCCGTTCCGCCAATGCAGGGGTTAAAGTAGTGCAGCAGACCTTCACCGGGCAGCTACAGTGTATGTGATCCGTCGGAACCCCACCAAGCACTGCTCTTAACGTAGGGGTCCCAACGTATCACAGAACGCTGTAGAGACCCTCCTAAAACTTATCCATAATAACACTTTTTTGAGTAGGCTTTTGCTTTTTTACGCTTTGTTTATTTTGTTTCCTGGAAATTTGTTTGTGTGCACAGATATATAAAAAAAACCAAAAAAACAAATGATTTTGACATCAGCACAATAAATCAGACACTGTTTGGAAGACTGTGTCTTGCTATGGTACACTGTGATACACCTGAAAGCACATCTTGTATTTGAGTGTCCTTGGCCCACAAAGCAGAAAATAAATGAAAAGTCACATAGCATAGATTCATAGTCTCCTGACATTCATGATAACGCCTTCAGTGATGTCCCAATACAGCATGGTTGAGCCTTATGGTCATACGTGTCACAAAGGACAGTAGGTCCCAAATGGAGGGGGATCTGTATTTGCATTGGCTCCGCCCACTGTCCTAAAACGAAGGCTTCCACCTAAAGTTTTGGGATTTGTGCTGGATTGGGCCGTGTAAATACCTTCTGTTTTAAGAAGGCTTGATTGTGCTTTACAAAGTTATGATATTGAGATATAAGACGGTGAACTTTTAAAAAAAAAATAAGTATATGGTAATGTTGTTCTGTGTTCGTCATTGATGAATACAGAGTTTGGAGCTTTAAGGCTTAAACATTAAAGTTCATTTAAACAAAAAAGTAAACATATTACCTACATCAGATCTTCGTGCAAGGACAGGGACCCCTAATGGAAAAAAATACTTGCCTTTCCTGGCTGCTCCTCCCATGCCGCTGCCATGCCTAAAGTGTCTGGTCCTCCATGCTTCAAGATGGAGCGCTCCATCCACCAGTCCGGATCTGAAACTGGTAACGCTCAGTGTCACCCAATTCAGTCATGGCTGGTTTCGGGCGCATGGGGTCATGGAAAAATAGACGTCAGAAGTAACACCTCTTTCCCTAAGTCCTCTTGGAGCCCACGCGCTGGCACGTAAAGGGGGAGGTGGGTGTACCTATACTGTCAAAAGCAAGTTTTAATAATCTGGCTGGGTCTCGCAAGATAATATAGCTTTCTTGAACATTTGCTTTTATAAAAAAATTAACATCTCACCATTCCCCCTGATTCATCTAGTGCCAAGGCAGCGACAGCGAGATTGCTAGTGTATTTCATTGGTCAAAATGTTTTTGCTCTGCTTTTTTTATGGTCGATGACATCTGCATTGATCAATCACACTAGGGAGTGACAAAGTGGCTGACCTAGTGCCATACACACTATTATTATTATCATTTATTTATATAGCGCCAACATATTACACAGTGCTTTACAATTAGAGTGGAGATACAACGCAAGATAACACACAGGTGCAGCATATGACACAGGAGGAGTTGAGGAACTCTGCTGATCGGACTTACAATCTAATAGACACTGGTCACATATACAGTGTCCATGTTAGTGGCCATGAATGCATAATACAGCTGACACAGTTGTCATCCTATCGCAGCTATTAGTATAGACATCACATTCTAAGCTAAGTTTGAAGACACAAATAAATCAAACATTGTAAAAACTTCAGGAAAGCTGCATCCCATAGATAAAGCATAATTCAAAAATTAGCACTGACTGGTAGATTTTTGCTCTCTGGGGAAATGAAATCAAGGAAAAGGATTGCATGCTATGGCCGAGCTCTCCAGCTTTAATGAAGAGCCATTATTGTGCCAGTCCTTTGATCCGTACTAAGAACATTTTAAGATCTATATTTAAATCTTGCCAGAACTGAGCAGAACTGAAAAAAATGCATTCTTCCTCCTCCGACTCCCCAAATAATGGAAACCCACACAGATATAGTCATTTCTTAATTGTAGTTCTTTATTCCTTATATATCCCCCTGGTGGTATTCCTGAGTGTGATTTGGGGTAGAGGTCCATTACCAGTATTTGTAACCCTAAACCACACTCAGGGGAGTATACCTTCTCCAACCGTGTGCCTCTGTGTTGCTTCCTCGGGCTTGGCTCTGGACCCAACTCCCTGACGCTAGTGATGGTGCCAGAGAGGTGCCCTCGCCATGTCTATTATATAACTGCATGGGTGTCTCAGGCCCAGGGGGGAAGAGAGCAGGTGGGAAATACAAAATACCTGGTTACTTAAATTATGGGACCACCATAATGTCATTAATGTCATTATAGTGTCACAAGACTTTTATTAGCCTAAACATCTCATCCAGCCACAACACCCAAGGACTAGTACCGTATACACTCAAATATAAGCCGAATTTTTCAGTACCAGAAATGTGCTCCAAAAATGAACTTTGGGTAAATAAAAATGAAAATTGCGGCAATTGTAGGTGAACTTTATGAAGCAAAACCCCTGAACATGATATCACTAGAAGTGCTGGAGATGTAGAGACGGGTTGTGGGAACAATGGAAAAAAAGGATTGCTCTAGCATATGTAGTTTTTGCCTAAATTAGGTTCAAAGTCAAGTCAAATTTGAACTTAATTTGTGCAAAAACTTGATATGCTAGCACAATCCTTTTTTCTCTACAATGTCCCCACATCCCTTCTCTACATCTCCAGCACTTCTAGTGATGATATCATGTTCAGGGGCTTTGTAATTACAAATCTGCTGAATTACATAATTACACCTCCAAACAAAAGTACATTTGCTGTGTGTTTCTGTGCCATAGTTGCTGCATTTCCCTCCCTAGGCTTGTACACGAGTCATTCAGTTTTTCCAGATTTTTTTTTCTAAAATTGGGTACCTCGGCTTATTTTCGGGTCGGCTTATACTTGAGTATATATGGCAAGTTGCAATATATCCGTTTTTATGTTTTTGGTCTACAAATGGTGACATAAAGGTCTAAAAAAGAGGCTCTGAGAATATCCTGAACAACTTGTCTAAGAAACGAGTGCTTTGGCTAAAGAATGAATTTCTCTATGATATTTAAGCATTCTCTTCTTAAAGCCAACCTTCCTGTAAACTTCTAGAAGTTGAATCATCATTACCATAACAGTGTGTTTTGAAATCTCCTTCCAGGCATTTTATAGTTGTTCTCTTGGTCAGGGTGGGTGTTTGTTGTGGATTGCAATACAACATGTACTAGCCATTAATTTGAACTAAATTAAAGAATGTTTTAATCTTATTTTGTCAGGTTTTGTTGATACCCAGGGATGCCCAGGTAAAGTGTGCCAGAGATTTCTACATGTGACACTTCCCACAAGATTTGTATTCCAACACAGTAAAAATTCCTCTCATTCTTTTTCATTATTATTTTAACCCAAGAGCTTCACACAACTTCTGGGTTACACATTTTTGTTTCAATGCCAGGCTCGTTTGGAAGTACAGTTTTATTGTGCTTTTTGGGATATGTAAAATATGTCCAAACTTGTAGCTTTAACAGCGGACTAGTCATGGGTCATACATACTTATGTAGCACTTGCAGGGGAGTAATAGGGGATCGGGCGGGTTATTCACCAAACCAAATGGTACCGAAACACAACCAAGGTCTCAAAAAAAAAAAAAAAAAAAAAAAAAAGGAAATAATATTCTCATCAAAAATATTTACGTATTTAAAGTGGACCTGCATTTGATGTTTTATGTGTAAGATCTAGAGATGGTTTTTGTTTCTATGCAATAACCTTAAAAGCTCTTGAATTCATCTTGTTCCTGAAAAATTGCATTGGAGTTATTGGTGTGTGGACATGAACTCCATACCATAACTTCAACACCATAAGAGATGGCTTCTCCTCACCTGGGGGAAAAAACCTCACAATATGAAAGGTGGTCCGGTGGCCCTCCTCTACATTTTTTTTGTGCTATTCCTGTTCCCTGACGAACACAGCTCATGTTTGTTAATTTTCTTCTATGGGTTATGCTGCATGATCAGGGCGCCCTCTCTCCTGTACCAGGCAAGTGTCCCAGAGAGTGGGGTGGGGGTGGGGGGGGGCGGCTCCAAGAGGGGATGAATGGCTGGGTTTCCTTTGGGTGACATTCCTGGCTGCTGTCTTGGCTTACCAGCATACTGGGGTGTCAGGGAGCTTGGGTCTCCTACTGCTTCTTGAACTTCAACCCACCAATTGCAAAGGGTAAAGCAAAGCCTTGCTTCTTTACTGAAATGTCTAAATGTACACCGTGACTGTACATGACAAAGTCAGGTAAGTCAGAGTGACAAGGGAGTTGGGTGTGGCAGCATCCAACAGTGTAGAGCAGGGTAGCCCAACAGGTAAATTGCGCAGAACTGCAGTGTAGAGCAGGGTAGCCCAACAGGTAGATTGCGCAGAACTGTAGTGTAGAGCAGGGTAGTCCAACAGGTAGATTGCGCAGAACTGCAGTGTAGAGCAGGGTAGCCCAACAGGTTGCGCAGAACTGCAGTGTAGAGCAGGGTACCCCAACAGATAAATTGTGCAGAACTGCAGTGTAGAGCAGGGTACCCCAACAGATAAATTGTGCAGAACTGCAGTGTAGAGCAGGGTAGCCCAACAGGTAGATTGCGCAGAACTGCATTTTGTTCTTTTTTTTATTTTATTAACACACAGTCATGGCCAAAATTGTATTGTACCTTTAAAAGTAGCTCACAAGCTCGATTTTGCTACCCACCTTGAGAGTTCGATCCCACTCGAACAAAATCCATTACTTTGGATGGGATAGCCTCAAACCCCATGCAAAGTATAGGCCAGGGATCAAGCACCCAAAGTGGTGCGATTTTGCCTTGCCCTGTTTCGATCGATTGCACAAAGATTGTTGGGGAATCGAGCCATGTATGGCCAGCTTTAGACTATCATAGGATGTTGGTCAAACCCTACCTTCCATGCGTCCACTCACGTGCAGTATAGTAATAAGCTTTGCAATAAAATAACTTCCTTTTGATAGAGACACTTGGCTGAATTAGATGCAGTAAACATTTTAGACGCGGTTGCGCTGTGGTTTTGCTGCACCACACTGCTCCTGTGGAGACTGCTAGTTCATTTCCAGCCATTTCCAAACCGCCGCAGTGGAGCCTCAGCCTCAATGACATTTTTACTTAAATGAAAACTTGTGCTGAGAGAAGCAGAGTAGTTGTTGTAGTTAAATCTGTGCAGTCCAATCTTATTCTTCTTGTTTAAGTCCTCAATGGCTGCATAAACTGTCATTTGTAAAATCACTTGGTATTTATAGGTAATTTGTAAAGTATCGAACACTGGTTCACCTGCCTTCTGTTTTATTACAACACGGCTTACTGGTTTATGGTGACACTTGTCAAATAGTATAAAACTGTACATTTAAAGAATTTGTTTAATAACTTTTTGAAGACTCTCCAATTTTTCCCTTTTGGGAAATAGAACAAGTTGTAAATGATTTTAAGTGTGACGTTGCACCTACTGACTTCAGTCTAGTTCTGACTTTGTGTGAGCGGAGAAGTCATTCATCATCACAATACAGCCGAGGGAATTCGCACACATTATTTCTGTGGCAGTTCCTTTTAATTTAACCTCTTCGGTTATGATAGTTGGAATACACTTAGGATAAAATAGATGGCATTCCGATTCTAATTAGTAGCAGATTAGACTTTTGGCAGGTCTGTCTTAAAGCGCTGAGCAATGTGTGGTCTGTTATTTCATGTGCAACCTGATATTTGTGCTTTGTTTTATTCCAAGCACAAATTTTGGTAAGCTTTCCAACTTTTTCTAATGGGTCACAGAGAATGCATATTTGTCATTGAGTTTTCAAACCGTAGTCTCCATGCTTTTTAATTGCATTTGTTCTATCCAAGTTTATCTGTCTAAATAGCTTAAAGGGAATAAAAGTTTCACCCAGATGATTAATCATGAATAAGTTCTGAGAGGAAAACTGAAATCTGATGTTGAGACTTCAGCTCGTGTGCACATGTGTTAAAGGGACTTTTTTCTTCTGTAAATGATTGTAATACAGTAAATAACCAAAACCGGTAAAAAAAAATTAGTATTAGGAGTATATACAACATAAATATAAGAAAAAATAAATATACAGCATAAATATAATTAAGAATAAAGTTTAGTACTTATATCAATAAATGTTAAAGCGGACCTACCACCAGGAATCTATGTTTTCATGAATGGCACTAGAAGTGCCAATAAAAGGAGGAATGCAGTGAAAAACCCCCCAAACTTACCTGTAATGAGCAATTTAGGAATATAATCATCCATTCTTCTTCACTTCCTGGTTAATGGGCTCAGCAGAACCCGGCACCACGCCACAGCAGCACGTGATTTTTCAGTGTGTAGCCAACACATGGTGGTGCAATATCGCGGGTGGCCACTGGGGGCGTTCAGTGATCTTCTATGGTAATTTTCAAAGCAGCTCACTGAAAAATCACGTACTGCTGTGACGTGGTGTCGGGTTCTGCTGAGCCCATTAACCAGGAAGTGAAGAAGAATGGCTGATTATATTCCTAAATTGCTCATTACAGGTACGTTTTTGGGTTTTTTCACTGCATTCCTCCCTATTATTGGCACTTCTAGTGCCATTCATGAAAACATAGATTCCTGGTGGTAGGTCCGCTTTAATGTTAAATCTAAAGCATAATAATACAAAGTTATTAAATTCGCAAACAAAATAATTGTTCAGCAGTTTAACCTATCCTAAGGATCAGCAAGTGTGGCACAGCTGTAGGTAGACTTCCTTTCCATTGGCCAATGATGGAGACCTGCAACATCAGGAAATCGGGTGATCAAACCACCTGTGATCTTTCTCTGCCCCTTTCAGCTGCTCCCTAATTATCTGTTTAAGTCCAGAATATTTTGCTAATTATCACTAAACCACAATTGTGGCAATTTTAACCTCCCTAGCGCACTGCTGAGCTCCAGATTTCTGTACCAAAAGTGCACCATAGTCTTAAATGGAATATTTCTTTATGTTGTAGGCCTGTAACTTCCCAAAACCTGTCCATACAAGGGTCTAATAGACATCCTGAATAATGTTTGTAACAAACAATTATGTAAAATAAAAATAAAAAAAATTCATAAAATTTATGAGAAAACACAAAAATCAGGGCACAAAGCTATGCTGCTGGTGTGATGGATGTGGTAAAATCACACCAGGGAAGAGAGGGTTACTGTAAATAGGCACATCTGGGGCACCAGAGACTTTATTCTGGCGAGCCCATGAAGAAAACTGCTTTTGTGCAATTTACTTTAGAATTTCCCGCCGCCTCCCCGATGTGACGTCATCACTCGGGGGGGGGGGGACAAGAGACTGAGGAGCTGGCAGCATGTCACATCAGGGACAGCGCAAAACAGTAAGTATGCACTGGCGGTGCCCGATGTTCACTGGGCGGCACCATCTCGTCCAGTGCGATAGTGGGAGTAGAAGCGCTGGACGAGATGGTGCCGTCCCGAACGCTAGGGGGGATAAAAATCTCCTAAAGCAAATAAAAAAAAATTTCTCTAGTATTTTGGTCATATACATCGTCAAAGGTTATGTGCCGCAATATATATTACACATACATTTGGGAATTTTGGTAGCTTAGGCACTCACCTGGCCGCATGTGTAGGACAGAAAGGGGCCACCAAAGGACCGCATGCGAACCCCGTGCCGCAGGTTGGGCACCTGGGTTCTAGAGAGATATTGACTGCTCTGAAAGCTTATGTATGGGTGGTGACATTTCCATCTAGTCTATATCATAAAGTTATACTGGCTTGCGTCAGATCATTTTTCTAATGACCTGATTGGACTTTTGGGGTTGATTTATTATACACAAATGGAGTACAAGGAAAATATAGAGACCACTAACTGATCACATGCCCATGCCGGTAAGTCTTGTAAATGTTGCTGTTGGGTGTATATACTCGAGTATAAGCCAAGGTACCTAATGTTAGAAAAAAAAAAAATGACTCCAGTATAAGCCGGGGGGATGCAGTCGCCAAGGTTTAGAAACACACTGCAATTGTGCTTTTGTTACAAGATGTTATTATTTAATTTAGCAGATTTGTAAGTTAATTACAAAGCTCCTGAACATGATCTCATCACTTAATTTGCTGGAACATTATAAAGAATAAAACATTTTTGCACAAAGTAAGTTCTAATTAAGTTACCTTTAAAAAGATTGACTTGACTTTGAACCTAATTTGTGCAAAAACGATATGGGCTAGAGCAATAATTATTTTTACCTGAATATTAGCGGAATTGTTAGCACATTTCAGGTACTGAAAATTCAGCGTATATACGGTAATTGACCTAATGCTCTGTTCCAGTTGTCTAGTCACACTAGTTCCTCCTGAATTTTGTGTTGGTTACAATAAACCTCATTAAGAATGCATTGTATTGAGGACAGACTGGAACAATGTGGCTCAAAGTCCAAATGATTTTTTGAACTCTTCAGGATTAAATATGTATTTTTATTTTACCAACAGGTGATTTCACCTAACACCCCAACAACCCTCCATTCTTTTAAATTACAATTTTTTTGGGGTTGTACTGGTTGTATTTAAATTCCACTTATCTCTTAAAAGAACTAAGTCAAGTTATTAGAAGAAAGCTATTGTGATGTCTCCGACTCCTTCTTCGTGCTTAATCTACAAGAACTATGAGCCTAGGCAGTTTGAGGTTAGGGCTTGAGGCTAGGGCTCGAGGCTAGGGCTCCACTATCCATTAAATCCCTGCCTTAACGTAGTGTAGGAGCCGCCCATTGACAGGAATGGGGATTTTACAGAGCTCCCACATCTGCGTCCACAGTAGCCCAATGGAGGCTTGTGCTGACATCCGCGAATGCCAGCGCATAGTACAACCCTATCCTTAAGATGACCATTTGTGTTTATGAAACAAGCATAATGTAACCTAAACTATTGAAGTAAGATGCAGCCAGATGAATAGCATTTTACTAAAAGGATCGTTGGATCAGCATATGTTTGAGTGCAGGCCACTAAGGGGAATTATGCTATACTTGATTTGCATACTTTTCTTTCCAATGTCTTTTTACTTTCATATATATTGACTTTAACCTCCCTAGCGGTTGAGACGAGCCCAGCCCGCTGTTTAGGCTTGCCTCTACCGCAGGGGAAGCCGGCATCGGGTAGACCCGATGCCTCCCTGGAAAGCTGCAGCGATTGTCTTCATTGCTGCAGCATTTTTCCGGGGTTTTGGCACCGCCCCGATCGCGTCACGGTGATGCGGGGGGGGGGCATAGATTTGCATAGTTTCTGACTCTAAAGCAGGGAACAGACGGCTCAATATTTGAGCCGTTTGATGTACCCTGTAGCAGTGTGACGTCATCACGCTGCTGTCAGGCATCGGCGGAGCTGGGAACACAGCTCTGCTCTCCCCAGCTCAGCCGATGCTTTACATGGAGACCCGGGGTCTCTAGACAAAGCAACTGACATCGGCCGTATTTAACGGTCATGTCCAATATGGCTTTTTTCGAGCGGGATGGCCGCATATTATATGGGCCAGATAGATGGGCATGAGCGCGCAGGGAGCGCTCGAATTGGCCATCGATCTGGCCCATATGTGCAGGTCTGTACCCTGCTTTTATTATAAACATATACCACCTTAACATATACCGTTGAGGCCAGGAATACCAAAACCAAGATCCTGGAGTGGCCCGCACAGATCTCAATCTTATTGAGAATCTGTAGCAGGTGCTTAAAGTGAATGTCCATGCTGGAAAGCCATGCAACTTGGGACACATTGTTATTCTAGAAACAACTACACTATAACTACACTTGTTGTTAATGGTCATTTTCATGGAGAAAATCAAGAGCGTTTTCTAATGTCATGAGGGAGGCTATTGTGATCAATGGCTAGCACGGTACAACACTATTATTACTATTGATAAGGGGGGCTAATAACTGTGTGTATGTGTATATATAACATGTAATGTTTGTGAAGCCTTGCTATAAGATTTCAACATAATGAGTTTTTAACCATCAGTGAAAGAAAGAAGCCAAGCTGTGCATTTGAAAGGTCGGTGGTATTATGAGTTGGGTAGCTCAGTTGTTTGTTTAATGCCAGATACTATAAAACAAGTGACAGCACAATATTAGTCAGGTGGTTTAAAATGTATGCCTGTCCAATTATAAATTTGTGAGTAGAATTTTTTTATATAGTCTGTAAATCTCTTGTCCTTCGTGGACACTAGTATCTGCTCCGTGTTTATCGTTGCCTACATGTGAACGTGTCCTTGGACCACTTAATGCTGAGAGCGAATTCTCAAAAATTCAGTAAAACTTTTTATAAAATCTCTTTATGTGCATAATCACCACTGGCTTAGGGAGGAATATTTCTCAATTTAAGGAGAGGAAATCTACAAATTAGAAACATGCTGACAGATAAGGAAATAGATTGGAGGAAGTCTGACCTTGATAAAGTTGACATGGCTCAGGTTTCACGGGAGGCACGTCCTGTACCGCTGCAAGGGAAAAAGAATAGGTATTGATGAAGAAGGTATCGCATATATTTTTCCACGTATGCTTTGATCAGAAGACGGCGAAATGCCTGACACTTTGTCATATAAAGCTGAAGTCGTAGAAGAATTTGGATGCACGTCAAAATGATGTGATGGGTATTAGCACCAAGCTCGAAAGCTTTCTTTTTGGATTAGCACTAGGAAACATTCTTTGCAGTATGCACATTCATTTGTACCATGTATTAGGAAAACTATACCCTGCTTGTAGTTCTTACAACCCTTTTACTGATCTCTTTCCATGTATAGCAGGCTCTTACTAATTACAGTGCCTGGAAGTAATGCCGCTGGAGCGGTCCTCGGATATCGAAGTGCATCAGCCTCAGGCACTGACATTGTAGGTGTTCTCCTTCTAGCAGACGGATACCTTTCTGGTGGTAAATCTGGTTTGGTCTATACAAAGTTTAATGGAAGGATAAAAGTGATTCTTTATCTCTACTATGGAAAGAGGAATATACATAGTATAGATTTGATATGAACATTGACAAGGATGTTGAAGTGGATGTTAACTTTGCTAATAAAACAAAACATACATACACATAATGCGCCTATGTCCAGCCTTCATCCAGGGGCAGTGACCCCTAAAGATAAAAAAAAGATCTACTTACCTTTCTTTCTGCTCGCTCCTGCTTCGCCGTGTCTGGTTCTCCAGGCTGCAAAGTGGAGAGCTACACTCTCATTCCATCCACCAATTCAGATGTGGCTCGAAAAGGGACCGGGGGATGTCGTGTCCTCTTGGCTTATTTGGCCATGTCAATGTTACCTTTATTTTAAATTAAATCTAGTAATATACTGGGCGTATTAAATATGCAAGAGGGGGGAGGGCGTATTAAATATGTTTTTTTTTTTTCAACACTAGAACAATACAAATAAATGTCACAAGTACAGAGATAATTTTTTTTTCCGGTACAGTCGTGGTGAAATTACAATCATGCATAAGTACTGTGCATTGTCATGAAACAGCGACCTATATCTGTCACGTAACTATGTAAATAACCAAAAGTATACAATGAAACATAGAGAAACCATTGCAGACGGGATCATGGGATCTCAGACTTCAAAGAAAGGGCTTGCTACGGGGTCAAAGGGGTGCAAGGGGGAGGAGGGATCGCGTCAGTCGCTAACTTCCAGTTGGGCAAGGATGCGGGCCTTTTCTTTCACTGGCAGGGCCTGTTGAACATATGGTTTCCACCTCTTATGGAAGCGGATTTTTTATTTTATGGTGCTATGATCCATGTCTCTCAATTCCTTATAAAATAGAGTTTGTAGTTGTGTGGCGACCATTATGATGGTCGGTGGAGAGGAATGTATCCACTCCGCCATAATCGCTCTGCGTGCTATGAGAAGGGTTATATGAAGCCATGCACCTTGGTGGGATAGCCGTGGTGGGTTAGCCGTGGTGGGTTAGCCTTAGGTATATAGCTAAACAGAGCCAACAGCGGTTCTGGCGGTATGGTAGTAGCAGTAATACGAGTGACATAGTCAAAGACAGCTGTCCAGAATTCCTGGATCCGTGGACACGACCATAAGCGATGGTATAGAGATGGCGACGTCGTCGGGCATTTGGGGCAGTAGGGCCGCCCTTGGCGCCGCTGTGATGTATCCGATAAGGGTGTTAAGCATAGTCTGTAGGCCCTATGAAGCAATTTAAATTGCGTTTCCCTCCATGCTTCCGCTACCATATGTTTGCGGATTACTTGATAGCCTATGTTCAATTTGGCCGCTATGTTTTCCTGGGGTATATCCTTCTGCCAGTTGGAGGCACAGGAAGCCTCTAATGGACGTGTGGCACTAGCTTTAAGGAACAGGCAAAGGCATGAGATGTTGTGTGTTGGCAACGTCATCAGGGTGTCGAACCTCGAGTGCGTGAACATAGATTGAGTCCCTTCTCTGCCCATCGGCTATACACCTCGTGTTCCGTCCCTGCGGGGAAGAGCGAGTTCCCAGTCAGGGCCGAGTATTTAGAGATAGTGATAGGGAGATGGAGCAATTTCCTGACTTCCCTAAACGCTAGCACCGTGTCTCTGATCAATAGGTTGTTTCTAATGCGCGGAGGCAGTTTCCGCAGAGAGCAGTGCAACACATTCCCCAGAGTCCAGGGGTGCACCATTGCCGCTTCTAGGGTCGTATTAGAGTAGTGGGATGTGTCTTTGAGCCAACCCGTGGCGGAGCAGGCACACCAAGTTATATAAGCGCAGGTCTGGCAAACCCGCCCCCCCCTTCCGTTTTGGGTAAGTATAGCGTTTTAAAAGAAATACGTGTTTTTTTGGCCCGCCAAAGGAACAGGGACAGTGCACGCTGCAGTTGTTGGACGTCCTTATGTTTCAGGAGGATGGGGATCGTTTGAAGCGGATATAGGAGCTGTGCGAAAGGGATCATTTTGAATAAATGTATTCTACCAAAAAGGGACAGTGGAAGGTGTTGCCAAGCCATCAATTTAGTGGCTATGCGGGAGAGTAGCGGGGTGTAGTTCAAGTTGTAGATAGATGAAGGGGATTTACCAAGTTTAATGCCTAAGTATGTCACATACTGTTTTGCGACTACAAAAGGGGACAGTTCAACCCAGGGCCTGGCGGGGACATTAGTCAGTAATAGTAATTCGCTTTTGGTTGAATTCACTTTGAAACCCGCCTGACGACCAAACCCAAGAATCAGTTTGGTGTAATGCGGGATATCTGCAGCTGGGGAGGACGAGAAAAGCAGGATATCATCCGCGAAAAAAGCAGTTTTTACACTTTTGTCTCCCACCGGGATCCCTTGGATCCCCGGCTGTGACTCCAGTGTTCGTGCTAGGGGGTCTAGGGCTATATTAAAAAATAAAGGAGACAAGGGGCACCCTTGTCTCGTACCCTTGTACAGCCGGAAAGGGGTGTGAATCCTGGCTGAGGGTTTTCTGTATATAGCTGTTAACATACTCACTATGTTGCCGTTGAATCACATAGTGTCCAACACCAGGAAAAGCCACCAAAGGTTTATATTGTCAGATGCCTTTTCCGCATCGACTGTCAATAAGGCTACGTCTTTGGTCAGATTATTTTTGGCAAACTCCATGGCTGCCAGCGTTTTCCTGATGTTGGTCACCGCGCTGCGTCCCTTAACAAAACCCGCCTGGGTGGGGTGTAATATGAGTGGCAGTACAGCTGCCAGTCTGTCTGCCATAATCTTTGAAAGGATCTTTGCATCTATATTTATTAATGAGATGGGCCTATAGGAGCCCGATTGAGTAGGGTCCTTGCCTTCCTTCGGTAAAAGCTTGATATAGGCCTCATTGGCTCCATAAATGCTCATAGAGGGCGTGTAGAGGCTTGAGGAGATCACTGTTAAGCATTTTATAAAATTCTGGCATAAAGCCATCTGGGCCCGGTGACTTATTATTAGGGAGAGTAGCTATAACCCTTTCTACATCTTCCTCCGTGATTGGAGCGTTAAGGGAAAGAAGTTGGGAGTCGGTCAGGCGCGGTAGGGGGATGTCCTTATGGAGCGTCTGCTGAGATGTCTCATCACAGTCATCTGGAGCGTAAAGTGTTGTGTAATATTGTGCAAGTAGTGTATTTCCTTTGGGTCCGTGGACAGAGAGTTATTCCCTGTTTGGAGCGTGGCAATGTGGGACTTGGCCCGGGTAGCTTTGACTAGGTTCGCTAGCAACCGCCCCGATTTGTTCCCATATTTATGAAAGTGTAGGTCCCAATAGGACTGTTGCAAAATTTCTTTTTGTTGGAGCCAGTGATCAAATGTAGTCTTTGCCTCCCTCAATTTTGTGTGGGTAAGTACATTTGGACATAGTGTCAGTGCGTCTTGAGCGTCCCTCAACGACGCCAGTGCTGTTTGGTAGCTGGCCATAGCCGTTTTGCGCTTGGAAGAGAGATATGAGATAGCCACCCCCCTCAGGTGGGCCTTCGCCGCCTCCCAGAAAAGGATGGGCGTGGTGCCATGTTGAG
>CM070032.1:21421281-21437053 GCA_036250615.1 Ptychadena robeensis
CCCCCCTCTGTTAAATCTGACACTTTACTCTGAAACATGGAACGATCGAACTATAGTGAAGTAAACATTAGTCTGATGCAGAGAAAAAAAAGTGTAGATAATACTTAGTCCGTCCGGCCGCCATATCAGAGATTGGATGTCAGACAGTCGATTCCAACCGTCGCCTTCGTGAGCGCCA
This sequence comes from Ptychadena robeensis, assembly GCA_036250615.1. NCBI lineage: Eukaryota > Metazoa > Chordata > Amphibia > Anura > Ptychadenidae > Ptychadena > Ptychadena robeensis. The sequence continues at coordinate 21,421,460 of CM070032.1, forward strand.
ACGCCTTGCCTTGTTATCTCTCCCATGACCAAACTGCTGTCTCCTTGGAGTGTTAAGTCTGTCCCTGGGAGGGAGCGGTGATGGATTCGGGTATTTCACCAACTTGCGAGGCGGCGGGGTTTCCAGTGGCGATGCCAGTTGTGCCTCATCTTCTTCCGCTAGGTCGGTGATGAAGTGTTCCGCAGCTTCTGGGTCCTGGAAAGTATGCGTTTGCCCTGTATCATCCCTGATGTGCAGGACTGCCGGGTAGGCCAGGGTGAAGCAGATACGTTTGTGAAACAGGGTGGAGCACACCTTGCTGAAGAGTTTACGTTTCCTGGAAACCTCCATGGGGTAGTCAGCAAACATCAATATTTTCTGCCCCTCAAACTGAAGGGAACGTTGAGTGCGATAAGCTTGGAAGACTTGAGCCTTTTCTGCATAGTTCAAGTAGCGCACTATGATTGCTCGCGGCTTCTGGCGGTCCGTCGCAGGCGGTCCCAAGCGGTGGGCCCTCTCCACCTTCATGGGTGTCGCTAGGCCTAGAAGAGATGGGATCGTGTTGGCGCACAGTGCGGTCAGGTGTTGCGGCTGGATAGATTCAGGGATCCCAATAATTCTCAAATTATTCAGGCGAGACCGGTTCTCTTGGTCATCCACCTTTGCTTCCATCGCTAGTACTCTCTGTTCCAGGGCACTGCATTTCATGGTGTTGGCACCTAGCTCATCTTCCAGGTCAGAAATCCTCTGCTCAGCTTCTTGCCCTGGATAGTGACGTCATGCTGCAGCATCTGGATGGCTTTCAGGACTGCCTGGTCTATGGCCTCTTGGATGGCTGGCTTCAAAATCGCTGCCACTGCAGTGGCGATTTTCTCATGGTCCACCACTGGAGCTGATGTGTCACCCTGTGGGGGGTCATCTGGCAGCGCGTCTCCCTGCGAGTTTGGCGCAGAGGCCGTGATCGCATTTTGGCGCGAAGTCACCGGTTTCGGCTTCATGGCCGGCGTCTTCCTGGCGGATGGACCTAAATACTTGTCCATGCGCTGCGGGGGGGTCCGGTGACACTTACCGCCCTGCAGGGCGTGCTGGCGCGGCAGTGTCCACCCGGTTAATTGCCGATTACAGGTGAGGGGAGTGGGAGCTCAACAGCCGCGCGTCTGGTGCATGCGGCGCCGGAACCGGAAGTCTTTTAAATAGTTTTTGATGCCGTTGGTCTTCTTAGGCTTGGGCTCCACTATGCATTAAAACCTAAAAATTCAATGGATGTGTCTTCACATTCGTTGGTGTGATCACATTCATTGCTGATGGATCAGCTTGCGTTACGTTAAAATCATCGCGGAGCACTGCGTTGATATTAACGCAACCTGAGCAAACACAAGTTTGGGTGGGTTGACGAACCCATTAAAAATTAATTGAATGCACCGTGGTACATTGACACTTACCTGGTTCCTCAGGTTTATGACCCTTTACCTGTATCCCGTTGGGTATCATGGCAGCCCCTTTTGGTCACACCCTTCCACTCCATCCCCGTTTTTTATTTTTTTTATTTATGTATATATTTGACAGTTTGTTTCTCTTCAATTTGGTTTAGGGCCTAGTACGGGTCAGCAATATGCTTTAGTCCAGTTAGGCACATAATAAGTAGCACTTCGTGGATTATGGTTTTTTGGTTAACTTTTGAAACTGTATGGCTGACTTTACTAGGGGTGCCACTGACCCGTGTCATGTGGAGCTCTAATATGTTGGCATAATGAATGTAAGGGTGAAGTATGGCCGCTGTATGTCCACTTGCTGACCCAATCGGGTATTGCATTAATTATCTGCTGAGACCCTGTTATTGTATTTTCCCCTGTTTGTTTTTGAAAACCCAATAAAAAAAAATAAAAATTGAGTCCATCGAAACGCAATGGTATGCATTGTTGGATGCATTGATCAATCTGTTCATGGAAAAAACAAAAACGGATCCCTAACTCATCGCTTCGGGTATGTTTCCACTTTGTTGTGGGATCGGTCGGGACCCCTGCGTTCAGCGCAGTGGTTGGCGGGGGTCCCGACGGAGCACATACACTGTATCTGCCCGGCGGATGCTGTAGAGACATAGCCTAACACATGGGTTGCGTTTATTGGATCTATTTACGCAGGTCATCCTCAACGCATAGTGGAGCCTAAGCCTTACTGATCTAAATTGTGCATTAATCATCACAAAAAAAAAATATTTTTCAAATAAATGAACCTCCTTAGTGATAACCCTGAGCTTATTTATAGGTAGTTTTAAATTACTAATATTTGTATCCCCGAGCGACACTCGTGGTAGCTAACCTGCTCCAGATGAGCCCAGCGATGGTGTCTTTGGCTCTTCTTCCTAGATCCACCTCCCTGACATCAGGGATGACGTGGGGTAGGGGGTATGGTGCCCTCGCTATGTGCCTGTATTGTAAAGCTTGCGTAGGTGTCCCACATCCTGGACCCATATCAGTAGAGGACGACGCGGGTTTTCTCTGGTGGTCAGATTGGAAAGTGGTAAAAAATGGATAACCATGCAAACAAAAATATCTGAAATACCTGTATATTGAAAATGAACAGACATAACTGCAGATTTTGACATTTGAATGTGCCGCACAGGACATTACATTATATGATGTGAAAGTATCATCTTACACAAGCAAAGTTTTATGTTTTTGACCTTCCAGTGTAAAAGGCAACTAATATCTGTTTTAAAGCTGGGTTTTATTGCTTTCCATGAAAAGGAAATGTTTGTGCTGTCCTTTATATGTTTAGAAATCTCCTTGGCACTTCCCCATAAGCTTTGTCTCTTGTATATCTGTAAAGAACCGATGTTCATGAGCTGCGGTGACATAAGTGCTGTCTATTAATGCTTAGAATGGCGGCTCCGGCTATAAAAAGACTTTTTATTAGACTTTTTTTCCCCAAATGGCAAATCATGACGCTCCTTACAAGAAACATGTTTCTCATGTGTGTGCAATCATCGGTTAATGGATCAGATAATATCGCGGTGCTAAATGCATTATATGGAAGTATCAAACAAGAGTTGCTATTAGTGGGATCTGTTTGAAGCGCGTTACGTAGGATATCGCATCGGCTGCAGCAGTAAGATCTCCCTGCGGTGTTTTGTCTCCTCCACTCCCTCAAGGCCATGACAGAAGTATCCTTCTCTATCTCTGTGTCCACTGGTTCCTGGTTTGTGGACTGAAAAACAATTCGATTAAATTACAAGAGTGGGCTGAAGTAGAGGGTACAGTGTGCGATGGGATATCTTGTCACTGCAGAATGAATCCTCTTGCCCGGGTAGTGGCTTTTCACGCCATGAAAGATGGTGCGAAGAGCCGTAGCTCCCAGGAGGTTAAAGATAGTTGTGAAATTTCCACTAGCCTTCTTTTTTTTTTTTACTTGATTGAAGCCCCTTAACATGGTATCATCAACAAAATTATTGGATATGTAGGGTTGTGCGAAAAAAATTCAGTTTAGTGTTGCAGGAGCACATGTAGTTTTTTAGGTTCAATTTTGATTACTTCGAACTTAAATTTGCACTTGGGATCAAATGACGATACCAAGTTCAGGGGCGTTGCAATTTTCTCGCAAAGTCCGCCAATGAAATGCAGTGATTTTTTTTTTTCTCTCAACTTAAAGCGGACCTGCCACCTGGGAGGTCACTCAGCATTATCAGCTGCAGCTAAGCCGATATTGCTGACATCCTTGATTGTAGAAAACAAATATTCTAACAGCTGCCGACATAATGCAGTAGTAGGGGAGCACTCCTAATAAGCTCCCCTCCCACTGCATTACGTCGCACCTAGGCAGGAAAATACAGAGATATCTCTCCCAGACAGGAAATAGTCAGCAGCTGATCCCCCTCTTTACAACCCCCCCCCCCCCCCCCCCCCTCCCCTACAAGTCTCTGCAGCTCCGATAGAGAAGAGACAGGAGGAGGTGGGGAGGAGAGGGGGGGTCAGTGTGGGCGGAAGTCTGCAGGAGATGCCAGTAGCCAAGATGGCGGCATGACATCTGCAAGCAAGTGAAGTGAGTATGCTGTGGGTTTTTTTTTTGTGTAGCAGTTTCCCAGCATCTGAACTGCTGACAGGTGAGTATTATGTCTGTTTAATGTATGTCTGTTTTTTTTATTTTGAGTGTAAAACCACTTTAAGTATACATTTTAGTCGCTTAAAAATTCGGCTTATTCTTGAGTTTATTTAAATAGTATTTCTTTATTTTAGTATTTACCATATTTTCCTGACCATAGGATGCACCAGTTGTTAGAGTAGGAAAACAAGAAAAAAATGTAAGTGTTCAAATCAAGTGGGGGAAAAAATCCCTGCTAATCCAAATTCCAGCCACAAGAGGCCTCTAGTGAGCACTTGCTTTCACATCACAACTCCTTTCTCACACATCGGATAAGAGGGGGACCAAGGTGGAAGCTGGGTGAATATGTCTGTGTGTGTGTGTCTCCCATCTGACAGCTCCTCCACCTCCCTGGCTAATCATCTTGCCGGGAGAGCGAAGGCACTGGCAGGGAGCAAAGGCAGCGGGTGGTTGCGCCGTCAGACCATAAGGGGCAGGCACTTGAATAAAAAAAAATTGTCTTATTCCGGGAACACATGGCTTGATATAGGAGCTGTTTAAGGTTCCCATCATCGCACTGCTGCCCGACATTGAAGGAGCTGAAGGTGCAGCACTGCTGTGTCTCCAGCTCCAATGATGCTTTGCATGGAGATCCGCGGTACCCATGCAATGCAATAGAAAAAGACTGTGGTTTACGTTTATGTCCGATATCCCTGTTTTTGACTGGGATTGATTGGTCCCGCTCAAAAACAGGGATGGCCGCATTAGATATGGGACAGATAGATAGGCGCAAGTGCCCCATATTTATGTGTGTGTTCACAGTCCGAAAAATACAATATTTTCTTATTTACTCTGTAGTCGTTTCCTACAACATGAGCAGCAGGAGTTCCTGTGGAGTTATCTCTGTAGCTGTAGATCTTCATAGGTTTAGTCCTTCCATAGCTGAAACATGGAACAGCCCTAAACATTTACTTTCTTTTGTTAAATCGATTATATTCAAATTACTAGAGAAATCTTCTGCTTTTGGATTTCATCTCTTCTTCCATTTTTCTGTTAACCATACAGAGCTTTGGCAGTGGTAGAGCCCCGTGCAGCAGTGTAGCAGATCTGCCACGAGAGGGACATCAAAGTCTGAGGTCCCAGCGCACAGGATTTATGATGTGCTGCCGAATGACATGTCAGCCGAGCAGGGCGATTGTACGCCGTGGCCCATTTCATGTATCCAGTGCATAGAAAAATGACACATTGCTTGTAATTGCTGACTGGCACATAATGCGCAGGGATTAGAGTGTCATGTCTTTTCAGGGAATGTTTGCCTGGGTCAGGCTATGTATCCTGCTTTTCACCTCTCCTCCTGACGCCTCTTCCTCCTGTTAACACTTAGTCTTCTGATGTGCGGCGTGGGCGCTTACATAACCCACGGGGATCATGATTTGAAGAGCTAGCTCAATAAGTGTTTACTCTGAGCCGGTTTTCAAGTTGGTATTTGTGTAGCTCCATTAATCCTCATCTCTGAGCAATGCCGGGGCACTGCTGTGTGTTTGTCTGCCTCTTAGTTGGGTTATTCTACCAACATGTCTGTAATTGCCAAACTGCCTCCGTCTAACCTTTTTATATGGCGAGAACGTTGTTCAGAAGAGCGGCATTGTAAAACTTTGAAGCTCGCTATATAACTCGGATAACCCTAAATATTGGTCCACCTTACTGGAAGTAATGGCAGTATTTCTCTATTATACACCTAGTGTTGCTTTTTTTGTTCATGGCCGGAAGATTACAATCCATCGTGCAGCCCTGCTTTCATTTTTTCGTTTTAGCAATAACAGTAAGTTAACAAAATGTTCAGAATTGTATATGCATGTATATATATGTATATATATATGTATGTATGTGTATATATATATGTATATGTGTGTATATATATATATATATATATATATATATATTTGTAAACCTTGCATACCAGCATGAACATGTATGGTACAATACAATTATGAACATTTTGGGCCATTAACATACTGTTTTTGCAAAAAAAAAAAAAAAAAAAATCATAAAAAGTAAAGGCAGGGCTCTATGATCTACAAGTAGATTATAATCTTCGGGTCATGAAGGAAAGAAAATAAAAGCAAGAAACATGAGATATAGCTATCTTTTTACCATTTTTAATTGTTGGTAGATCATTTTGACTTGGTCATTTTAAAAGAAGCTAGCAACCCAAAGTGTTACCACCTTCTCTGAAGATTGGAGAAATTCCTTCATTCTCCTTTTTTTTTTTTTTTTGACGACTCGACATTTTAACCCCTCTATTGGTTGAGTCGAACCAAAAACAAACTCTGGCATACTTTCCTAAACTTGGCCAGCCAGCAGCCATTCGCCAATCGCAGCAGACCCACCAATCGCTTCTGGGGTGATGACGCTGAAGAGGCGTTTGGGGGGGGTGTACACCATAGACCTCCATGTTAATGGAGGGGGGCATGCATTTCCCAGCCAACACCGTCCGCATCCTGTATGATGCTGCTAATTTGTAGAGGGAGGGCGGGGAAAACCAAGCAGAGTACCGTCTACTGTTTTGATCACCCTCAACGCTGTGATACAGGCTGTCCTAGGGAGGTTAATAACATTAGTTGTCAGAAGCTCCAGTGGAATTATACCTTACATATTCAAAGGCAAAAATTCACTCTGTTCCCCATAAAGATTGGTTTAGCTAAACTACACGGTAAAATCATGCAGGGGCTTTGGGAAAAATTACAAGGCCACCCAACTTTTAACCCATGGTGCGAATGCTTGAATAGTGTCATGCGAACTCAACAGCACTTTTTGGGCATCTGGGTGTTAACGCTGTGTTTTCAGACGCCTGTCTAAATCTCACCTTAGGGGCATATGTACAAAGCAGCAGATGTGGCTTTCTGCTAATAAATTTGTGAATATCATTTAGAAGACATTTACTTTGACTTCAGACCACGAAATCTGAGAACTTTTATTCATCTATTAAAGCAAAATATTGAAATCCTACCACTCCTCGGACATGAGGTTCACACTCAAGGTGTCTTAAATGAACAGAGCCCTTCTGTGTGACCATACCTTAATCCTGTGGTTCAAAGTTGTTCCCAAACAGAACATCTATATATTACTGAAGGTTTTCCTATAGTCATATGTTTTTGGAGTAAGTGTAGATTGTCCTTAAAAAGTGTTGGTGGTTGGCTGATTAAAGGAGATATTTACCCCCTTTGGCATGTTTTGCCTATTCAACTTTGGGTCACGCATACACGGCAGGGTAGTGCATTTTCTGACTAATTATTAGTGCTACGACTTATATTTTTCTGTGCTTCCCGAATCCCTGTGTTTCTCCTTTACTGTGAGGCCACGGTCAAGTTCTATGTCCCCCTCTGCAGAAGTGACTGAAATATGCATAGACAATACCCCGGAGGCCGCATGAATTTGCACCTGTGAGTTATCCTCTTTTGTCTCGGTCAGTCAATGCTTTTGAAGTTCTAAGTATCTAGAATATATTGTTGGACATGTCCTAAAGAGCTTACATGAAGCCTGGCATTCTGATGTATAAATCACTCAGCTCGCTCTGAAAATGACTCTGATGTGATGATTTGAAGTCCGCTGGCAGCTGCATCCTTTACAAGTGCTTTATCCGTCCAGCGTCCTCCAACCTTTGTGCCCCGCATTGTGCCGTCGTCTGCTGAGAGTATGACCTGAACATGTGAGGTTTCAGCATTTTCCAGATCTCCCTCCTATACTGTGTGACACCTATAGCAGGGAAGACGGCACTTCTATGTACATTTGTATGTTACGCCTTGCCTTATAAAGTTAAGAACTTCATTTATGAAAGTGTGTTAGAGCAAAACTCATTTTTATTGTAGTATGCCCCCAAGCCTTCTCAACATCTACAGCTAGTTTTGTGATGATACCATCTCAGGGGCTTTGCAATGAACTCACAAAGTCAAGTCAAAATAATGTTTCTGTGTGTGTGTGTGTGTGTGTGTGTGTGTGTGTGTGTGTGTGTGATACACTTCTGCATGATTGGTGTGTGTATGTATGATACATGTCTCTGCATGATTGGTGTGTATATGTATGATGCACGTCTCTGTATGATTGGGTGTATGTATGATACATGTCTCTGTATGAATGATGTGTGTATATATGATACATGTCTTTGCATGATTGGTGTGTGTATGATACATGTCTCTGCATGATTGGTGTGTGTATGTATGATGCACGTCTCTGTATGATTGGGTGTATGTATGATGCATGTCTCTGTATGAATGATGTGTGTATATATGATACATGTCTTTGCATGATTGGTGTGTGTATGATACATGTCTCTGCATGATTGGTGTGTGTACGATACATGTCTCTGCATGATTGGTGCGTGTATGTATAATACATGTTTCTGTATGATTTGGTGTGTGTATATATCACAAAAGTTTTGGGACAGCGGGCGGAGCCATGCAATTTATTCCTTTTCGCCCTGTCAGCCAGATGCACAACCAGAAACCGCTGGTGTACAGTGCAAATATAGCCTTTTTGGTACAGAGCCATTAATTCCACACTGCATTCAGCTGTTTCAGGCTACTTGGCCATCATCAGTGCAGTGCATGGAAACCATGGCTCTATGGTGTGGGGCTTGGAAGCCGAACAAAGAGAAGTACCCGTGAAGGTTATGGTGAGAAGGGATGAAAGGAATCAAAAAGCCCTCAACTCGAGCAGTGCATAGCACAATCAAACCTTCATAAAACAGAAGGTATTTACACGGCCCAATCCAGCACAAATCCCAAAACTTTTGGGACAGTGGGCGGAGCACATCTGCATGATTGGTGTGTGTATGTATAATACATGTTTCTGTATAATTTGGTGTGTGTATGGAACTCAATCTGAAAGTGCTTAGTTTGAATGGGGGGGTTGATAATGTTCCTCACTAGAGAAGGGGGTCCTTGAGGTAAAGTTCGGGAACCACTGGGCCATCCTGTGACTGCAGCAAGAGGAATACACAAACGTTTGTTTTCATTATTTCCCTCACCAGCCCTTATTCTGTGAAATAAAAAGTTTTTTGTGTAATTGTGATGCAATGTAAGTTTTTACAAAGTCCATTTAACACACAGTGATGTGCACAAGACGTGGAAGTACCCTAGAACGCACACGTATGTTTCTATGCCCAGGGGTGTGCTTGGCATATCTCTGTTTTTTGTGCCAGACATTTTTCCATGCCAGCATTTGTTCCACTTGAGATGCCGTAGTGTATCATGGTGCCTGAAGTGTTTGCCACAACTTGCTTTTGTAACTAATTAGTGTTTGATGAAGCATGCTGCGGGGTGAGCAGCCCCAGCTGGCAGCTCAGTGATACAGAGCCGTGCTGAATGTCTGCTGGCTCTCACTAATCCCACAACCTCAGAGGTGGCAGCTATTGTAACCGCGTTGTCAGAGCGAGCGGACGAAACCGCTGGATCTATTATCACTTGTAAACCTTTTATAGACCTTGTAAAGATCATACTTTTCTGGAAGCATGCGGGGCTGCCCGTCCTATAATTTATAGAGGTGCCCCCAGCATTAATGGTCGGGGTCCCATCTAAAGATTCTTGTTCTGTAGCCTGTCATCTGTCTGTCACTACTTAAAACACCTCCTTGGTGCTGTAACTATTGGGGGGCAGCCTGGCGACCCCCTGACATTTGCAGCAGCGTTTTTATGGCATGTTGGTGCTATCGGTGTTGCGTTTTTTTGGAGCGAGGGTTTGAGGATTTACCACTCCCCCTACATCTCAAGTGTCTGTTTTGTCTGGACTCCCCTCACGCAGCATTCTTCTACAAAGAGGAGAGAAAAAAAAGTCTCAAGGCTGCCGTCTAGAGCGCTGGGTCATAGAATACGGCTCTCTGAAAGGCAGACAGGAGGGGTGTTATTCACTGAGCAACATTTTATTCCACATCAAAGAATAGGCACCTCTGAGAGCGGCCTGCAGTGGCACTGTCGTACAGGCTCATAATAAGCCATGGAATTATGGCATTTCCTTTTTCTTTGGAAGGAAAAGAGGGAGATTCTGTTCCTTGTGAACACTTGTCTGGCTGGGAAGTTTAATATGCCAAGTGCAGACAGACTTAACAACTCGCCGAAATTAAAACAAAGGAGGAAATTGTTTAATTGTATCGCAGCGTTCAAGAGGTTTACATGGCTGAGGACCCGATCCGTTCTACAAACCACTTCTGAGGGCTTATTGAGCGAGGAAGTTCTAGGAGCAGTGGGGCGCAGTAACCCCATAACAGGGGGACTTTACTAGAGATATCCGAACCGTGAAAGATGAATGGTCACTTTGGGTCTATGAAGCTCTGCTAAAACTTCCAATGGACAGAAGTGGGCAAACTAGGGTCCACGGGCCATATCCAGCCCATTTAGTCTTTTAACCCTCCCCCATACACCTTAAAATCTTATCTTACAATCTTACAAACCATACAATTTATGTACAATCAACTTTTGTTCTACAAGAACCATGCAATATGAGGAGCTTTCTAACCCTTCCAATCACTATGTATTCTATCAGGGAGGACCCGGCTCTACATTGCAGTGATGTATACCTTCCAATCACTATGTACACTATCGGGAAGGACCTGGCACTACATAGCGGTGATATATACCTTCAAATCACTATGTAATCTATCAGGGAGGACCCGGCTCTACATAGCAGTGATATATACCTTCTAATCACTATGTATTCTATTAGGGAGGACCCGGCACTACATAGCAGTGATATATACCCTCCAATCACTATGTATTCTATCAGGGAGGACCTGGCACTACATAGCAGTGATATATACCTTCCAATCACTATGTATTCTATCAGGGAGGACCCGACACTACATAGCAGTGATATATACCTTCCAATCACTATGTATTCTATCAGGGAGGACCCAGCAATACATAGCAGTGATATATACCTTCCAATCACTATGTATTCTATTAGGGAGGTCACTATACTACATTGCAGTGATATATGTTTGCACATGGTGAATAGGGCAGCCAAGGTAGTATTGAACAGCTCAATGCCGCCCATGTGCCTGAGCACCAGTGGATGTGGGGAGACGAGGAAGAGACATCTATTCAAAGCTAAACTACATATGAAATACGTATTACGGAGGGGTACCTGCCAAAAGATTTGTATCTGTCCATCCAGTACAAGTCCCCCACACAGTACAGCTTGTCTGGATGAGACAGGGTTCCCTCTGTAGATCAGCATCTTGTACATAAATTATTCCTCCACAACCTGAGACAATGACAAGCTGAGCAGGAGATGAGCCCCCCGCCATTCTGCCCTCTCCTGCCAATGCAGCAGACCAAAGGGTCATCTTGTCCTGCTTCCCAGTCTGAGCTCTGCCATACAAGATCTGAAGGCGGGCAGTAATTTTGGGGTGCTTCAGCTATAAACCTAAAATATAAAGTCAGGTGTATCCTAATAATGCATAGTTTCATTGATGTCTTGCACATATGACTGACCTGCTGCATATAACCAGCTGATACTCTCCCTTACAACATGAATTTCTGAAACTGGCATTTCATTCTCCTTTTTTCTCATGTACTCTGCAGCTGTATACAATATAGTATAGAATGTACACAAAACACATGTGCTATTATTTGAGGTCTTTATACATTTTGTGTTTTTGTTTCCAATTTTTTTTATTAGAATTATCTCCAGAGGTCTCTGTGAGGAATGGGCACCCGAGAGTTTGGTTGTCTATAAGCTTTACCACTAGAGGGCGCTCAGGAAACTCAGCTTCTGTCACCAGGCACTCGGCTCAGGATGAGGTTTACTCATCAATAAATCTTTTATGAGTTGCCCAAAATGTTCCCCATATTGTTTCAGAAGAGCCCTTTTTAAGTATAATGCGTATACTATTAATATTATCAAGTGTTTATATTGTGCGGACATAAAAGCACTTTAGAATAAAGACCTTTTCTCACAACGAATCTGCCGTCTTTTACTGGTGATGGACGTGGTAGCTGCCATGTCCTGCTATCGTGCCAGTTACTGGAAAAAAACCCATGTTTTTGTACTGCGCTTGCGTCTCACATACACTTGCTTGCAAAACTGTGCTTGAGGGAGTTTACAGTAACACGCGGCATTGTGTGTTACCGCAAACGCAAAGCAAGTGTGAAGGGTACACAGATTTCCTTCCGTTAAAGCTAGTCGCTCTGCACTGCAGGACTGCAACGCAAATGCAGCTAGTGTAAAAGAGCCATATCTCTAAAAATATCGTATCGCTTAAGTGTGTCTGTTAAGGTAGCCATACATGGGCCGATTTGTCACCAATCGATTCCTGATCCAATCATTTCAGGCGATCGTGGAATCGGTGATTGATCAGATCGGGAATCGATGGAACACCACCTTGGGAATCTGATTTGTGGTTGATTTGGACATGAGCCGATCTCCAAAATGGCCAACTCCACAAAATCCATCGATCGGAAAGGCTGCTGCATAGGGAGCTATGGTATATAGTCCACCAATGTACTTCTATTGCCAAACGATCATCCAAAAAAACCCCCAACATTTCGGTTCAATGTCCGATCAGATTTTTAGTCGATTCCGATTTTGTTTGGTCAATCGTTCGGTCAAAGGGTGGGCAGAACTTGATTGATCGCCGATCTCATGAGCACAAAAATCTAAAAATCGACCCGTGTATGGGAGCCTTTAGTGTGTTTGCATTTTGCACAGTGCACATGTATGTGTTTTAGATGTGTTTGCATTTTTATGAACCCTATCTGTGATGCATGGAACAATGCGTGCAGCATGGCATTATGAAAAACACTGCATTTTTAAAAAGTTAATGCATTAAGTGTGTACGCTACAACTGCGTTTCAATGAGAAAAGCGCAGTGCCATAAACATGCAATGGAACGCAAACTTTATCAAAAATACAACACAGCGCATATAGTGTGAAAGGGCCACACCATCTGGGGTTCCTACCATTGTCATTAACCTAGCTCAGTGCTGCATGGCCAAACGTTTCTTGTCTCGTTTGCAATACATATTTGAGAAGGTATAAACATCCATAGCAGCAAATGAGAATTTAAACGCGAAATAAGATTTAACATGACCATCAATGCAGTTTGGGTTTTTCCATGACAGATGAATAAAGTCTCAGCTATTGTTTTATGTACCTGATTCTGATGTCTGCCTCATTAGCCCACTAGACTCGAGCCCAAAATGGTTACTGTCCCTTTAAGAGCGTAACCACAAATCTACGACTATAAACGTTTATCCAAGTGTTGAATGAAACACATCCCAACACTGTGGTTTACCCAAAGCATTACAGTAATTGCTGCCCTGATACATGCTGGGGCCCTTTGTTTTATTTTGACGCCTTCCAGTGTTTGTGCATGGTAATATGTCCTTTGTCAGGCCGTACAGTGTGAACTGTGACGGATCTCTCCTAATTGGATAAACGCAGCGAAAGTTGAGTTGCGAAGTGAACGGAATCCTTAATGCAGCAGATCCCATTATGCGGACTCTCTCCCCGATCACCTTTTATTTTCTTTTTACACACGTCAAAACAAGCGTCGTCACTTTCCTATCATCGCCGGCTGTGGGCGAAGGTTTGTTTGGTCCACTCGGGCTCTAATGTGAAACATTAATCGTCTTTTGTTCTTCAGGTCACCGGTGGGTCAATCTAAACATTGCGAGAAATGAAAACCGCAAATAATGTATTTAGGATCCTCTGTAAATACCAAGGCTGGCGCTATTAATTGTGAAGACTATTTGGGGCAGAGGTGGTTCGTACGTTTGATCAGCGATCATTTCAGAAGGTAGATTTGTGTAGCGGAAAAAGAACAAAGTAGAGAAAATACAGGTGAATACAAATGTTTAGTTCTCCTGGCTAGCTTGATAATCTCTTTTTTTAATACATACCTTACATTGAGTGGTGTTCATATTCCCTCCTTCCATCTTCTCTTGATGTATGCTCCCAGGATGTTGTTCTCTATAGCTAGCCATACACTGCACAGATTCCCTGGCTGATCGATTCAGCACCGATGGATTCCGGCGATTCCGCCGGCATCCACAGGTGAGAACGATCAGCCAATTAGGGAATCCGATCGTGCCAGCCCACCTTGCACGGCCGGATCCGTGTCCGATGGATCGCCTCCCTGACCGCAACGCCCCCTGATCAGAGCAGAATCGGACCCGAAAAGACCAACAGGTTGGTTCTTCCTCGGATCCGATTCTGTGCCCCCGATCCATCGGATGCGGTCGGACGGGCAAGGTGGGCTGCAGGGGATTCCGGCACGATGGATCCGCGTGCACGCGCCCGGAATCCATCGCGCCGGAATCCGGCACGAATCCGTGCTGTGTATGGCAGCCTTATGTCTTAAAACTCACATTTCCAGGATTTCCTTAATCCTAGTTTTATGTCTGTATTGATTACTTAATAGTAAGGGTGGTTACAGAATTCCCAGGCCAATGTTTTTATCTTTTTAAAGTATTTTGTATTACAGCCACAAAGGGATTAAAGTACTTTTCTCTGAGGGTTCAATTATTTCCAATGACGGCTAGTATCACCACTAGTGATGGCTGAACATCGGCCCTGTCCAAACAGGTGAAGGCCGACGTCCGTCTGTTCGCGGAGAACTTCAAATTCCCCCCCAGTTTGCAGGTGAAGGGGCGGGTCGAACGTACTGTACTTCCGTACTGTTGGCTGGCAAGAAAAAAAGTGAATATACAATGTTCATGGCGGACAGTTCAGCCATCACCACATTAGCATTAATTTTTTTCCTGTTTTCAGTACACCTAAAATTGGTTGGATGGGGTTCTGGTATAACACTGACTGACAAAGAGTGTTTTTTGGGGGGAGTTTTGCAGGGGGTGTTGGTGGTGCTATTTGGGCCCTTTTTACAACATTGTAAGGCAAAAATTGGGAATAATACATTTCTGTCCATCATTGAATGACATATAGACACTAGAGATTGTCAAATAGTTTTTTTGCAAATTTGAACAGTTCAGTCAATTGCTGGGCCCCTGAACATGATATCATCACTAAAGATGCTGGAGATGTAGAGAATAGTTGAGGGTATATTTCAAAAAAGAAAGCATTGCTGGAACACAAATCATTTTTACATAATTTAAGTTCAAAGTTAAGTCAAAATATCTACATATACTAGAACAATATCTTCAAATGTACTCACAACCCTTCTCTACGTATCCAGTGATCATCTCTAATAGGGACATCCATGACTGCAGCAGCCCGGGAAACACCTATTTACACCAGTTAACATAGATGAACTGATTAACTACTGCTGGTTTTATTCCAATCTGGGTTTTTGTTGAGAATCATCTCTAGTGATCCCAATTTCTAAAACCTGGAGGAGTAGCCTGCTTCTGGGATTTCTACTCAAGTCTAAAGCTAGGCATACACTGCTTGCCATCTTTTTTAAACAATACTTTGTCAGGATATCATCATATAGGGTCTGTGAATAGCTGTCTTTTCTTTTAACCCATGTGCCCATGTCTGTAGTATTTCCTTTGGATTCCCCAGGTTAAGTCCCCATACACAATTA
>CM070032.1:21444567-21457201 GCA_036250615.1 Ptychadena robeensis
CAACACAGAGGTTTTAACGGCTAGTGGAGCCTAGGGCTAAATATGTAGTAAAATATTTATATTCAATATGTTCAGTGTATGGCTCCATTAAAATCCAGGGAAAGGGGGTACCAAACCATTTTTCATATATTATCTATTAGGATTGGAGCTAACTCAATGAGAGACTATTCCTAAAGCTGGGCATAGACATTTTGCTGCCGACTTCTCTGCAGATGGACAGTGCGTGATGACATGCACAGCCACCAGTGCCAAGATTGGGCAGTTCACCCTTTGTGTGACGGCTATTACCAATCCAAAGTAATGAGTTCAGCCAGAAATGTGCCGGCATGTCTGATCACTCTGCGATCCAACATGTGCCAGATTCCTGGTCGATCTTGTCAGGTGGGCGCACCCGATTTTCGGCCGATTGGTGGTAATGCGCATGGCGCTCGATCGGCCGAAAATGCCGTCTTTGTCCAGCTTTAGTAGGTGATTTTTTTTCTAGTCTCTTGAACATTTGTCAGTTACTGCAAATACATACATATTACAGAAAATACTTCTGTTATCAAACCAATGTTTTATTTGCCTCACTTTTTTGTGACTGCTTACTTAGAAATTTTATGCTAAAAAACAAAGGTTACATAAAAGGGATAATTAGCGGAAGACACCGAAGTCGGATATAAGCCTTGACAAGCAGGGATGAACAGAGAAAGGATTGTGATTGAATTACAGAACAGATACTGGGTGGGCTAAATAAAAACAAGCAGCAACTTTCTAAAAGTGATTGATGGTGAGATGGCTAATCCCACTACAAAGTATTGCCCTTGTGACCCTGTGATGTATGGATCCCAGGTAGCTGTTTGGAGCCCGGCTCTTAATGCGCGTTTCCTAGTTAAGTCTATTTATCCAGGTACAGAAGGTTTCATGTGAAGGAATCCTCTGTGATAGCAACTGACATGTCTTGTTGTGTTATGATATGTTTTGGAATTGGTGATAACCTCTTTCCTCATAGCAAACCCTCTTCATCTGTACAACCAAATTTATTTATACAAATATTTGGACAGAGACAACTATTTTCTAATTTTGGTTCTGTATATAATCAGAATGAATTTAAATAAAACAACTCCGATGCAGTTTACCTACAGAATTTCACCCTTAATTCAGAGCAGGGTGTAAAACTCAAAAACAGGGGACCAAATTTAAAAACTTAAACAAAGTAGCGTACCAACCTTGGCATTTTTTTAAGTTATAATCACACTGGGGGCCATTGTTAGCCCGTGGGCTGGACTTTGACACCTCTGGACTACACACCCACTGTATACTCAGGGATGGGGGGTACATAAGGACTGCAAATAAACTGTACAGTGCAAACAATGTTTGTAGTTCATGTATACCCTCATCTTTGTGTGCACCCTCAAAGTGGAAGGGTGGGGTGTCGGTGAATGTAGCAGGTACGGGGGCTGTTAAGAAGGCAGATCTGCTTCCATAAATATGTGCTCGGCGGGCCACATTTTGACATTTATGATTCATTATTGAAAATAAAGTTTTTCTTTACCAAGTTGTTAGTTTTAGGGTTCAAAGGTAATTTAACACATGAAAATACTGTTAAAAAATGTTTTTTCTAAAGCTGACCATACACGGGTCGATTTAGCAACTGATTCTCGATCGCTGTGCGCGTTAATGACAATTGTTAGGCAAGCGATCGTTGGCCACCTTGAGCGATCAGTCCTGTTCCATAGAAAAATCGATCGAACAGGGAGCCAACATGTCGGTAAATCCCTGTTCGATTGCATTTACTTTGGATGGGGACTGAGGATTCCAAACAACGTATCGGCCAGGGATTGATTGCCAAATGTGGTGCGCATCTATTCGACGAACGATCATTTGACCGTTGCATCACCACGTTGGTATTGATCACACGGAAATCGACCCGTGTATGGCCAGCTTTATTCTTGGATGAAAACCCTTTGCTGACAATGACAGCCTGAAGTCTTGAATTCATGAACATTGCCAGTCGCCAGTCTCCTCCTCTTTCTTGCTCTGCCAGGTCTTTACTGCAGCGGCTTTCAGTCGCCATTTGTTTGGGGGGCCTTTTTGTGCGAAGTCTTCAGCAAGTAAAATATTGCTCAGACGACTGACTTGGCCATTCCAGAATCTTCCACTTCTTGGATTTATCAAACTGCTGGGTTGCTTTGGCCGTATGTTTTGGGTCATTGTCCATTAGTATTATGAAACCTCCTAAACAATGTGACGGCATATAGCTAGATGTGAGCAGACATTATGTCTCTAACACTTCAGAATTCATTCCGCTGCTTCTGTCCTGTATCACATCATCGTGTCCCAGTGCCATTGCCAGCCATGACTACCCAACCATCACTCCCATCACAGCCATGTTTTACAGATGATACAGTTCTAGGATTTGCATCATGAGCTGCTCCACACATTCTCCATTCTTCTTGCTATCATTCTGGTAGAGGTTTATCTTGGTTTCATAGAATGTTTGGGGTTTTTTTTCTGTCTTCTACCACAAGTGTCCATGATCAGATTCTAAATCCTCCCACCATGAGGAGACATGCACACAAGACAAGTAGGCTAGAGTAGCCGAGTTTTTGGGCTCATACGCCTTTAGAAAAGCTAAAGTATGAAGATCAGGCTAGAGTTGGACTCTCTTGTTCGGTTTTCTTACATTTATAGATTCATTTTGTTTTTATCAAAGATGACCTTTACATGGTCAGTGACTGATATTGCAGTAATAATGACAAAATGTGTCTGAATATTGGATAACATTCCTCTGTGTTTAAGTACATTGACCCATTTCATGCAATACATTTGTGGTCTTTAAATAGTGAGTGTTACTAATTTCCTGGACATATTTTTGTTCCTGATCCAGCCAAAAAAACCTTTAGAACCTGACACCCTACCCTCCTGCTTGTTTGGAATGTTTGCATTTCCCATGGCACAACATGGCTTCCCCTTGCTGGCTGATGCATCGGTTGGGCTGCACATGGTCCCAGCAGTGATGGAGAGGCTGATGGATGGATCGCAGGTATCTTCTTCCCAGATGTCCTCTCCTGGTTTAGCTATGGTGGAGTCACCATTCGTTGGACTGGCAACTCTATTTCTTCATTTTGCAGGGTGGCTTCTTCATTTTACTTTTCTCCTAATGACGGCCTCTTTATTCACAGTTTCAGTGTTTCTTGGGTTGTGTAAGCACAATCCAATGATTGATTTTTTTTTCCTTTGCTCCAACTGGAATTGCTTTTAAAAATGCACGGTGATCTCTCTTTGACCTCCTCAGGCAAGGGTTCAGGCTTGTGCCACACAGTTCTTTTCAAGAATCCATATTGTGTCGGCCGAATTGTACGGCAGAGGCTTTCACTCTTTGTAATGTCACTGAAGGATCGGGGTTTCTTGTCACTTCTAAAGGCTCTGGAGATGGAACAGTCACAAGAGTGCTGGAAGCCATGTTAAAAAAAAGTGTGAGAAATCACTATGTCTAGACTGAGTTCACCGGCACGAAATAAGAATATCAACGCTTCTGTGCCCTTTAAGTGTCAAGTGTGTGTGAAACGCTGCTTTTTATATCCTCCACAGTAGTCTGGTAAGTATTCCCGTCACCCGGACAGTGGACATGGATGATACTGAGCTGGCAATGCAATGTCTGATTTTTAAAGGTCCATCACTCCCTCAGCTTTGCCTTCCTGTGCCCCCATTCTTGCCAATGACAAAACTCTATGAATATGTAGACAAGATATCCCTAGAGTTTTCAAGTATACGAGTTTTCCCCAGAACAAGACATTTTTTAAGAGGAAATGTGCTCCTTTTATAATGGTAGATTTCTTCTGAATTCCTGCTGTGTCTTTAGCAGAAAAGGAATGGCCTTGTTCATTGGCTATCTGTCCGTCATCCCAAAAAATGGGATCTTTTCCTATGCGTTTCTCCCAGATTTAGGCTTCTTCAAGGGTACTTGAAAAGTTCTCATGGTGATTTGTAATTTAAAACAATATAGGAAATAAGGAATAGTTGGTCTCGCTTCCTGGAGAGAGCTGACTGCGAGCCCCAAAGGTCTGCAAGGCAGCAACCCCATAGAGAGCACCCACTCAAGCAGAACCCCCATTTGATCATAGGTATCTGCTATATAGAGTTCGTTATGGAAGGGTGTTTTTACAAGCTAAGAGAGTTCACACAATGTAACTGACTCAATGAAGACTGATGTAACCAAGGGTGCACATAAGGGGTACTCTGGTACTCAAAAGGGGCAAAAAACTAGCTCTGCGTACCTGCATTATTGTTACACAGCTCATATGCATACTAACAGCTTGGAGGCGCCCCGTGTCTGGGCGGCCGCAGCTAAATGTTACATGTATACAGTTTGTCACTTGGATAACTGCAGGCAAATATGAATAACTGTGAAAGGTTGCAGTTAGAGGTGTGTAATCGGAAATGGAAATTACTAATCTAAAAAGACTGGACTGCTAAGGGTGTTGGAGATCTTGGGGATGAAAGTCGGAGTAGGAATACGTAGGGGTAAAATCTGATAAGAGAAAAGCACTGTGTGACAGCTGGTATATGACGATGAAAGGGTGATTTAGACTGCAGGTAGTCTCAGGGGTTAGTTACTAAGCCACATGGTTGTACTACTGAGGTATGGGATCTGGGGGTTCAAACGTGTTGTACTGTGAGAGATACATTTGACCCAAAGCCAGCTGGTGACCTGTGGATGGAGACAACTAATAAGAGGCTCAATCAGGAACAGGGAGGTCCATCTGCAGCAGAATCTACCATGCAGGAAGCAGGCCACCCTACATATGGAGCGAGTACCAAACACCATCTCCTGGTCTTCCTCTGAGGAGAAAGTTATGTGCACCCCTGGATATAACATTACTACATGTTGTATTCTATGGAGATTATAGAGCCTAGGCATTGCAGCATTCTTTGCTGCCACAAAATCACGTTTATATCTTTTGCACTTGCCATCAAGAGGAAAAACACATTTTTCATCAATCATATTTCATTATCTTGGCCGTGTGATACCTCGCCATAGTCATAACATCCGCTTACGGTGTTGTCTGACATCTAGGAAATGGCTTATCAGACGTGAACAGTCTTGCTTAAAAGAGGAAATATATGCGTTTTATTTTGAAGTTGTATCACCATTTTTTACAAAGCAAATCAGCAGGTGATGCTCAGCGATGTCAAGAGAAATAGTCGTACCCACAGCTCATCTCCAACACACATCATTTTTTTTTTTAAGTCCTGACCTTTTTAGGTGGTGGCTTTCATTTGCAGGGCATGTCTTCTGACTTTTATGGGAGAAGTCCAATCTCTCTTCTTCCTTCTCTGTATGTGTTTCACATTTACAGAAGATATATTTATTTAGGTGGCGTCCATCCATATCTTAATTACCGTATTTGTGCCACACCCTAACTAATTAAGCATAAAAAGGGGAGACACTGTGTAGTGAACTATATTAGTAGAAAAATGATTTTTAAAGACAGATTTACCGTATTTTTCGGACTATAAGACGCACCGGACCATAAGACGCACACAGTTTTTAGGGCAGGAAATCCAGAAAAAAAAAGATTTATTAAGTTTCACATCAAAGGCGTTAATGCAATGAATCAGTGAAGGCCATATTCAATTCAGCCAGCAGGGATCCTAGCCGCAGTCCACTTCAAGCTACTGGAACAATCTCTTCACAATGAACACTCGGGAGGAGGGAGGGGGCAGAAACTGCAGCTTCTCCCTATCCGGGCTCCGGCTCACCACTGTCTGATCAGCTGTGATTGTGTCCCGGGGACAAATGCAGAGTTATTGCGGTTCCACTGCACTGAGAGAGGGAAAGATGGAGTCCATCTCCCTCGCTCTGTCCATTGCCCAGCAAAGCTCTGCTGACAGGCAATTCACGTACATGCTGAGAGAGCCGAAACAGCGCATCTCTCAGCGACCGTTCCTATGCTCCCCCGGCTAATCTCCGTGCCGGGGAGTTGCGGGCAGCCAAGATGCTGACCACATAGAGCGCAGCGGGGGTCGCACATTCGACCATAGGAGCATTTTTTGCCCCCAATTTTGGGGGTGAAAAAGTGCGTCTTATGGTCCGAAAATACGGTACTTTAAAGATAGCATTAGCTATTGAAAGAAAGGTCTTCTTTTTGGACCACATGATTCCAAAATGCGTAACCCGCAATGTGCAAAAAGTGCAATACATACCGTATTTTCCGGCATATAAGACGACCCCCAACTTTTCCAGTTAAAATATAAAGTTTGTGATATACTCCCCGTGTAAGACTTCCCCTCTTCCAATGCACACCAAATAAAAAACCTTTAATGGATGTGAAGCTAGGACCTTACATATGCCTACTCTGACTTTCAACCCACAGATGTCCATCCATTTTTTTTTTTGGGGATTAGTAATTTATATTCCCAATTTCACACCCCTATCTGCAACCTTTCATAGCTATGAATGTTTCCCTGCGGTTATCCATGGGACATAAATTGTATACATTTAACAATAAAAACTGAAAGAATTTTGGCAATCTAAAAAATTTACCTTTTACAGTTGTGTCTTAATTATAAAGTAAGTTTTTGAACAGATCTTTAATGTGCTCAATCTCCCTGCAATACCAATTTCAGCCACAATGTCACTAGTGAGCACTTGCCATCAAAGTAGCAGCACATAATTGGCTCCTTTCACACACAATGGGGGGGGGGGGGTCTCTCTCCTCTCTGCCTGTGATTCAAATAGGCTGCTGTCAGCCAGCACACAGTGCGGGGGGGCAGGGGTCTGGGCAGTAAACCTCTGGGCCCCCTAGATGCTCGGCGGCCCTGACACACGGTGTATAAGATGACTGACTTTTGAGAAGATTTTCCTGGTTTCAAAAGTCTTCTTATAACCCTGGAAAATACGATAGTATAAAACAAAACTTCAAATGTTACATGCTGGCATTGATATAAAAATTTCCTATGCGTTTTGCCTACAGATTTTAGGCTTCTTCTGGGATACTTGAAATGTGCTTGACATAATTACTTGTTTAATTAAATGGTGATTTGTAATTTGAAACAATATAGAAAATAATAAATAGGGAGTCTAATTTCCTGGAGAGAGCTTACTGTCTGGGAGACGTCAACCCCAGAGAGAGAGCACCCACACATGCGTGACACCCATCCACATAAGTGGAACAGGACGCCGTCCACATCAGGTATAGGAAAATATTTAGAACCTATCGGTTTTCCATTGTATAATACGGCATAAATAGTCTGGCGGCAAACAAAAATCGAAAAATCTGCCGCAAATCTAACAGTCTATGGCCAGCTTTACCTTTTAACTTTGCTCCCTGATGCTAAGACACCATTGCTGCTCTCATCGTTTAGATTGCCAGCTTGATGGATTTGACATCTTCCATTCGGGTTTATGAGGTGAAAAAGAATAACAAACGGAGACATGGCTCGCTGGCGTTGACGATGATCTGGTGACAACATCAAGACCTTGTTGCTTTGCCGTAAAGCCGTCAAATTGAATCTGGAGGCTTGTAAAATCGGGAAAACATTTTGATTAAATTGTCTGTTCTCCAACACAATTCCTGCTGCAGAGACTAGAAACGATCTGCCTGGAGCTGTGAAAGCTGCTCTGGGATTTGCTGCTGGAGGGCGAGAATTGAAGAAATAGAATCTGAGGTTTGAGTTTGTGGAATGGCTGTCTGACATGGTGTTGCAGAGGTGACTGGTAATGTAACCTGTATATATCCATGTTCTCTATATACTTGCAGAAACATTCACAACATTCCCTGCTGTTCATTATCTTAGCATACAGCAATACCACTTTCTGGGGGAATGTTCCTGGTGTGTCCATGTGATTCTTGTCACATGACTTATTGTACAACCTCTATCTCATGCATTTTTTGGTGAGCAGAGAAAGGTGGCAGTATTCTAACTGGATGCTATAAGTAGCCAGTTAGGGTTTATCAGAGCAGTTGAATAGGGATTAGAAGGTTTGACTTTGTTAGTTGGTAGTGGAGTCCGCTGCAGTGGAGTCCGGCATACTGGGGCTAATGGGAGCGGTTTGGCCGCAGCTGAAATACCGCGCTGCATCCTCTACCAAAAAGCCTCAGTGGATCCTTAAGGCCCCCACACACGTACCGAGCGGGGGCTGACAGACCAGCTCAGATGAGCTCTGGAGTGCAGCATGACGACGTCTCCAGAGCTGACAGCTTTAATGAAGACGCCAGTCTCCATTGAAAGTAATGGCATTGGCCATAGATTATCGGACTTGTCTGTTCTCTGGCCGACCGAACTGTGGGGCGACAGATGTGGGCACCCCCGATCGGCCGCCGCTCGGTGCGGGTATGGCAGCCTTTACAGTAAGAGTGCCTACAATCTATTCCCAGTCATATACTACACACTGACCAATAGCTATGTTTCCAATTTGGCATAGAAAATGGTGGTGTAGGCCTACGGCAAATTACTTTAGAGCAGTGCATGTAGCACCACGAACAATGTCCTTGCGGTTTAGGCTAGAAGCACACCAATAGCAACACCAATATCAACATATACTTGTGTGTTCTTCCTTTGTAGTGGAAAATACTTAATATTCATAAAAAAAATATATAATTTTTTCGTTTTCTTGCAGTTAGTTATTTACAGTGTACTCTTACATTTTTAGGTTTCCCCTTTACAGTGATTTAAACACCAATATTTATACAAATACACTCTATTGGGTAAGATAGGGTGTGTGCCCTCTCACAAGCTTTCGAGCTATATTGTAAGCGTTCCCTCTTAGTAATGTTAAAGATAAAACTTGCATTTTACTGGAAGAGGTCTTCCTCTTCCACTAAGTTTGGCGGCTTGTCACCGTATTGAAGTGGTACTAAAATAGGAAACGGTGTCAAAGGGCCTGAGTGTAGATTGTGAAAAGAACGTGAGTAGATGACCGAAAGCAGAGGGTGTTGTAAATCTGTTGAATTAAAAAATTTAAGTTTTTCACATACTGAGGTGTTATTGATGGGTACCAGAAGTGGAGGACTCCATATGTTAATAGGGTTAATTATCTTACTGGTATTTGGGGGATACATAGAGTAATTAGTGGGAAGTGCCAGGATACGGCATCAGCAGCTTAAAGAAAGAATATTGAAGTGAAAATGAGGCATATGTTTTCAGATATGTTTAGAGATGGTACGATCTGACCAAGAACAGAAGTGGGGACAATAAAAGTTACTTACAGCTGAGGGAAATATATAATTTCAGCAGGGGGGGTAGAGAAAGATTGTTGTCAGATGGTTTTAGTGTTGGTTCTGTGGAAAAGAAGGATAAACGTGTAACCTAAAATCCTAGTTCCATTCCTGTATATTTTTCATTTTGCAGTTGTATGTAACTTGTCACATTGTCCTGGGTAAGTTTACACTCCGTTGCCAACCCCCCATGTCCCATGAACCTAAGCCTTGGGGGGGGGGGGGTTCCACATGCGTCGGGACCCCCTCCGCTAAGCACATTGCTAGAGATCCCGACGGAGTAGACGTTCTCTACTACGTTCAGCCCTGCATCAGCAGAATGACTCAGCGCTGTGAGAACACAGCATCCATCTGGATCTCCCGCCAAGCAATATGCTTAGCAAAAGGGGTCCCGACCTATGTAGAAACATAGCCTTATACACTTTGTTATGGTAACTCAATGGACAAGTGGACACAAACTGTTCTATTGGTTTACGGCCTCTGGGCGGTTTAAGCTTTTCGCGCCATTTTTTATGGCACGAAAAGCCGTTTTACACTGTACTCCGCCGTGCTTGCCGGCTCTCCGCCCAGCCCTCTACACACCTCCGATGTCAAAGAGACGCCGGCGGTGTGTGGAGAGGAGAGCGGCGCCCCCTTCATTAACATGAAGGTGTATGGCCCCGCCCGCTTCGGCGTCACAGATGATGCCGAAGACACGGGGCCGGAAGAGCTCCGTGTGTCGGCGGCTCTTCTACAGAGCCGCCGGTACACAGAGAGGCGGCGGTTGTGCCCGATCCCGGCACGGGCACAGTTTGACCAGTGAACGGAGTTCGGGCAATCCGCTAGGTAAGTTAATTAAAGGTCCTACGCACGTGTACAATATTTTTGCAGAAACTGAATGTCATTCTGATCCTAGGCACCAGGTTGTTAATAGTCCCACATCTACTAGACTTACATTGGGGTAAAAAAGTATTTGGTCAGCCACCAATTGTGCATGTTCTCCCACTTAAAAAGATGAGAGAGTCATTTTCCTCTTCTGGATCATCCAAATGCTCTCTAGCACACTTCAGACAGGCCTGGACATGTACTGGCTTAACAGGGGAATATGTCTGCCTCTGCAGGATTTGAGTCCCTGGTGCGGTGTTTCTGATGGTAACCTTTGTAACTTTGGCCCCAGCTCTCTGCAGGTCACTAGATTCCCCTTGTGGTTCTGGGATTTTTGCCACTGTTCTTGTGATCATTTTGACCCCACAGAGTGAGATCTTGCATGGAGCCCCAGATCAAGGGAGATTATCAGTGGTCTTGTATGTCTTCCATTTTGTAATTCTTGCTCCCACAGTTGATTTCTTCTTCTTGTGAAGACTTACAGAAAACATTTGTTATATACACTTTGTTGGCAATGACGGAGGTCAAAGATTTGAGATGAACTTTTGATACCAAATACTTATTTTCCACCATCATTTGCAAATACATTCTTTAATAATCATACAATGTAATTTCCTGGATTCTTTCCCCCATTCTGTCTCTCATAGTTGAGGTGACCTATGATGGAAATATCACGCCTCTCTCATCTATAAAAGGGGGGAGAACTTACGCAATTGGTGGCTGACTAAAAACTTTTTTGCCCTACTGTATGTTACATCTAAAATCTCCATTGTGAGTATTCTAAGGGCTCCGTTTCCATAGGTGTCCAAACATTTGAGTCAAGGAAAAACGCTGATTTTTTTTGCGTCTGCGTGAGGGGTGATTAAAACTGTAATACATTACTTCTCCATGGACCGTGTATTGTGTGGGATATATAAAAAAATAAATAAAATAGCCCCGAGGTCTACTTTTAGATTTTATTTTAAACTAAACTCACTAATGAGGTCTCCCCCCTGGCGGGCCATAACAATGCTTTTTCCCAGGGTAACATTTGCATGTAACTAGGGTGTATATTGCTTCGTGACTCATAAACCATTTACAGGTTGGGTTATTGCTTGAGGGCAGGGAAAACTATTACCAAAGAACTATCTGTCCACACTTCACTACCCGCAGGACCTAATTTAGCATCTCTTTTGTCATTTTATGTGAGCACTGTGCAAACTTATAATTAACAGTTATGAGTTATTGTATAGACGGGCATTTGTTATGACTTTCCTTTTCTCTTCAATGTGTATATAAGAAAAACATAAAAGTTTGTGAGGGTTAAGCAATGAGTTGTGTGGGTTAAGCAATGCGGACTGTTTTCTATTACATTATCACAAACGATTAGAAATCCTTTTGCTTGGGTACAATAGCAGTTGTGTAATAAACACATTGCTGAATTTATAAAGGTAAAACTGAAAAGTCGCAGGAATGCCCCAACAGGTTTGCTTTAAGCTGCTTGCTTACCCAAAAAATACTTCACTCCAGTTCTCCATACCCAGAAGGGAATTATTTCTCCATCTTGGACTCCTGGTCGCTTGGTATGCAAGGCTAAAGCTAGGAACACACGGTTCGATTTAAGCATACAATCGATGTAAATCAATGAAAATTTACATCGATTGTACCAAAATCGTAGCGCGGACACATGGTACGACGATAATTGTTCGATGAAGAGCTTTACATCGATTGAAAAGTGATCGGACCAGTTGGAAAATTATCGTCGAATTGTACCATGATCGTACTACTTTTTCATTTTCATCATACAATTGTATTCGAGGAAGTGATAGTTTTACTGTTTTTAGGGCATCAATAGCATCGACGATTTTAGTCAATAATCGATGTTTTCTACATCGATATTGTACTACGATTGTATGACACTATAGCACACACGGTACAATCGATAAAATACCAAAATCGATGTTCTTCATCTAATCTTACATCAATTGTATGCTTAAATTGAGCCATGTGTTCCTAGCTTAAGGCTATTTCTGCATGAACAAAGCACATTAAGTTATATCTAAAGTTTTTGGGGTTTTTCTAACTTTTGTCAGATAGAAAATGTTGAAATACAATTGGGTTGTGATTTTTTGTTTGTACATATTTGTGTTAATTAGATCTAATATTAGGTCTAAGAGCCGAGGCTTTGAATCGAACACGAGGAGCCGATGCTTTAGCCACGCCTCCTCAGCTCTGTTTGTAGGCGGGGCTTTCCCTGTGTGTTCCTGCCTGTCCTGAGGTAGTGAACACATTCACACACACTGGACTGGGCATTGTCCTTATAGCACCATATACATGGTTATTGAGGCAGTGTGAACGTGGTCATCTCACATACTACACAGGACAGTTAATAAAAGCTGTACATCAGACATGTTCAGTATATTGTGGAGACTGTGTCCTGTATAGAATATAGGGAGAATATTTATATATATATATATATATATTGCAGAATTATTAGGCAAATGAGTATTTTGACCACATCATCATCATTTATGCATGTTGTCTTACTGCAAGCTGTATAGGCTCGAAAGCCTACTACCAATTAAGCA
>CM070032.1:21457301-21477287 GCA_036250615.1 Ptychadena robeensis
ATATATATATATATAGCCATAGGGGGTGCGATGGTGATCAGTGTCTGCTGAGACTTGTAGTCCCCCTGTAATGTACAAAGGGTTCCATAAAGAATGTACTGGGAGCTGATCATCTACAGTATATGTATATATCTCTATCTATCTCTGATCACCATCGCACCCCCTATGGCCATGGGGTTCTGAGCATGCTGCGCCTTGTAGTGCCCCGTCTGAAACAAAGAGCCCCTCAAAAGCTGTAGGAGCCAGCTGTTTAAAGGGAGATGATCTAAAAGAGCTGAAGCTTTGAAAAGAGCCTGAATTGCCATCACTAGTGTATAGTGTATATATTCTACAGAGAGATACACCATCCATATATGTCCTGGTGAATATCTACATTTTATTTTGCCCTGGTATAGGAATTAGAGGGAGATTTTTAACCTATGCTTGCTCTGGTGACACCGGTGTAAGAAATGATATCCTCTTGCTATCACTAGAAGGTAGTAGGATTACCATGGGGGGCTACAGGGGCGGACAGTTGCTATCCAGGATGTTATATGTAAATTCACCCTAAAGGTCCGCTGAATCGGGAATCATGCATGTTGTGGCTCCTGAGAGTCTGGCTCCAATCGCAGTGGGTCATTGGACATGGATTATAATGCGGTTTTTACTTTTTCACAAATTGATGTATTTATTAAGTAGAATGTGGTCGCTGTAATCTCCCCAGAAGTCACCCCGTTTTTTTTTGTAAATTGGAGGTGCACATTATGTTGAGGGTGCTGTTCCCATTCTATCCCAAAATGTACTAACTATCCAATTAGTACCAGCAGATTTAATGTCGACATCAGATTAATATAATTCTATGATTGGGTGGATCGAATGTTGGTAAATCCCAGTTTCCGCCATTACTTTGGATGTGAAGTATCAAAAATATGTAAAGTATCAAATCGAAATCTCGCAAAGTGTGCATCAATTCGCTGAACAATAGTCATCACACGGAATTGATCCGTGTATGGGGGACCTTTACAGTTTAAAGCTGTGTTCATGCACATGACCGTAGTCATAATTGTTTCCAATGAATATCTGTGTTTGTATGGCTGTTGGGCAGGGTTGCTTAAGTAGGATGGACCAATAAGCTGCATCCTCAGGACAACGTGGGGTACCATTTACTTACTCACTTGCTCTTTATCTAGTCATTCCCAAATTGAGCATCTGATCACGGCTAAAGCATCGGATAATGTAAAATTGGCTTCTGGCATGTCCTAAAGAGTCCAAATCCGGTACGTTTTTTATCCTTTAATCAAGGAAATGGTACTTAAAAAATACTTTATACTGTCAAACTTCCTGGACTCTCAGGAATATCATTAAAGCTGGAGATTTCTGGTTATTACATTAATCTATTTTTAGCCTGTGTTCTATTATGAGTCAAAGGTTAACTGTGTACAGTCACAACATTTTCTGAAATCTGGCATCCGTCTTTCTCAAACTTCAACAGAACATTCCACCTGTAGAATGGATTTATGGGGGACATCGATGGTCAAACCATCAGCAGAGCCGTATTAGCACTGATCATTTTTATGGCTGAAATGCAGAGCAGAAATATTTGTACTATTTGCAGGGTTTTCCTGTTCTCGGGTTTGAAGCAAACTGAGGGACAGTGAAATCCAAAAGATATACTAGCCGTGGATCATTGGGTAAAAGTTACAGGAAGACCAACTCTGCTGTTTATGCCTATGGTTTAATTTTATTTTACTTAAAGCATGTGTCTGTAAACACAACATCACTTTTTAAACTTGCCCGCTACCTCTGGTGTCAGTGATGACACCGGTACATTGATGCTGCCCATACTTATGCCTGTATTTTCCGACAGACCTATGCATTGAATAACAATAAATTTGTAGGCAATGTGGACTGTTTTCTATTACATTACAAAAGATTAGAACTCCATTGCTTTGCTAATAGCAGACTGTACAAGTTATCAGTTATGTAGTGTACTAAACACAGTGCTGGGTTTTATAGGTAAACTGGACAGACGCATGATGCAGGAAGGCCCAAAAACACTGTTACTTTACTCCTGTCCTCCATACCCCACAAGGGAATTCTTTCTCCACCTTGAACTCCTGGTTGCTCATTATGCATGGCTAAGGCTATTTCTGCATGAACAAAGCACATTTCCTTATTAAGTTATATCAAAATGTTGGGTTTTTTTTTTAACCTTGGAGTTATGCCCGAAGCCAATTTGTGCACAATTTGTTCATAAACTGACCGCTCCGGGATTTGGCAGACATGCCTGCGCTGTGCAGCCCGCATCAATTCTAAATCGCTGGCAATCGCTTACAGCTCTGCGTCGGTGAGCATGGGGGAGTGACACCATAAATCTCCATGTTAAAGGAGACAGGCTCTCTTTTTTCGACCCATGATGTGTAGAGAGTAAGGGGAGTAGAGCGGGGAATTACAGCAGAATACAGTGAAGTCAGTGAAAATGGCGTGAAAATGCCGTAACACCCAGGAGGTTAAAGTTGTGGACAGGAAGGTTAAGCTCTCATATTGAATTTTGAATATCTTGGCATTGTTTCTTTCAGATCTACCAACAACTATGTAGTTCACGGACCTCCCTGACTGGACACATATTGAGTTTAGAAAGGCCCTCATATCACATACAGTGTTTTCCCCAGAAATTTTTTTCAGCCGGGCGGCGCGATGACGTCATCACGCCGCCTGCACCGGTCCGGCGGCCTCTCTGATAGGCTGCCGGCCAGCGGCAGCACACAAGTCCTCACAAGTCCACAAGACAGGCGGCGCCTCCCCATTCTTCAGGAGCACGCCGCAGCCACTGAAAGGCTCCGGCCCGCGGCTCCGGTAGTGTGCCGCGGGCCGGAGTCTTTCAGTGGCTGTGGCGCGCTCCTGAAGAATGGGAGGCGCCGCCTGTCAGGCTGCTCGCCGCGGAGGACTTGTGTGCCGGGCGGGGACCAAAATCTCCCGGGCGGGCCGCCCGGCCAATCTCCTCTGGGGAGAACACTGACATAGTTTTGGCAAAAGGAAAGTTGACTATAGTGAGAAATTGTAGGGTATATGGTTAAATTAAAGCTGTTAAAGGGGTCAAGCTTACAGAGTGGAGGACCTCTTCCAGTGGAATGCAATGCAGATCTTTATCATCATTAGGGTTAATGAGGGAATGCTTACAATATAGCTTGATAGATGACGTTGTGAGAGGACGTCATAGGGACACTATTCCAGCAAAATCGACAGCTGTTTTCTATACTTGCTAATGTTTCCAGCCTGGAAAAAACAAAAAATTAATGCAACTACCACATTGGAGGACTGGTGAGCAGTAATATATCAATTGTTTGCTTATCGGTTTAGATTTAGACTATTAGAAAAGTTTTCTTTTGTGTCTTTGTAGATATTCAGGATAGTCGGTCATACTAAAACAATGAGGCTTATTTATGGAATTTAGGGAAAGGAACACTGCTGCTCATATTGTAGACGTTGCTGCTTTCAACGCAGTTTGGTAAACAAGTGATCGCCAATATCGACATAAAAATTTCCACCCTCACCTCCTATATTGCCACAGTTAAATAACCGAACCCTTGTACTGGCACAATGGTGGCGTGTTCTGCTGAAGTTTAAAACCAATATAGGGGCAGAGTTTTCAGTCTGACCATTTTATATGTCCTGGTGTCAGTGGTGCCATTGTCCACGTACACACCTGTGTTGGCTGGAAGGTTTGTGCCGTCACAGGGGCGCAGTACAGCTCCACACAGCTTGATCCATTTCTGGAGGATATATATAGACTATAAAGCATTTATTTCTCCAAGTGGTAAATGTTCTTGTATCCGACTTTAATTATGCAGTTTAATGTACACAGACACACATTAGACAGCCATAAACACGGCTGGGTATAAAACCATTGCGGCATTCATTGCTGGCCCAGGGTGCACCTGTTCTTGAAAATCGTGCTTATTTATTGCTATCCACTTCAGCCAACAAGCTGTTCTTAGTTAACAAGCGACTTTTTTTTTTTTTGCTTTGTCAGCCCGCAGGGTATTTTGTGGACAATTTTTCCATACAAAAGCACAAATGTCATCTGAATACGCCAGTCTAGACGTTCTTGCTAGAGACTCTGGCAGAATGTGGGTCATAGCAGGCCGTGGAATCCCTCTGCATTATGCACACCATGCTGGATTTTCTTTCATTTACGCACTGCTCTCGTATCGCCTCAATGGACTGTACTCATGGAAATAATGTTATATCGCGATCATTCCACTTCTCTACATACACTTTTTTTATCCTCTCACATTGTAATTAATGAATTTTCTTTTCCCTTAAAGCTGAACTAAATGCAAAATAATTATTATAGAAGATACTCTGTCTCCACCATTAACACAGAAGCCAATGCCCAGACTTCAATGTCATACGAGGACTAGAACAAGACCTTCTCCAAACCCTTATGAGATGGAGCTCTTACAGATTCCTGGCTTTGTCAAATGGAGTATAAGGTTGTGGGGATGGTGACTGAGAAAAGATGTTGAGGGCACTTTTCTTTCAACAGAACCTTCTACTTTTCATATACCAGACAAATGACCATGTATTCATGTTGCAGAGCATTTTGAAATATAGCAATATACACACTAAAATGATCTGTTCGAAAAGATTTTACATTTCTTTCTTTTTTTAACTTTGTCCATTTGGCATGTTATCAAATAAGCTATCACATTTGTTAGTTTTGTCTTTTTTGGTTCCAAAATTTTCTATATTCCATATATTTCCTTAT
This sequence comes from Ptychadena robeensis, assembly GCA_036250615.1. Lineage (NCBI taxonomy): Eukaryota > Metazoa > Chordata > Amphibia > Anura > Ptychadenidae > Ptychadena > Ptychadena robeensis. The sequence continues at coordinate 21,462,052 of CM070032.1, forward strand.
ATCTCAAACAAAGGAGATGTACCGTATTTTGCAGTCCATCAAAAATTCTAATTCTGGTAAAAATACCAGAAACTGACATTGTGCTGGTCGGAGGTCTGTGGGCCAACTGGCAGAGAGTGAGTTAAAGAAGGTGGGTAAGCTGTTATGTATGTGAGCTGCAGAGTTTTGGAGATGGATGGTCCGTCCAGTGTATGTGGGCAGGCAGCTTCAGCCAGCTCACATACACAGCTCTGACCACTTCCCCGCCGTGGCTTAGCTGTGGATGGTTGCGTGTTCACAATATAAGACGGTATAAAAAATGCAATTACAGTAACATGTGCGTATTAAACCTGCATTTGACAGCTGTTTTTACAAGACTAGAAGACGTTCAGAAGAGGACAAACAATCGGTACAAACTTCGAGCATGGGTAGACACTATTGGTGTATACACACAATAAAAGTGTATCTGGTATGAGGAACAGTTGTGACAAGCAGTATAGGGATTTACAAGGATTTAGTAACTTGGAACACTTATGATGGCAGAGGAGAGCCAGATCATTCACCACTTATTGTTTGCTTTCCATGGGGGTCCTTCAAGTCTGTTCACCTGATCCTACGTGCTTCAAATATAAGTGCTAGGGTAGGGCTGCACTATGTGCTTGGATGTGCGGACGTCAGACGTCATTCAATAAGCTCAAGCCCCCTGTTCACTCGATTAGGGCCACATTATTAACAGCATAACATAGCGTATCTGATAGCATGGACCCTTTGGACACGTCATAGAGTCTCAGACCAACTGCAGATCAGGCTGAGTTTAACATGGGGAGAAATGCCTCTGTCGTTTGGACAGGTTAATACGAAGGCTGGGTCTGCACTAGGCAGCCCCAAAAATGGCTTTGTGATGTGTCCACATCGGCTACCAGTTGTACATGCGCTATTAAAGCGAGTATAGGGGGTGGTATTCTCGATATCGGCAAAAGTGCATCCTATACTTTCCATAAGCAAATCATGATGTGGTCATGATGCCCCAGTATAGACTGGCACACAATTTCCCATAGGGGAATACAAGGGGCAGCTGCAGTACGTGGTTTTGCCATGCCTTGACTGTGGGGAAAACCGCACAAAAAACATAGTGTAGACCCAGACTTAGGCATCTATGACATGGAATGGGTAGAGGGTCTTAACATTTCTACTGAAACATGTACCCAATTTTTCATAATTACAAGTTTCTGAAGTCTGAGGAAATGTTTTGGACACTGTTTGGTTTTCAAGCTTGGTTAATGGACAAGTATGGAAAGTCTGGAGCACCTGGAGCAGATGTCTTTGTTTTATACCCAAAGCTGCCTGATCAACTGGTGCTATTGTAAAACAGGTTACAATGATTACAGTAAGGCCGGACTGGAATGAATGATTTCATTCCTATTAAAATCACTTAGAATGCCCTGCTGAGTCCTTAATTAACAACGCATTGCCAATAAATCTGTGTGTGAATATTTAATGAAAATAGGAAATACCCTTAAAGAACACAGATGATTTGAACAAATTGCTTGTGTAAATTTAAAGACCAGAAAAAGGCGCTGGAGGCAAAATGGCGGATTAGAATATTAAAGTATTTTTTCGATTTCTGATTTTGTGCGGCTGTAAGGATGGCGTGTATTTTTATTTTTTTTTTCGATAATGTATTTCAACAGAGTTGGATGTGCCGTAATAAAGAGTATTTTAGGACGCCTGGCAATTTTTTTATAGCTTTCAGTAATAAAAATATTTGTTCATAAAAGCTTGATATTTATAAAATAAAATACGAAAAATCTTGTTATGTAACCTGTTTAGATTCAGGATATTTGGTCTGAAACCGCAGAGAATGGTGTTAGCGATGCTTTGGAGAGCAATGAATTTGCTGGCCTCCTATTTAAAGGGAATAGCGTTAGATTATAATAATCCTGAGACCTGGCTTCTTATAAAATAAGGTATGCATGAAGTGCGTAAAATTCTGCGCTGCATGCCGAGGGTTACATAAGGCGCTTCCTGGCCAAGCTCATTGGTCGTTTATTTTGTGCAAATTTTCACTCACAGGTTGCATGACGCCAGCAAGTTTCTGGTCCACTTACAAATTACATCACAAGTCTGGTTTTGTCATTGGGAATTTATATGACTTGAGATTAGCAAAATTGCGTAACACGTTCTATAAATTTAGTGACTTTCATAGTGAAAATAAAACTAGGTGGTCGGTGTGTATAACATTTTAGTTTTGCTGGTACACCTTTTTAAGGCAAAGTCTACATTATGTTTGGTTGCGTGGAGACCAACATAGTGCAGCCATCCCCAGTATTCCCCTATGGGAAAGGATGTGCCAGTCCATACTGGTGCGTCATGACTTTGTCGGGGCAGTGCGGCATACATGACACATTAACAATGCCCGGCCTGGCGCATCGAAAACGCATACCACACCCATAACAAAAGGGACGGTATGTGAATGCAAACTAAATTGGGCGTGGTGTGCTAACGGAAAGTCTCCAGTGGCACCATGCGAAGACACCAATTTGAGAATGTGGAGTGGGCATCGTTAGAATGGTAAGTGTTCTCTCTGGATACTAAGGCTTAAGGCTATAACTTTTTCTTTTGAGCAATCGTTTTACATAGCGCACATGTGGTTTTTTTGTACGCGTTTGTATTCTTATAAGCCCTGTCTGCTGCGCATGATAAACTACAATGCGTTAAGGCACAGTACCATAAAAACACAACATGTGGGTCAATAAAAATGTTGCTCGTCCCATTAGACTAAGACTTGCTCCTACTTTTGGCACTTTTAAAAAGCCCTAAAAACCCACCTTTTCAGTCTGGCCTATCCATCTTCTCACCCCTAACATCACCATCATGCCATTCCCACCTATTGTATACCTTGTTCCCCCACCTATAAGATTGTAAGCCCGTCCGGGCAGGGTCCTATACTTCTCCTGTGTCATACCTGTACCTGTGTGTTATTGTGTTTGTATCTCCACTCTAATGTATTGTACAGCGATGCGTAATATGTTGGCGCTATTTAAATAAATGATAATATAGTGTGAAAGGCCCATTAAACTTTAGCATAAAGGTGCAAATGAATACCCCTATTCTTATACCATATTTTTGGGACTATAAGATGCACCTGACCATAAGACGCACCCATTTTTAGAGCCGGAAAGCCAGAAAAAAAATATTTCATGTGTTTAAATGAATTAGGGAAAAAATCCCCTGCAGTACCCAATTTCAGCCACAAAAATTGTGTCACTAGAGAGCACACTTCGGCATCTCTTCTTTCTCACACACAGGGAAGGAAGGGGGGGCTGCGGGGGAATCTGCACTCTGGTCTCCCCTCTGCGGCTGTGTGTGTGTGAGGAAACTGCCAGCTTGCAGCTTTCCCCACACACACTCTGCATTCGTTATATCTGCGGGGCTCTGCGAATATGACCAATACATTTAAGATGGGAGATCTGGCTGTGTGCATAGGTCGGGAGAGGTGGCGAGAGCCAGGTGGTCGCACATTCGGACTATAAGTCGCACTTTTTTGCACTGAAAAAGTGCGACTTATGGTCCAAAAAATACGGTATGTCAGTTTTAGTAAAGGTGCACCTAAGAAACTGCAGCTCCAACGCGGTTAGTGTAAACTAACCCTCAATACACTTTCAGCCGTTTCTCTTATGTATTGAACATTTTTTCAATCTTTGTTCAGAATATGTTAAGAATATTCATTTTATTACAAGAGACTGTTTGGGATCGGGAGCTGCAGACCGCTGATGACAGACCTGCAGAATTAAAGAACTATACAATATTCTTTTGAAGAATATATACTTTAAATACTAATTTACTAGTTTAGTGTTCATCATTCTCAGCCAGGTTACATACGTTATGCTTAAAAAACTAAAAACTCTTTCTAATGATCTGTAATGAATTCCGCCCAGCTGTAGGATTGCAGCACCGACACCTATTAGGAAATAAATGTCAGATGTAAAAACGAAAAATCTATATGATTGAGTAAAAATAAAATGAATAACTCCAATTGATGGACAGGAGAATAGCCGGCGTCACGATTCAGACGGTTTGTGTCACTGTGATCTGCATTTGTATAAGGCGTCTGCCATGGAGATGTCTTTCCCATAAGAAAAGGCCGCAGACCGCGGCTGGGTTAATGCTGTTTTTTGTTAATTAAAGCACGGCCTAGACAAAAGTGTTTAGAGATGTTAATTACTTTTCCTTTTTTTTTTTTATAAATAAACCATTTGCTTTTGAAGTTAGCTATTGCTGTGGAAATATGTCAACTTTCAAGATAGAACTTCAGGACACCGGGGTTAATATTAACTCTTTGAGTGTTGTCTTGCTGACATGAAAGGGTTCAAAGTCTTGTATTGGCATTTACCAACAAATCTATGCGCGTCTGGAGTGAGTCTTCTGCCGCAAACAATATTATATTTAATGTACTTTTCCTCTTTTAATTATTACACTTTTTTTTGTCCTCATCTATCTGAAATGAAACATTTCTGAAAGAAATGATCTCTGGTCCTTTCTCTGGTAATATTGTGAAAGAATGGGCAGTAGTCATGGTGCTGGAGATGGTTTTTGACTCTCCGCTTCTCTACAGCCATGTTCACGTTAGCGGATTCTGAGCAGTTTTTTTCACCGAGTGGTCATCGCCCACCGCCAGTCATGGATGAAAAGCAATATATTGCGTCCCTGCTGTTTGTGGATGGTAACTTTAACTACATGGCTTGACTACTGTGCTGTGTAAATTAAGACTAAAGGTAGCCATAGATGGGTACATTTTTTCACAACTTGATCATCGTTCCAATCATATTGTGCAATAAATAATTGATTGCCAGTCTATTATTGATCATTTGTACTGTCAGTCTTAAGACCCCATACACATATAGATTGTGACCTGAAGTTTTGGCTGATCTAATGAAGTCATCACGCACGGTCGATCAGATAAAACATCGGGTCACAATCAGCCGAGCACCCTTTGTGTGCTCGTGCTGTCTGTCGGGTCCAGCAGACAGCATCTAGGGACGCCGGCTGTGAGAACAGTCAGCCTAGCACGAAGGGAGAAAAAGGGAGCTTCTAGGACCCCCCCCCCCCTCAGAAGTAGACAGGCTCGGAGCTGAGCTGAGGAGACCTACCCATACTTTAGATGTGTCCCGGTTTAAAGTATAAGACCGATCTAAGAATTACGGACATTATGTCCATAATGGCTTAGAGCAATTTGGCTGCCGATCTAGGCTCTTAAAGCTCAAAATCGGCACCTAACTTTTTGGCCGACTGAGCGCGTGTGCATGACGGTTGTTCAAAAAATGTAAGCGTGTATGGGGGGCTTATTAGATTCTCAGAAGACCGGTTCTTTTTTTCAAAATCGTCATTACAGCTTTCTGCCACAAGATGGCGCCTGGAAACTACAAAAAAAAAATGGCTTGAACGTGTCAACTATCGAATAAATGTTACCAACATGTCCGATCACAGCTCGATCAATTTTATGGTTGATCGAAGCAGGTGGGAAGGGAACATCGACCTGTATATGGCTGCCCTAAAGAATCATGCAGCGTGTTTTCTGATCATGTTTTTAATGCCTTTCAGAGGGTCATTTGGTAATTTAACGACCCGATTGGCTTCAATAGGCTCTTTTCAATTATTTTTTAAGCTTTAAAACTTTTTGTGCAGGTTGGACAGATGCCTTTCCTTTAAAGCATCATCAACTCTATCTGCCAAGATGTAAAGATTTTAATTACTTTTTTTTAACTGTCCGTGTAAATAAAGCCCAACTTTTTTAGAGGCGGTTGGCTGTCTCTTATTCCCTGCTCAACTGTTCTTCTTTTTTTTTTTTTTTTTTGCTCCAAAACTGCCTGGCCACTGACATGATCCACTGTCCTGCATTGTATGTTAGGACCTCCCAGGCAGGCTAAGATCACACTTATTGCAAATCTTTAACCAATCATTCCCGGCTGTCCCCCGAGGAATACAAGAAGCTATAATAGAATGCTTCCTTCCTATGTAATATTGCTTTTGAACATCATACAGTATAAGTAAATAAAGGCTGCAGTTTTTCTTTAAATATGATGTATTCTTTTGCTTTAGGATATCTCCACAGTAACTGGAGTCCCAGAGGAACAAATCAAAATAAGAAAAGTCCGCATTTTTGCTCCAGCTCGTAACGCAATGCAGTCTGGTGTACAGAACACAAAGAAGTGGAAGATAGAGTTTGATACCCGGGAACGCTGGGAAAATCCCTTGATGGGTTGGTCATCAACGTAAGTAATAAAACATTTCATTACTTTGGGTATAGCCAAAGATTTTTTTTTTTGGGGGGTTGGGGGGTTTGATTGAGTAGGTAACAACCCATATAAGATTACCTTGGTGGGATTTCTCTTTGCTTCCTGTCCTTCATTCAACAGGAAGTGAAAGAACTAAAAGTGAGGGGTTCTCCTGTTTTATACAGTTGTGACTGCAGTAGGTGCCCACATTTTATTTTTCGTAATACCTCTAAAATTTACCTAATATTATGTCTCTGGTATGAACTGTATAATTGCTTATGCCAACAGAGCCCTGTTGGTATAAGTAATGAAGAGAGGGATAGATGAACCTATCTCTCTCTCTCCGTGTCACTGCAGCTTTCACGGACACAGGCAGCCAGAGAGGAGGGGGAGAGCAGAGAAGACTGGGCAGCCTCCTGATCAGTAAAGAGGTGTTGCGCTGAGAGTGTCCTGCTTCTAGTGACATCTACTGGTTGAATCTAATATTGCATTCATGTAATCAATTGCATTAACCCAATTGATGTGAACACTTTTCTATATCAAATATTTTTTTTCCTGCTTTAAAAACTGGGTGCGTCCGGTGCGTCTTATAATCTGAAAAATACGGTAGGTATTCGGAAAGCGCACTTATACTTTAACCCTCTGGGCGTACGAGCTTTTCGCGCCATTTTTTGTTTAATATTTGTTTATTACATTTTTGGATTTGTTTTACAATAACAACAATACAAAAAGTTTTGCATAACAACACACAAAAACAAAATACAGATCCCGCAAGGGGGTCTACGATCAGTCCACCCAGACCATCCGGTCCACGGTTATAACCTGTGGGTCAACACGGGGAGAAAAATGGACACAATAAGTAGCTGTGGAAGAGACCGAGGAGCCAGCGATCACTGGTCCAGGTAGGAATCGCATCCCCGTGCATAGGGCTATACCTCTAAAATACGGAGAAGACCGGAGAGCGTGGCGGACCAATCAAAACACATCAAATAAACCCACAAAAAACAATAAATACCCATAAGGGGATAACGACACACAAAACACCACAGCGGACATCCAAACAATACTAAGGGGAAAGGGGGAAACAAATTCAGGGGGGGGGGCGAGGGGCAGTCCCTCCGCCCAGAGCCAAGGAAGCCAGCAGGACCTGGAAACGTGGGGTGGTTTGAAAGCCCTGCCACGGGCCCCAAGTCTTGCAGAAGAGTTCCACTCGACCCTCGTCCTCGGCCACCAGACGTTCCAGACGTTCAATGGTGGACAATTCCGCCAACCACTCCACTACGGTAGGGGGCGCCGTGGAGAGACAGTGTCTGGGGATTACAGAACGTGCCGCTATCAAAAAGAAGCGGAGGGTGTCCCGCTTAATGGACCGCAACGTGCCCGGTATCATCGAGAGCAAGGCGATGGCCGGGGTGTTAGGCACTGCCGAATCGTGCATTGCATTATAGATAGTGAAAACGGAGTCCCAGAAAGGCGCGAGTACAGGACATTGCCACCATATATGGGACATGGTGCCCCGATGTCCCAGGCACCTCCAGCACCGTTTCGCGCCATTTTTAATGGCCCGAAAAGCCATTTCCCCTGCAATCGCAGCGGAGTACACTGAACTCCGCCGTGATTGCCGGCTCTCTGCCCAGCGGCACCCCCTCCATTAACGTGGAGGTCTATGGTGCCGCTCCCTTCGGCGTCACAGATGACACCGAAGACACGGGGCCGGAAAGGCTCAGTGTGTCTGCGGCTCTTCTACAGAGCCGCAGGCACACGGAGAGGTGCCCTTTGTGCCCTATCCCGGCGCAGGCACAGTTTGATCCACGAGGTTAACCGCCCAGGAGGTTAATGCTGACAACTTGATGTTCATTCTGTTTCTCTCTAACATAAATACTCTGATTACTTCAGCATCATCCTTACTGCCACTTACATCGACCATTAAAGACATATTAAAAACAATATGATTTGCGTTTGGAACAGGATGTAGAGAAGGAGTAAAATAAAGTAATCAGTGGAAATAAAAAATCTTTCCTGACCTAACCAAAACCCCCAAAAATGGAAATAGTTTGAGTCATTGAAGTCTCCCAGTGCTCAACATTCTATTCATTTGCAATTATTACATCCAGTTACTTTTTGATTGGATGGCCAATGTCACATTTGAACATAAATAAACCCAAACAGTTATCCGTTGCAGTTTGTTCGTTCTTAGATATGTTGGCTGCACTTGTTTTCTAGTTTTGAATAGCTTGTTAATAACTTGTCACTTTGCTATGAGCTTTAAGGATAAAAACTCTCCATTACATAGTGGATTCCATTATCCACTATGTAATGGAGATGGACAATAGGGCAGTCTGGATGGCCACCATCACTCCCTTCACAGATGGGAGTGTTGCCATCCTCTTACAGGAAGTGTGTTATTCTCAAAACTACCAAGTGACGTAAAATAGTAAATGCACCGTAAAGCTGAGTGCAGTCACTATGCCATGGAACTGGTAATCTGAGATATGGAATATTTCGTTTGGGGTTTTAGATGCACTTAAAATCCAACAAATATATAACCGTGAGCCTACCTTCCACTAGAAGTTCATGTTTTGCATAAAAGTGTCGATCATAGGGAGCAATGAACCCAGAAAAAAAAATAACTGGCCTATAATGAGTAACTCCATGCTGCAGCACCCCCGGGAGAGCCAAACATTTCTGAGCGCAGTGATAGCTGTGTAAGTCCCTGATCTCTGCATTGAAATGTACAGAGACACATTTTCCCATTGAAAACTATTATAAACGCCCCCAGTGGCCAAACGCAATATTGCACCCTGAGTTAACCTTCGGAAGCCTGGCAGTTAAAGATGGAATCTTCATGTTATTCCAAGAACAGCAGATAAGTATATATTTTTTTATCGTTGTAGAGCGCTACGCCGCCATTACACCGTACTTGAATATTACAAATATATTGTTTAGATTTTGAGTATACATCCGCTTTAAATCAGATAAAAATTATTTCTTGCTGGAAAGAGAACAAGTGAACAGTGAGGACACAATAACAGCCATAATATTGTTTTACTGGCTACTTATGTGTATCACCTTATTGTTTCTCTGCCATAGTTTGTGTTGTTTTCATCAAATGTTGGTTTTTGGGGTTTTGTGTAGTAGGTCATACATTCACCATCATACAGACATCTCTTATTCAAGTACAATTAGTTTTCAAAATATTTTGTATACATTGATCCCAAACATTGTACATATGGAAATGGATTTGGGAAGATTAACTGTGTTGTGCTGTCATAATAAACATTGAAGGGAATAATCAAGGTCTACCTTCCCCACCTTTATCACACCCCTCCTTTATGTTCACCAGCAGGTTATATTGATGGACGGTGCAGCCAGACTCTTATGTTTACCGACATACCACATGGAGCTACTTACATGGGCAAGTGTAAGACTGCCTTTTCAAAGTCTAGAGTTATTTCTGTGCCTCATACTGGCCTTCTGAAACATTCCTTGGCTTTAGTATAGCACACATCACACAGGGGGATGAGGCCCCTGCAAAGACAGGTTTACTTTAATTGTCCAACAAGGGTCAGTGTGTAATATATTTGTATCAAAGCATTGCTTTTCCCATGAACCCCGTGCAAAGTGGCACTAATCCTTATGTAGTTCTTCCTCGCAGAACTTTGATGATGTGGGTAAAATTTGAGTAACTTGTAGTAGTATGTCTGATCACATCGGATTTCTTCTCTTTGCAGTGCTGATCCTTTATCAAACATGGTCCTGTCATTCAGCTCCAAAGAAGATGCCATCGCCTTTGTTGATAAGAATGGTAAGTGAAATCCCTGCGTTGGATCTGTGGCATTTTTGGTTTACGTTTAGTTTTATTATGTTTTTGTGCTTGGTCTTACGTTATTTGAGTAAAGCTGGCCATACACGGCTCGATGAAGAAACAGATTAGAGCAACTTTGGGTTTCCAACATGTTGAAAAACCTTGGTCGAGATCCATTACTTTGAATGGGGACAGCGGGTCTTCATCCAATGTAATGGACGGGCTGACATCTGAGCTGCACACAGGCGGCTGTGACCAGCTAGCTGCAGGGGGTGGGACCAGCACTGTGAGGCTATGTTCTGATTGGCTGTCTTTCTCCAGCTCACTGCTGTGTTGTTGGCTGTGAGCTGGGGAGAACAGTTCCTTATTGGACGGGAATTGATATGCTTATGTGGTGCACATTGATTTCCCTTCAATTGATCCCTGATCAATCACAGCGTGGTGACATCACCATGGTTGCTGGGGAGGTATAGTGTAGACCCAGCCTTAAGATGGTTTATAATATTACCATATTTTGGACTATGAGTTAGACAACCCCCACCCCCTAAAAAAATCAGAGGGTAAAAATGCCTTTGTCTTATATTGCAAAGTCGTGCCTTGGCTACCTGCCAGCACCTTCACAGCAAGAAGATTTGCTGGGGAGGCAGAGGAGTGGTCGGGAGATCCGCCCATGAGGACAGCTCCTCCCATCTATCTGTAGCTCATGGTTTATATCACCGAGCCCAGCTGGAAAAAAAATGTAGTGGCAAATGCAGATGAAAGAGCTGCCAGATGGCATCTCTCCCATCCAGCTCTGTGTGAATGCTGGACTTGCATTGCCAGTTTTCACACACAGCCAATCAATGTGTCTGGCTGATATAAGAGATCTGCCCATGGGCGGATCTGTTTCATCTGAATCTGTGTGAGCTGGGCTACTTCAGCTCAACTCAGTGCAGGGCTAGTGACAGGGATCCACCTCTTTAACACAGAGCACATAGCTCTGGCGAGCAGATTGGGAGAAAGCCAAAAACATTTTCGTCCATCAGGCGCTCCGAAGTATGGTGTGCGTCCTATTCATCAAAGCATCTTCTAGTCCAGTCCTAGTCCATGGTATATGGGTAGCACACGGGAGCTCTGGCCATTTAAAGTGTACATGAACTCAGGAGGTCTTATACTATGAACCTGAAAACTTACCACGACAGTCTTTCCTATTTTGTTCGCCCATCTGTAGCTGCTTTTAGAAGATGATGGCTGTGAAATGTGTTGACTGTGAATCACCCCACAGTACTGCTTTCTCATTAAATTGTGATTTTGCAGCAAAGTTAAGCAAACACTTAATTTTCAACTATAGCTATGTGCACTGTTCCGTCCCATTGTATGATTAACTTCACAGGCCTCCTAGCTTCTCCTGATGTGACTACATTTCACTACGAACACCTGAGGCAACGCATGAGCCATGTACTGCGTCCATACTTTTTGTGGATGACCTGATACCACAGTGATGTAATTGGAACGTGGCACTTTTTGATATTGAGATTAAGGCTGGAGGGTTGTCCATAGGGACCTTACAGGGACAGTTAGCAGGTAATTGTTCACAGCCCAACTACAGTAATTTGAATCCGGTGAACAGCAGAACAATAACTTTACTGTGCAATATAGCATTAGCAAGCAGTAGGAGGTTTGCATCTCTGCCATGGTTTTTGTGCATTTATTAGTAATTGTAATACAAGCGTTCACTCACAAACATTCTGTTCTTTTTCCATTAGATTTTTAACCTTTATTAAAACCTGTAGCTTATATATGGGAAATAGCCACATCATTGGTATTTCCACTGGAATCTACCTTATTGTAATGAAAGTGTGTGCCGTGGCCCCTATAAAAAAGCAAAATAAATATGCGTATAAATAATAATCCAGCGGACTGTAAGATTAGCACAGAAACAAAACTAGCCATTATACTGGGATTGTAGAACGGGTAAAGAATTATACGTTGTCATCTTAGATTAGGCGCACTTGTTTAGTTCTGCCCTGTGTAGGAAATGGAAAACATCTTTTCAGTCTTTATGTACCATTTATATTTCATCGCAGCGTGCAGCTTGTATGTTTATGTATGTTATTCATGTATATAAGTGTTCCCTTTGATGGTGAACAGAACCGCCAAGCCGCATACACTAACAGATCATTTTCAAAAATGTCACTTTCTGCTGATTTTCTATGTTTAGCTTATGCGCTCCTTCTGTTTACATATAATCATACTACAGTATATATATTTTTATAGGATGGAATTATGAGGTCGACGAGAGGAAGGTTCCAAAACCAAAATCCAAGTCTTACGGTGCAAACTTTTCTTGGAACAAGAGGACCCGGGTATCCACAAAATGAATTGTTATTGGCTGTCCGTAAGTCTGACTGTGAGCGAAGTCAGCTGTGCTGTATTTATAGAACAAGTATAATACAACTCTTAATCTCCTAATAAATATGACCTTTAAACTACAAACACATCTTGTGGTGTCTATTTAAAATGTTTTTGAAGTTTCAAATTGAGCCTTTGATAAATTTATCTATATATAGAGGAGGTTTAGGGAGTTCATACCTCTAGGAAACGCCTGAGCGCCAAGTCCGGTAATAGCTGAATCCAAATCAGCTGCAGCATTCAGTAAAGTCGCCGTATTTACAGGGACGTTCGGTAATCCATCAAGGGAAATTCCTGCTTTGTTCTAGCTCCGGGACATTGGTCTCCATCCCTTTCTATTTCCTTTCTTACTCTGCTTTCACTATGAATGTGCTCTTCATATCGTCCTTGAGGGTGACTCCAACCACTATGTGAATATTGATAATTTGGGAGTACACCCCAACTTCATGTTACTAATCTTTATAGTTGACATTTTTATATTTGCTTGCTTTCCTCCTTCTACTTTGCATCATTGCTTCCATCTACTTGTTCCAACAACTATTTCCCGGTCTTCTGACTTTGTTCTGCTCTTTACCCCGTTGACCTGATACAAACCCAGATGGCCATAATGGTATATGGAGTTTATTGAGGGGTAGACCATTGACAGTGGTATCCAATGGATTTAAATGCTCCTTTGTATGCCTAGTGTAGAGGGTTACAGTATAGCTGATCAATGAGATGGATTTTGGATTGGCTACATCAGACAGGGTCTACCTTATGGCAAAATCTTACTAAACGTGCCGAATGCAGGGATTTTGACGCAGTAGAAACATAGCCTTAAGCTAGCCCAGGGGTAGTCAAAGTGTGGCTCGGAAAACATATGTGGTTCTTTAGCCTCTTCCGTCTGGCTCCGTGGCGTAGGAACCTTTTCTTCCTGCTAACCTGTGCCACAAACACAGCCACGCCATAATATGGTCATTAACCCTCTGGGCAGTTTGAGGTTTTCGTGCCATTTTTTATGGCACGAAAACCTCATGTCACCGGCAATCGCGGCGGAGTACACTGTACTCCGCCGTGCTTGCCAGCTCTCAGCCCAGCTCCCTGCACGCCGCCGACGTCAAATAGACGCCGGCGGCGTGTGGAGAGGAGAGCGGCGCCCCCTCCATTAACATGGAGGTCTATGGTGCCGGCCCCTTCGGCGTCAATGTTGCCATTTGTCTCTTTGGGCGAATAAATTTGCCTAACACACCATTGAGATTTCCTTACCAATCATAATAACACACAGTGCTACCACACAAATATTGAGATTTTAGGTAGAAATTGGTACCTACGTAAAGGACATCGCTCCCCGATGGCTGCCTCCATAAATTTTATTAGCCCTGTCCCCATTTGGGCGGGCGGTAGTGGCTAATCGTGCACATAAACATGAATGGACATAATGTCAACCCATCCATTCATTCTCTATGGACGCAATATGGGGGCGGCTGCAATGACACTGAATTGAGAAAAAAAAACGTGCAGCCCCACAGCAAGTCGCCAATGTGGGGACAAGCCCTTAACCGCCCTAGCGTTAGGGACGGCACCATCTCCTCCTGCGCTGCTACCATCACTATTGCACTGGATGAGATGGTGGCGTCCAGTGGAGATCGGGGCCCCGGCAGTGCATACTTACTGTTTTGCGCTGTCCCAGTGTCCCTGATGCGACAAGCTGGCTGCTGGAGTGCGGCTCATCCCCCCCCCCCCCCCCCCCCCCCCCCCTTCCGAGTGACGTGCTGACTTCACATCGGGGAGGCGGCGGGAAGTTTGAAAGTGAATTGCACAAAATCGGTTTTCTATGTAGAAAACTGCTTTCAATGTGCATCGATGTAAGAAATATCGCCCAAATAAAGTCTCTGGTGCCCATTTGCAGTAACCCTTTCTTCCCTGTTGTGATTTTCACACCCATCATACCAGGTTAGAGAGGGTTAACTGCAAATGGGTACATCTGGCGCAACAGAGACTTTATTTGGGCGAGATTTAGTACATAGCAGCTAAGCTTTGTGCCCTGATTTTAAATATAAAATGTTTCTATTTTTCACCCATTACCAGTATGTCCGCTCCTTAACACGTTGCTAATCCATTTCCTTTTTTCTTATTTACCCTCGTTGCTCGAGATTTTTTTATCCCATCTCGAAGCCGAGCTTACAGCTGCCCATACAAATATTGATATTTGTATGATGGGATTCAGATCCATTGGCTTTGGTGCTTTCTTATACACAGATCAATGTCAGCAATCAGATGCTTATAATAAAAAGATGCTAATGTAAGCACCAGCAATTTATTTGGATAAATTGTGTTCTAGGAAATATGCTCCAAGTCCCTGAGGAAGTCCAATGAATTGGTAAGAAATTAGAAGTAATTGCCAGACCTCTTTTTTTACCTTAAGACTAAACCTGGTGGTAATGAACAAAAGAAATTCTCTTATGTAGATACTGGCACACACAGTGAATCAGACTTAACCTCCCTAGCGCACTGCTGAGGTCCAGATTTTTGTACCAAAAGTGCACCATAGACTTCAATTATAAATTTTTCTTTGTTGTAGGCCTGTAAATTCCCAAAATATGTCCGTACAAGGGTCTAATAGACATCCTGACTATAATAATGTTTGAAACAAACAATTAAGTCAAATAAAAATAATTTTTTTCTAATAAAATTAATGAAAAAACACAAAAATCAGGGCACAAAGCTATGCTGCAATATACTAAACATCGCCCAAATACAGTCTCTGGTGCCCCAGATGTGCCCATTTGCAGTTAACCCTCTCTAAC